>CALSFV010000241.1:600000-835347 GCA_943737045.1 Parapristionchus giblindavisi
GTGAATTGAATGCGAGCATTAAAAACGTCTATTATGTATGAAAGTAGGAGTATCTCTCAAAACATCGGGTGGACACTTGAGAGATCCTATCATCTGTCATGTATCTTCACGGTCAAAACGTGTATGCATACACTTTTTCTTCTTCAAGAAGCGATGATAAAGTGTGTGCATACTTAGAAATACATAGGAGGAAGTGCAACTAAGAAAAGCATATGACGAGGTTAGAGATATTGTAGTCTAACACCGAAATGATTTCTCCCATTGCGTTCAGTGTTCATGAGACAAACTACTGAGTGGTTTATAAAGACTTGTTATGTGATCTCGAACACTACAATACCTCTACAATAAAGCATACAACACGCTCTTCGCGAAAAATAGAACAGGTGGGGTGGTACTAGGTTTTAAAAATTATTTTCATAGCCCTGTGTTGCTACAACTTTATATACTGATCACGCAAATCTTTTTGGAGTCAATTTTCGTGTACAGCTTTTTAAGTTTTCCTAACCCATTGCTTGCTATATTGTATTAAAGTGCGCAGTAGAACTTCCGCATAAAGTATATTATAATTATTATTTGGCCTTCTCCCATTGGAATCACAATGAGCTTTTGTATGAAATTGAGCTAGCCACCCTCAGAAATAAAGCATACAATCTATTATTGCACGGCTTTGGTTCTAACAACAATAAGCCTTGCTCTACAATTATCTCCTAGTCTACTCTCAAATACCTTGCAAAGTCCGTGCAGTCTGGCTAGACCTTCTTATTTTCATTCCTGAATTGGGGGGTTTAAGGGATTTGGCCTTAGACCAAGTGCGATTGATCCCGGCACTGACAACAATGATAAAAGATGACTGCTGGTCAATTATGGTAATCTGCTAGAATCTTTTGTTCCATTGTCCAGTCTACAGAATGATTAGAGTCGCTGATTATATGTTATCGAGGATAGACAAATTACCGTTCACATATTGAGTGGGTACCCATACGTCGTCTAAATATAATCATGATCTGTGATACTTTTCGCTGAACAAATATGAAATTTATTCAAAAAAACTCGCCCAAATATAGATAATTTTCATCTGCTCTCATGAGTTTCATATAGTAAAATCATGACATGTTTAGTTGAACTTCAATATCACCCACACATCATGTAGTGATATCATTTTATTATTATAAATGTTAGATATGATGCATTTACATTTGCTTTTTTTCCACTTTTCAGTTACACATAGTTATACATTCTAAACAACTTTATCGACTAACTTAGTAGTGCTAACTATCTCAGATGGGGCCAGCCGGTCCTCTATTCCTTCAAGTCGCTTCTCCATAGCAAGCTATGGAGAAATTTCAAGGCAACCTAGCCGAGATGTGATACATCGAGTACAAAACCAATCACATTTTGTTAATCAACAGTAGAATTGCTTGCATACTTGCTGTTTCACATTACGTGGTTTCCAAGAAGTGACAAGAGGGCACATTTGTTCTCGGTGTCGGTATCCGTTAGCTATGAACATTAATCATTACTTTTTGCACTCTTCCAGTCCACCCGATCAGTGTAACAGTTGTCCGATTCGTGTAAATATAAGTGGTTTAATGTCTTAAACATCATGCTAGACTCATTTCTAAACACTTTATCCCGTGAAAACATTTAAAGGCATCCCCGAGTTAATTCGAAACTATCCGCCCTGGCAACGCTCTCTCGCAGACAAAGAAAGCAAAAGAGCAGAGCCAAAGCGGAGTTTCAATTCTCTCCAGAGTGCCTTTAAGGCGAAGTGTATCATTAGGTATTCTGAAATTCCACGCGAGATTTTCAATATTTAAAATGTGTTTTCTACTCTGAAATTTAATAATAGTTCCACCCGTCACTTTTCACTTTTCTCCCACCCCACCAAAATGTCATTTTCACATCCAACTCATGATTCGCAGATGAATTTTCGGCATTTTGTTGGATGGCATTTTGCAAGAAGGCATATAAATGTGGTGTTAATGGCGTTGTACGCAAAAAATCAGTCCCGCAACATTTGCAAATGGCACGTATGTGCAGAATAACGCGTTCCTCATTATCGTTTCAAGAATTGCTTCTCTCAATGGTCATATCGTCGTTTTTGCAGTTATATCAGGAGATTTGTTATCTAGAAAAAATAGAAAATTTTATTGTTTTGTATGGTTTGCACGACATAATGTACATTTACACAAAATAACAATAATAGTGATGTTAATTTGTTTTGTGCAGATTTGTGTAAGAACAATTCTATCATACCCTTTCTTTCCGAGAAGAATTGATATCAGGTTCATGGATTGTCTAATCTAGCGTCATCTTTCAATTGCAATTGTATTCGGCAAATTACCTTGTAGGTCACTTTTCTCTGCAAAATGAATCAAGGCCTCTCGGGATTGGAATTGTATCCTCGTTGTCTTATTTCAATCCAATTCAGACCCACGACTTTCACAAAATCCCTTCCTTACCAATAGTTTGTCTAGAGCTTTAATGCGGTGTTCGCGACTGGAAGAAAAAGTGGAATGACGGCGACTTTTAGATACTTTTTATTTTATCCTTCGCTGGGAAAGCTCCTTCGCTATGCATTTTTTTGCCAAAGGCACATCCCGAGTTAATTTGAAACTCTTCGCTCTGGTAATGCCCTCTAGCCTTATTTGTTTACTAGAATGTTGTCAGAGCGAAACGCAAATTAGGGTATGCCTATAAAGATTGTGACAAAAGTCAGTGATTTACCATGCGCTAAGAGTACGTAAACGTGATTGTGACCTAGTTTTTTCGTTGACGAAAAGGCCACATGTCCAACTCCTTTTTCTGTCTGTGCAGTCCTTGGCTAGTCACGTCTCTCGCGACTTCGGCCCTATTCTACACTATTTCACTAATTCCATTGCCTCAACCTTCTAAGGCTCACACACCCTCTAATCTTATTCATTATCGGACTTCTCTATTTGAAAAAAAGATATATGTAAAATAAGTTTTTTTTAAATTAATATTATTCTGATTATCAAACTTTATGGATTTTTCGCACCATGTCAATACTGCCTAATGTTGTCACGTAGAGTGAGAAAAGGGTGTGCTTGCCAATTGTTTTCCAGGGACCTTGGGTCGGTGTGTACCAGCAGACACCCTGTCTCGCACGTTCAATATCATCCATAGTGTATTGCGAAGAGGCTATTCTCACTCTTTTCTTACAATACATATCGTCTTTGAGGAGTCCCTTCATGTATACTCTGGTAATCAGAGAACAGAGAAATAGTGTGTGATTTGAAGAGACTGTGTTGTATTACCTTTAATGAGGTTATTAATTCTCTTGGGATTATTTTATTATTGGGAACAAGGTTAAAATAACTCAGTAATATGCCTGCAAAAAGAGTACAAGCTACATGTCCCTAATGATATCGGTAATGACTCACCGATGTGCTTGAATTCTTTTACAAATGGGGTTGGTGCATAAATTTCTGATTTTTGTAGGGTTTGTTTGAAGCGTTCCCGTTTCGCGCTTTACAAATACAGCCTCGCTTACGCAAGCTCTATTGGCAGGAGTATGTACAGTAGTTCTTTTTATATCTAAAAATATAAAATTGGCACCTGTCTGTTTTCAAATAGCGGGGATTATCGTGCAGTCAGAAAAATTTACCACCCTCGTAATATTATTTTCATCTCATAAATCTACACAGTTCCTTCTCATTCTGGACGCCCTCACAGTAATTGTCTGTCCGTATTTATGTCTGTCCAAGTCATTCCATTTCAATATTCATTCCTCTTGTCTGCTTTTCTTTTCATGAGAAGATGTCTATTTACTCTCCGCTATTGTCGCTTCCATGTCCGGTTGTTGTCTGACTCTCACTCCTTACGTGTGTTAATAAATCATTTAACACCAAGGACCTTAGACTCCGCCCCTTTGCGAGACAATTGCTGTGTTCTTTAACCTGGTACACGAACCAGGAAAAAAACAAGGTACAAGGATAAATCCGGTTGGCCGAGCCAGGTAGTAATCAGACAAAGAATGTTTTGGTGCGATCCTTTATGAGCCCCGTGAGTTGCCAATACAATTTAGGAAATCCGGGGGACGAGGCCATTTCGTTGTGGGTTTACGGCCCTTTTGAGTCACAGAGATGAAAGACCACTATGGATACACTTTAAAGGGGTAAACTAGAGTCTCTTCTTTCCAGACAATGTTTCTTGGTACTTTCCTGAGAGGCGTTTTGGCGAATGGTCGTTCACACACGTTTCAATACCTGTAAATAAACATAAATACTCAGTTTAAAGGTACACTCCGAATCATTTTAGAGCTCTCCGCCCTGACAATGCTCACTCGTAAGCAAAGAAAGTTTTAAACTAGTTTAAAAACGCTGAATCATTGCCTTCGATCGAATCAAAAGTACTCGAAGTGAATAGACCAACGGTCAGGGTTGCAATGGAACGTCTGTGTGCATTCCAATAACTGTCAATCATATCCATTATTTGTCAGATATATTGAAAGTATATATTTATTTTGGTCGCTCGGAAAATCTAAATTTTCGAATCATTGTAAGCCCTCCCAACACTTCGTACACCATTTCTCTTATCATTGTTGGTGGTGCGTTGAAGCGAGTATTTTCTCTGTGCAAATGCTCAAACCATCTCATTTCTTCACGGTTCTTGCCACCGTTCGTCCAGTCACAATTGCATTACATCTTCGTTCGCCTCGGTTTCTTCTCCCCACAAAACAACTTTGGCTTCAAAATGACGAACTCTCTGGCCTAATTCCATTGACTAAAGCCTCCTCGCTCCCACAAATTAAATATCACAGGATCGACAATGGTCATGGTTTTTTTCAATCTTTCGTCTAAACTCCCGTTGACACTATAATATTGTATGTCTTGGATATGAGAGAATGACTTTCGCCACGGGAATTAAGCTATCTCATTTTGCTCGAAAAACGAAACAAAATGACCAGGGTCAAAATTCTGTGGAGAATCAGCGAACATTTTCCGCGTTCAAAGTTTCAAATGGCCTGAGTATTCATTTCAATTGTGCTACGAGCGCTCATGTAACATTGAAAAATGATAGTTTAGGATATTTGGTGACTTTAGTGTAACAGTTACATTGCAGTGTTTCCGTGATTTACTGGAACATGTTCCAGTTAAAAAACTTTTGGAGTCCCCTTTAAAATATTCATATTTAAATCTTTGCTCATAATTTATTAAAAGCGTCTTGGTTTGCATGACACGCGGATAAATATTCAAATACAGAAACCCTACATTTGACATTTGCTCACCAAAAAGCGCTGAGGATGGACATTCTAAGAATAGGCAGATACATAATGTACATATTTTTATCTTCTCTAATAGTAAGCGGTAAAATCTACTCGTTATGTGATTTTGACATTTCGCTAACAAAAAATCGCAGAAGATGGCCCTATCTGGCTTCCGGTCCTTTCTTCTCCCATTATGATGCATTTTATGGATAATGCGGTGTTCATGACGCACGAAAAGCAATGAAAAGATCAGGAGAAAAAAGAAAATGTTGGACTTGGAGTGTTTATTCAGACTTAATTTGGACTCCAAGGAAAAAGGGTTGAAAATCATGTGAGACTGTCACGTGAATTTTCATGCGAAGATTCATTAGTCTCTAAGTGCTCCGAAATGACTCTCAATCTCTGGTTAAACTTGTCATTTTTCATTCATCGGAATAATATCCGGAAGATCCTACGGAAATTCGAATCACACGCTAATCGGTAAACATTTAAACGTTATCATAGATTTTCTAGTCTACTTGAACTCGAACCTTGATGGAGACCCGCGAATGTCATGCAAATCCCTCACATCTCTCTTGTGCGAAGGCCAAGATTCGAGAAGTTATCTTTCCATAGCGAAATGGTAAACGTTCGGACTCATTACCCCTTTGTCGCGATTTTGAAACGTATTGACAAATTTCCTCAATTTTAAAAATGTGAGAATTTGCCTGTACGGGCCTTTCGAGGAGCTAATCCAATACAACTGTTATAATAATGTAATGATTTCGTCAATAGGATAAAGCTTATTGCGTGGTATATCAAAGATAATTTTATAATAGCTGCTGTTTTTCCCGCCTTGGATTTCGACTTTGAACCCGGAGTGCAATGTGAAATCCAGTGGGCGGAGTTGTTTTGGGGACAAGGAAAAAGGGCATTATCTATTATGACCGTGACTCTTTTTTCAATTTTCTCGCCACATCTATTCTAGTCGCTTATTTTGTACTCTAGTTTTGTATGATTGTGAGAATTCTTAAAAGGAACCTTTTCCGCTTTTTTGTATTATGTGAGAACTTTTTCGCAATTTTAACGAAGGTTTCCAAAGAACAACTGAAGAACTCTTTTTGAACTATTTATTAGAAATAATCATTTGGGAATTTAAAAATTGTTTATTCAAGATTCAAAATGTCCACTGGTCAGTCTACGTGAAATTTGTTCGTTGTTATTGGGTTCATCAGTAATCTTATATTGGCTTTATTTATTAAGCTATTCTATCACAGAAATAGTGTAAATATTGAAAATAATAGGTTCATTCACAGAACCTTCGCCTATATCTATACCCCCTTTGGGCCGCAATATTTAAATGCTTGATATGGATTTTACTGATAATGAGAGGTTGCTGCAAGTTTCCAGTTCTCTTTTCCAGTGACCAAAATTTAGACATTTTGTGCAGCACATTAGGGTCCAATTTTCGAATACTCATTACGCACAATCTACTCTTGCAAAGCCACGAGTAGATTGTGCATAAACATTATTCGAAAATTGGTTTTATTTACATAATGTCTGTTTTTTAAACATTAGATCGCTAATTCCTGTTCTATCCTCATGGAAAAAACATAGATAATTGCGCCTACATATCAAGATGGCAGATTAAAGTGGAAAACGACATTTGAAAATCGGATAATTCCTGGTAACAGCTTTAGTTAGATTAGTGACCGAATTAAAGGACATCATGGCTAATCCCACTTGAAGGTGGAAATTCGCGAATTTTTGTTCAGCTAGTGAAGAGAAGCTCCCATCTGTCTACGCAGTGATTAAATTTCACAGTGGTTACCGCGATGGCTGGTTTGAAACCGCCGAGCTTTCGTATTTTCAAAAGAGCTAGTTACCTGCAATCCATCAAATGATTCAAGCACGATTAATATGCAAATTTAGCGAGAAATAAATAGTGCGTGGTTACTAGAATAACGTTTGCCCTCGTTCTGTCTTCACAGTTTATTCACGAAAATTTTCGAGGGAAATTCGATGACAATTCATTCAGTTACCTATGAAAATATTGATCGCCTCTTGAAAGGAGTTTATTCGAAATTTTTTTTCTTCACTAAAATTGTGTTTACATTCATGAGGTATCGACAACACTTTGTAAGTTTGTCCTACGCGAATCCACGTGCCTCACAAGTGCACTTTTTTCCCAGGAATATCATAGAAACACTCGACACCTCTGTTATGCAAAGGCCTCTCCGTGGGCACACTCGGGACTCATTACAAATGGGGCAAAGAACGAAATATTTATAATAATGTAACCATCTTTGCTCTCATTATTCTTCGAAATACACATATAAATAGTCAATATTCCTGGAAAATTATTGGACAATTGTACTAAATTCGTCATAATTACTCCGGTATTCCTGTTGGTGGATACGTGTAGAGAGACAGTCATGCTCGTTTTGACTAAATACATAATGTCCCTTTGACATGACATTTCCTGCATGTCATACGACGATCGACTACTGACTATCGTCTCTAAAGCTGACTTTGAAGCAGACAAACTGTCTAGAACTTTGGCCGAAACAGTTTTCCTCTAAATATCTACGATAGTAATAATTAGTTACGAATAATTACTACAAAAATTTACTATTTGCTCTTCCAACTTTCAATTTGGTCAATTGATAACTGACGAGAAGTGTCGTTTAAAAGGTACATCCCGAGATAATTTGAAACTTTCCGCTCTTGAAACACTCTCTCGTAAACAAAGAAAGCGAGAAAGCATTGCGAGAGCGGAGAGTTTCAAATTACCTCGGGTATGCCTTTAAGTTGTGTACGTCTATTCTTCCCTTCCGCTTGGATTATCTCTTATTAGACCTATCTATTCATCGCAGACACGAATAACATATTCGGAAGTCTTTCTAAATTGTTTAGAATCTCCTTTCTCTCTCTCTCTCTTTCTCGCTCTCTCTCTCTCTCTCTCTCTCTCTCTCTCTCTCTCTCTCTCTCTCTCTCTCTCTCTCTCGCTCGCTCTCCGGAAATGAATGAGAGACAATAGGGGCTGTGAGAGACGCAGGGAAACGGAGACATAAAAGGGGCGGAGCCTGTAGCTCAGTTTGTGTATTTTCACTTCGACCTCTCACTCAAATGAAAAGTCGCATCGTTGGTCATTGAGAGAGGCGAGACCATTGTACTATTGAGTCAACCACGGCTTTAGAGAGGATTGAATAAAACTTATGGCATAGTTTTACAGTTGTTCATTGCTAGATGGGCTAAGAGTAGTTTCTCATTGAACATTGTATTACCTGTTGAAAACACACCTCGACTGGCATAATTCATATTCGCTCATAATTATCATTATTTTCACTGGCCTAGCGAGAGATCTCCTGCAGGATTTCGTGTGCATTGAATAACGGGATGTTCCTCTACCTCTAATTTTAGTTCATAATCATCGTTCCGTTTCGTTGCTCTTCGTTTTGTCCCCCTGCAAACCTTCTAACCGAACGGCACTTGCTCTGCTTTTTTTCTCATATCGCTCTCATAGCATTTTATCGCTATTGCATAGCACAGAACAAAAAATAAACCTACCGCTAGCTATCTATATTTATGTCTATACTATCACGTCTGTCTGTTTATCTCTCGTTTAGTTCCTTATACATCAAAAATCACGCAACCCATTCAGTTAGTCTAAGTAAAGTCTAGAAAAACTAATATACATGACGTTTGTTACGCCAAAATATTTTTCATCTGTGCTCGGCGATCTCGAAATTGGAAGACCACAGATTTTTTGCGTGGTACCAATAACTGTGGACACCTCTCGAGTCCCAATCTCATTTAATCTGTCTGTCTGTTTGTCAGTTGGTCTGTACGTCCCTATCTCTCTCCACGAGACCCTTGAAGACTCCCGAAAACACGACAACACCTCGCAGACTCTTCTAAGAAACCGTTGGACAGTCAACGGTGTCTTAATTTCACGCACAATTTGTTCTGTTCTCTGAAAATGAAAGTTAGAGACACATGACGCTATAGATAGTTACGAACCGTAGACCGTACGATTTATTAGATTACACTTTTCAATCCCATAACCAATATTCCTGTAAACCGTTATAATTTAATTGATATATTGCAAGTTTCCTCGCACTCAGAGAAGTTGATCACGTTATATGTAGATATGTTCACGTTTAAAGGTACATCACAAGCTGATTTGAAACTCTCCACTCTGGCTATGTTCTCTCGCAGACAAAGAAAGCGAGAGAGAGTTGTCAGAGCTTCAACTTAGCTTGGGTGTTATGGCTTAGGCGATTGCATGGTGAAATATGGCTGATGCTCTCCACTTCCATTTTGCGGAAGCTCCAAAAGGCGGATGTCTATTATGAAATCTGTGTGATTAATCCTTCTGATTATACCCTCTGTCCATTTCCTCATTGAGACGTAGGTGATAAGTCATGCGTAAAACTGTCATTTCGTTGCTATATTTGCTAACTAATAATTTGCATAATGTGAAGGTAAAAGGTAACGTTATCCCGTTATTCAAGACACACAAACTCGTGCGGGGGATCACTGCTAGGCCATTGATTATTGAATGGCAATTCAGTCTGGATCTCTTCTTCTTCGGGCCTACTGTAATATAAATTATATATATTATAGTATGTATTCTTCTTAGAGATTTTGTCCTATGTGGAAGCTTTTGCACGAGATGTTATGCCAACTTTTGTATCTACCAGATAAAGTGTAGTCCACGTCAAAATGTATACTTCTTCCAACAAATCTACTTTTGTTCTCAATCTCTCATATTACGCAAAACTGTCCTTATTATCATCCTCGATAGAGTGACAGCCCCAAGCTAATTCGAAACTCTCCACTCTGGTCATACTCTCTCACATTCTTTGTCTGCAAGAGAATGTGGCAAGAGCGGAGAGTTTCGCATTAGCTCAGTGAATTCGCCCTATTTCAAAATTTTTCATTTATTATGTCTTTAGAATCATAATTCCAATTGCAACAATGCATGCACATTCCCCTATAAAACGTGCACTCATCCAAGAATCTTCCCAGAATCGGCATTATTTGGCCCCATTCTTCCCTCTGTCTCATCGTCCAATTTAAACTTTAGGTCGCTTACTCACGCTATTTCCCCCCTTTCTCTGTCTAGTTTCGTGTCTCCTAACGATTATTCTTCCTTCTCCAGACGAGTAAATATTCTTCTCGAATAACTTTTTTCCCGTCTTATGATGATATTTTGACCTTGCGGTGTTAGGAATCAATTCGGAAAAGCACGCATGTTCTATAGGGACAATAATTTACATATCTCCTTACGGTCATACTATTGTCAGGGTCTGCGAGAGAGGAATTATCTCAACGGATGTCCTTAAAGTCACACGGAGAGCTAATTTTAAACTGTCCACTCTCTCGTTTTATTTGTCTACGAGAGAGTGTTGCAAGAGCGGAGCGTCAAATCACCTCGGGTTGTACCTTTAAGTATGCATCGAATCATCAGGTGTTGTTCTGGTCTTTTGAAGTGCCTCCGGGTATGTGATATAAGAGCCCAATTATAATCTCCCTAACGAGACTCACTTTTCGTCTATTCACGGAAAGTCTCGAACTTTCAAGATCCACCCCGCCCGTTTTTTTGTCCCGCCCCCTTCACACTATCGTTAGCAAAGAATTCCTTCCTCGATGAAACACTGAGCATCTCAAATTGCGGCCTCGCCTACTGCAGCATGCACTGAATACATTTGTAGGGCCCTTTAAGACATCGAAATTCGAGTCAACAAGATGTTAACGAAGTAAGCTACTACATTTTTCTTGTAAAGAGAGCACTCCGAGACCTTTTTGACCCTTTAGCCTCGATATAATGCATTCGGTAAGGGGGAATTATTGTTAGATTCATACTTTTAGGGCTACTCCAAGCCAATTTGATATCTTGATATGTCGTTTCTGACCTCTCTCACTGTCTTTACTTGCGCCAGAGTGTTTAGAATCAACCAGTGATATGAATAAATCATTCGAAAATCATGTATTCATCGACACGACCTTAGATTCCCCTTTAATATGCAATCAGATGTCTTATACGCACATATTTGAGCTGATTCCGAGAATCTCCTGACATCAGACATTCGTTATTAAAAGCATTTCATAAACGGTAGCGCCTCGAACTCTCGCATCCGGTTTCTGTTTTGAGTCAACACAGGTTTCCAGGGACGTTCATTGTCAACTTAAGAATCTGGAGAAAGATTGAGAATACCTTGGTAGTATTACTATTGTCAACATTCGGCTTACTTCAGCATGAAATCGACAAACTGTCTGGCTACATTTCAAAAGCCTGACGTGGTAGCGTAGGAGGAGTGTTTTTTTTTGACAATCGACACACTAGCGCTTATGAAACTTCACAGATTGATATTGATTTAATATAGTTTCATCATAAAATTAACTAACTCCATTATTAATCTTTCATTTTCATTCTCCTTCTAATTGTTCGCAGAAACTGTAGTTCTATTTCGAAAACAAAAAAAATATTGTGAACAATGAAGAGATTAAAAAGGGTTCTTTAAGTCCGCATTTATTTACAGTCAAAGACGTTCGCATCCCCGTGAAATTCATGAGAAAATTAGAAAAGATTTTAATTAGTCGCCCTTTTATTTCGTCGAAACTCAGCTAGGGTATGCATGCATGACCACCCGGTGAGATGGAAAAAACAGCGGATCTTAATATTTTTGCCTTTCCCGAGACAGAATATTTCCTTTATATTAATCGAAGCCTTTATATTTATACTGTGCTCCCTTCCCTCGTCTTTCAATTTGACACTTTGATCTTTAATCGCTCCTTTTGACTACTACGCATATGTCACAGTTCCCCCCCAATTCTCTGTTTGAATTTTTGAATACGATATTGATGTGCAGGTTGCGCGCGGCTCGAGACGATATGCTCAGTCTGCTGAATAATATTCGAAAGAAGGACTCGAATTGCTCACACGAACCACTGAACGAGAAGACCAAGAATCTAGTAATCACAGAGTGGAGAGGGTACGGTATTGATTATTTATTTCCCGATTACTGTAGTAAAAAATATTTTGAGGGAAACTGTGCAAATTATTGATTATAGATTACTGTATTCTTGAGTGGGACTTGATTTCTAATTTGAGATTCCCGTATTCCTGAAACATTGATGTGGGGATGTGTGTAAATTACAGTATTGACGATTGTCCAAGCTTCTAGATAACATGGTTTTCGAAACGAATAGTCGGTTTTCGTAATAGGTTGCCCGTATTTCGTCCTTTCTCCGTGTTAGAATGCAAAATGCACGCCAAAGGTGCATTAGGTCCAGGGATAGATTGGATTGTGCAAGTACTGGATTTGGCTTGATGTAGCTCCTATCCCTAAAGCAAATTGGTGGCCTTCTTCAACAATTGGCCCGCCGATGGTCAAACCGATTGGCGAATATAACAGAAGGCCTATAAAGTTGGTATTAATTGTAATGCAGATCCGATAATTATCCCTGATTATTATTTCGCTAGTCAGGATACATTGCTAAAAAACAATAGAATTTCGACGTCAGACTCACTACAATAGCAGAACCGCCCAAAGCAGACTATACTCTCCTAACTGAAATCTACGTGCCGCTCCACCAGGGCCTCATTGCAATCGCAATTTCCCCCTTCCTAGAATCGTCTCATCACCACACCCTCACAAACATCCGTCATTTGTGGCCACTCGATCGGCGGCCGGGAAATAGAAAAGCTACAGCGGACGTGAGATTGCACATGGACAGGACAATTACACGCTGCAAGGACCTTAATTCGAGGAAGGGGCGAAATTGGCTCAATGGGGAATTGGGACAGAAGGTCTCAGACTGATAAAGTGGAAATGTCTCAATGCCTAGCTCTGTTCCTCTCTCTCAATCCTTTTTGTCTCTTTTTTTTCAGATCTCTCTCTGGTTTTCAATGTCTCTCTCCATCTCTATTTCTATCTCTATCTATAAGATCTCCACATCTCGATATTTCTCTAGCCCTCTATTCCTCTGTCCCTCTATCACTGCCTCTCTATGTCCCTCTATTTGTTTCTCTGTCTCTCTATCCACATGTCTATTATCCGTTCTCGTCCTCCTAATTGCACCCATCGTGGTTCCTGATGAGGGCACCCAAATTCCGAGAACAGCGAAACAAGAAACAACAATGAGCAGAGGGATCTTTAAAGGGTCATGTTTATTTTAAACTCTAAGCTACTGAGAGAAAGAATACACAAACAGAATGTTTCCAAGAAGTTTAGTTATCGCTCTAACAATGCTCTCTCGCTTTCTTCGTCTACGAGAGAGTGTTACCAGAGCGGAGAGTTTCAAATTAGCTCGGCGTGTGCCTTGACGTTTAGATTGCCTTGTTATTGTTCTATTCCCAGAACAATGGAGAGCTCTATGGAATCTTTAATTGTCCTGATGCCACTGCACACCAATTATTCCAGAGCATACAGGGAATAGTATTCTTCATCTCTCATCTCTCATTAAATGACAACTTCCCATATAGGAGCAAAAGAATCTCCAATTTTCCTACTTGTGTATTCGATTTGCTTATATACACGCTAGCATTTTCTCGAATACGGACGAGAGCCCATAGACAGAGCGGAGAGTCTGAAATTGGATCGTTGTGTTTATTTAAAAGAAATGTCCCAAGCCCATTTGAAACTAGCCGCTCTGATCATACTCTCTCACTTCATTTGTCTACCAGAGCAGGGAGTGTAAAATTATCCTCAAACCATCATTCACATCACTCTACATGCACGCTCTCAGAAAGGAGGAAGCGCCTTTGTCTTTTTGTCTCGTTTTCCAGGAACCCGGAAAAGCTCGGATAGTTAGATTGAGGAGAGGTAGAGAGACATGGAAAGGGATGGAGAAGAAGAGGTAGAGGGAGGTTAAGACAGAGGAAGAGGAAGAGGAAGAGGAAGACAGGCAAGAATAGATTCGACTAAATAAAGACGGATGTTAGAAAATAGCGATGATGTGGCATGGACCAAATTAGCCCCTTCATAGTAATTATGAAGATTTGAGGAAGTTCTACCACAACAGAAATAGCATTGTTCCTGGTTCTCTCGTGGAAGAAAAAAAACTAGGTGAGCAATGCTCAATGCAATTTATTCGCAGTATGGTTAGTTTTGTATTCCACTGCGGAAATTCCTCCGTAACATCCACTGCATGTTTTGTTCGAGAGCAACAAAAAGCGCGAACAGATTTTTGGAGCGAAAAGAACGTGAATGCTTCTGTTTCACGTATTGGTACTATTAGGATGACTTTCAATAATTTATTTCTTGATCCCAGTCAAATTATAGTGAAGATCTGTTACATACTGATGAATCTAGCCTAAAAACAGCATCTATTTTGTTGGATGAGGAACTGTTAACCGTGAATATAAAGTAATCGATCATCATGTTATTCTATGAATTGCTCCTTTTCCCACATCTTTCTCATCCTGACGTAAGCGAAAACACAACACAAGTTAATTTGTCATCCCGTATAAACTAATAGGCCCGCCATCTTACTCTCTACTTCTTCTTCCTCTTATTCTCTATGTGTCCCTCTTTACCATGTGAAGGAGATCTTAAACTTCACTGTCACGTAACTTGTGGAAAAGACTGATGAAAAGCGTATTGGACACGTAGGGACAAGTAGTTGAGGGAATACATGAATTAAGTTACATTCATTAAAGTGACATTAAGTTGCGTGCACTATGTCGCATGCATGAATAGAGGGACTCGCAACGCTGATGAACTGCTTACGTGTGGAAAGTAGGGACTAGCTGACGTTCGGGAGGAGTCCTTTCCACGAACTTTTCCATATTCTATCCGTACTAGGGCCATTGAAGAGTCCATTCAGGGCCTTATTCATAAGGGAGAAGCTACATGATGAATAATTCTATCGTACATCGAAAAATTATTGGATCATGATTCGTTTGAACCATTCTGAATGGTTCTAGCGAAAAAAAAGGCGATTATGACCGAATAAGGCATTTTTGTTCTTATTCTTTCTTTTCATTGTTTTTATTTCACTCTAATCTAATTAGTCCGCGAGAATCATGCCAAAATATTGCGTTTTCGCAAACTTAGGTTAAAACATAATTCAAAGGAAACGCAGAGCCGAAGGCGAAACCGGGAAATAGTCCGAAATAGTCCATCCGAATTTGAAATCTTCGGAACGATTTATTCATTTACGAATCACCATGATTTTATGAAGAAGCATTATTTTATCATGATTCTCGCGGAATAACTAGATTAGAGTGAAATAAAAACAATGAAAAGAAAGAATAAGAACAAAAATGTCTCATTCGGTCATAATCGCTTTTGATTCGCTAGAACCATTCAGAATGGTTCAAACGAATCATGATCCAATAATTTTTCGATGTACGATATGATATTATGGAACATGGTATACCGTCAAATATTGAAAATCACGTATGAGTCGACTCTTGAAAGAACGCTCTGTCAGTGGAAAAAGTGAGAGTTGGAGCGGAGAGTTGGATATAATCTCGAGGTGTTCCTTTAAGGGCCCCAAAACAGTCAAATATCATTTCCATTTCAGTATTCTCGGTCACAATTCTCAATTGTTCGAGCTTGCATGGTTGCGATCGTCCGGCCGTAGTGCATCTATTAAAGTTTGTGATCTTTGATCTTTGATCTTTGATCTTTGAACTTTCATATCTGATCTTTGATCTTTGATCTCTGATATCTGAACCATAATCTTTCCAGAAGACCTTCCGATCGTCCGATGCCTCTGACGCGGACACCACCAAGATTGGCTTCACCGAACTCTCGGCCGTCATTCAGAACTTCTTCAATAAAATTGTAAGTTGTTGATCTATCGGTGGCGACGTTTACTAAATCTCAGAACGTCATAGGCGCACCTGCAACACAACCTATTTACATTCGTTTCAGATTCTCGTGCAGCAATTAGATGAGACGCAGATGCGTATTACCTGTGAGGCATTAGGTATATTTAAAATAAATTAAAATATATGTTAAGAATTAAATAAATTTCGATAATGTTCAGGAGCCCGACATTGTGATTTCGTCTCGCGTGGTTTCAACTCCGCATTTTGGGATGTCTTTCTGGTCAGCATTCCTCATGTATAAAAACATATAAACAAAGACTGTAAATTTTCCATTTGTTTTATTTGCAAACAGCTATATCGATAACAATGAAATACTACCAAAAGAAAAATGACGTGGTAGATCAGAAAAAGCATGTGTGAACTTTACTAATTGATCATTTGATCGTCTAGCCACCATTATCTATTCCCTAGTGTAGGCATAATGAGTCGCGTGGTGAGATTTGGTCTATTTCCCAGTATAAATATGAATAGAAATAATTACATGCTAACAAAAGTATAACATTCATAAAAATCATATTTAAAAACCTTCATAAGAAATCATCATCATAATAAAAATCACGCAAAATTAAATCACTTACCACAATGTAAATATACTTATAGGAATTTATTAAATAAGAAACAAGGCGATTTATTAAATATTACTATAAGTGTAGGTCTGCATGGGTGAGGTTCTCAACGAAACACTCATAACGTACACAAACGATGCTGGAAGACGGGCTGAGATCAGCATGGCATGCGAGGTAAACAATCAGTATAGGTATTGAACGGTGGCAAGGCGGAGGCGTTTGCCAAAAATCTTGTGACGTCACTCTTTTCGGCAAACAGTTTTCCACCGTTCATGGAAAAATTGATTTAAATATGGGCAAACCTAATTAACTGATTGAATGTAACTATTTCATCTAAAAAAATGTCACAAGCGAATGAAGAGAAATGTGTGACGAAGTTCTCGTCCTTCTTCTATGACTATATTCCGTCAGAAAATTATACTCTATTCTCAAAAATCGATATATCGATCCATAAATGAAACAATTCTTGCAGCGTATGTTCGCGACAACGGTTCACTATATGCGCACCGGGTATCAGGAGAGACGACGTCGCGACGGACGTACCGAGAAAGTCGGAAGTCCCATGTGATCATTGGACTTTGATCTTTGATCTTTGAACTTTGAACTCTCCACAACAACTAATCAATAATGTGTACCATAATAATGACTGATCTCTAAAATACAGCTATTCGAATGTTTGAACTTTAAACTATGATCAATATAGTTTGATCTCGTCATCACTTATTTCTACTATTTCGTTAATTTATGAATTCATTGTAATTCTTCCCTGATCAATAATTTTCATCTTTCTACATGCTCTTTTTTCTTTCTTGTGCACTTTATGATAAAACTTATTTTCGTCTTCCTATATAAATCGGAGTAAATCGGAGAAAAAGCATTTATCTCAACGATCGCATATGGTAAACAAATTGAGCCCGAAATGCAACAAAAATAGACGATATGCGATAAATGTATGTGTAAAATGATGATGACGACAAGTCAACTACACGAAAGTGGATCAGACGTGTCGGAATCTCTCGTGATCGAACACAATTCGAGAGCAGCAGTGACGTCGAAATTGTCAAAGTACCTGGGAGGAAAAAAATTTAAACCAAGGCTTTCAGAAAAAAAAGAAAACATACGATTGTAGGTAGTCGAATGTTGGTCGATCCTGCGGTCTGAACCTCCAGCACCTGAGCATTATCTCATAGATCTGCAATAATATGGAAAAATTTAGGAATATTTTATTCTTGAAGAAAGTAGTCTGTGATTGCTGTAATCATTTTCTGTTGAGAGATTACCGTTACCGAGTACAGCTGTTAACTGTTCAATAGATCAATCACCTGCGCGGGAATATCAGGAACCGGCAGCATACGGTGACCATTCGTGATGAATTCCAGTATGTCCTTGTTGGAGAGTCCCGCGTAAGGTGTCTGAATATTGATCGATTATCGAAAATCGTTACAGCTACACTATACCTTTCCTTTCGTGAATATCTCGTACAAAAGTACGCCAAAACTCCACACGTCCGATTTCGGGGTAAAAGTGCCTCCTTGAAAAAAACGGTATTTTATTAGAACATTTCATCCCTTTAATTGTATCCAGAATGTCTTACAATTTATCGAAGGATTATTGTTAGAGAGGAGAAATTCAAATCATATTTGACTATTCCATTTATGATATTATTTAAGTAAATGAAACAGTACCTCCTTCGTAGAATCCCTCAGGCGCCGTCCATTTCACCGGAAACTTCGAGTCTTCCGATGCGGTGTAGGCGTTCTTACCGGCGATCAACCTTGAGAGTCCGAAGTCAGCTATCTCAAAGGTAATACTTCAAGTTTTAAGACACACCGCAAGCTGCTTTGACACTCCGCTTTAGCAATACTCTCTCGCAGACAATGAAAGGGAGAGAATGGGAAGAGAGCAAGCGGAGAGTTTCAAATGATCATCTAAAACAGAAAGAAGAAGCGCATTTATTTTCCTAACCTTATGCCAATGGTTCACAAAATTGAGAAGTTCAAACAATAAAGGTCAACTTCAAAGATCAAAGATCAAACCTTGACGACGGGTATTACAGTGAGGGTGTCCCCGACAAGGATGTTCCTACCGGCGAGGTCTCGGTGTACATACTGCTTGCTCTCGAGATACTTCATCCCGGATGCTATCTTAAATTATTGATTGATATCGATTGGATTTCATTGATTATTTTTTCTTTACGACACCTTATTGTTAGTCAACGGCCTCTTCAACACTCTACACTCTCTCGTTGTATGAGAATATGTAGAGAAAAAGTGTGCGCGATGAAGAGTACTTTGAGTGACCATAAACCATACGTGGGCGGATATTTGTTTTTTGTGGATATTTGTTTAAAAAAACTAGAATAAAATAAGGAACAGAGTCCAACAAACAAAAATAAAAGAAGATTTTTGAAATACTACTTCTCTGAATCCACCAACCTGCGCAGATATGTTAACGAGTGTATCAACTGTCACAGATTCCCTCTGCGTGCGGAAGAATTGATGAAGTGAACCGTTGCACATCAGTCTAAGAAATCGAACTGAGATCATGCCAAAGAGATCGAAGTTCGTCGTGGAAAAAATGAAATTATAAACCATATTATAATTTTAAAAAGGTATTTTAAACCTTTTTTTAAAGAAAAAATAATGAATTAACTTTTCACTCACTCCGTGATAATATACAATGGCTCTTCCTTCGTGCAAACCGCATACAATCGGACCAGATGTGGATGATCAAAGGTTTTCATGATCTGTGCCTCCCTGAACTTTGTTCTTTAATCTTTGTAGTTTGATCTTTGATCTTGTAATACTTCAAAAACTCCTGTGCGGACATTTTTCCCGTCTTCATTGACTTTACAGCGACCTCAATCCGCTCCTGCCATGTTGCATGCCACACCTGTGGAGTTTGATCTTTGTAGTTTGATCTTTGATCTTTGTAGTTTGGTTTCGTACCTCAGCAAAGTATCCTTCGCCCAGTTTTCTTTTCTTCGTCAGGGTACTCCGGTCGATCTCATATTGATCGTCAACAATCACTGTAGATGGTATGATGGATCGATTCCCTTGTACGATATACGTAAGACGATGGCACAAACTGTCACGGGATACTGTAAGCAAAATAATGTGAAAGGAATATCCCGAGCTAATTTGAAAGTATCCGCTCAGACCACACTTTCTCGTAAGCAAATGAAGATCAAAGTCCATGTTCTGGGACTGTCGAATCTTGGTAAAGAAAAAATGATGACGAAAGTATATTTTATAAATTACGTGAATAATGTTGAATGAGTTCATCCATTGATTTAAATTGTCGATTGAGTATGAATATCGATCCCTCCTCACAGTGGATTAGATAATGTCGAATGATATTAGGTAGGGCATCTCTGACAATGAGGCAGGTGTGATCTTTGAACTTTTAACTTTAATCATTGATCTTTGATTTTTTTAAACTTTCATCATTATCTTTGATCTTTTTACTTTAATCATTGATCTTTGATCTTTTTACATTAATCATTGATCTTTGATCTATTAAATTTAATCTTTGATCTTTGATCTATTAAATTTAATCTTTGATCTTTGATCTCTAAACTTGGACCACTCACTTGATCGTTAATGCTATATTGCTCGAGGTTTCGCTCGGTCTTATAAGAAACGATCCAGGAGGATACAATGAATCTTGAAGAAGTCGTTCGGCCTCATGACGACTCATATTAGGACAGAACCATCTTAAAGACACACCCGAGCTAATTTTAATCGCCGCTCTGGCCACACTCTTTCGTAGACAGAGAAAGCGAGAGAGCATAGTCAGAGCAGGATGTTTTAAATTAGCACGGGGTGTACCTTTAAATAACAATAACAAAAATAATGTATTCTATTATTAGCACTTTCAAAGTATTCAACTGATCAAACGCACGGTTTCACATAAATTTAGTAATGTAACTTTAATCGATCAACGCAAATCATAAAACTAACTTGACATTGTCCAGGCAGTACCTTGTAGCCATAAATTTGGCCGGGACATAGCCCTCCTTGTCCTGGACGGGGTGATAAACATACCTGAAAATTCGGCAAAAGAATTTCGCAGCGGGCAGGATTCGAACCTACGCGGGCAGAGCCCAATTGATTTCTAGTCAATCTCCTTAACCACTCGGACACCGCTGCCATGATGACGAGAAGTCAGGTTGGAGTATAAGATCATAAAGAGATAAGGCACTACTCACCACCAGTCATAATGGTTGTTCTCCAAGAGGTAGAATGTATCCCCTTTCTTGAAGGAGAGTCCCTTTTTGGTTGTAGATGAGTAGTCAAACAGCGCAGTCAATTCCTGAATGACGTATTAATATTTATTTATATAATATATATTTTATTTTATTTTTATTTGCGGACTAGGGCTGGGTGTGAAACGAACTCCGTCAAAATGTCAAACATTAAATCCCAGCCCTGTTGCGGACAAACTCCATCTCCAGCTATTTTGACTAGCAAACAAAATTATTCAAAGAATACCTGTTTCATGGTTACCTCATATTTCATGTATGCTGAAGACTCTCTTGAAGTAGATTGCAGACTTGACCGTCTCGATGGAGATCCACCTCTTTTCCAAAAAAAATTACTTTTGAGTATTAAAATAGCAGCACAACATTTTAAGGGCGAGACCTTCGTCTCAAGATGGATTGGCCAGAGGGAAAATAGTTTAAAAACATTATCGATCGCAATCCCTCTACAGAGTTATAGATCACCACTACAACTGTCAATTATACATGTGAATATATCTTTGTAAATATTGATTTACCTCCCTAAGAATAGATATGATCTTATCCATTCCTCTAGAAGATTTTGAAGAAATCGCAGAGCATCCACTGAATATTTAGCAAATACTTATTTTAACTCAGCAATAATTGTTTATTAATCGATATGAATGCATCGTTACATTCGCTTTACGTTCGTAAAAAAACGCTTTACGTTTTTAACCTCCGCCATAACGACGGAGACGCGGAGGAGGTGGTTGCGATGTAGGTACGTAAGGCAAATGAAACGATGCATAAAGCAAGCAAACAATAGTAAACAACGTTTTTTAAAGAACGCAATGATTTCATAAATGAAACATGATTAGCAAAATTCAAAATTAGCAAAAATGAAAGCCCACGGCCGGGATCGAACCGACAATCTTCTGATTAGAAGTCAGACGCCTTATCCATTAGGCCACGCGGGCAGTTGGTGGTCATACTACTAGTGCTATTAAGAGGGACAAGAGGTGTGCTCTCTTAATAAGTGAAACCAAAGAGGGGGTGTACAATAAAACTCTTTATATGGTGCATTATCACCATTGTTACCCATCCGATTACTAATTAATTAGTAATTTCGTTCTTCAAACAGAAAATGATATGGGAACTCGCTATTGATTTATTGATACGATTATAATCTTCTTATGCTAAGTTATTAGAAATATTACTTGTAGTGGAACACAATAAAACAGTATGTGAAGTCGTTTCTGAAACGGGACGGATGAGAGCTCGCGAAGGGGTAGCCAGAAGAAGCGCGAGGAAGAGCGGGGATCTGTCTGTGATTGAGAGACAAAAGCGATTCAGTTTGGTTCAGAGACAGTGATGGAAATGTGTAGTCTCTACCTACGGTAGACAAAGATGTCAGTCAGCAGTATTTGTAATGAAAAAGAGGAAGTAAGAAAGAACAGTCTGGCACTAGACATAGATGAGATAAAGAGGAGAGGAGACATAAATAGTGCGGGCGCCCAGAAAAAGGAATGTAGAAGCGGACAAGATAAACAAGTGAATAGATCCTGACGATGGGGCAACCAAACGGTGTGCGTACGTAGAACATGTTGGTCAGGAGATGGGAACACACGCAAGGGTTTACTGCGAGTGCTATTCAGGAGGTACGGTCTGTTAATAAGTAATACCATAGACAACAAAACTCTTTATATGTTGTATTACTACCCCGTTTCCGTAACGATTACTAATTAGTAATTTCGGTGTTCAAACATAATATGATACGGGAATTCTTATTGATTTATTCACTCGATTATAATGCGATTGCCTAAATTAAATACAATACATGTCGTGAAATCCAATACAGAAATACTTTAGCAATAGCATTTTTTTCATTATAATGAACGTATTCAAATTCCAACGACGAATTACAGAACATTTGACGAAATGCATCACCGTATTTTACACCACTTCTAGTAAACTTACGTTTAACTAGCCGTAGACTTACAAGTCTACGGCTAGTGGGAAATATAAGTAAACTACTAGTTTTAAAATACCAGAGACCTGGATAGTGCACCACGGATTGATTTTGTACGAAACATTTATTCATACGAAAAAAAGAGATCAATGTAAAAAGAGTAAACACGTGAAAATACGAAACAAAAAAAGAATACTTCATACATCTTTGTGACCTATGAAATTTTAAAAAAATGAATTAAAAAAACCTAATAAAAAAGGTTTTGTTTTATTTGTAACTGGACGATAATCTGGTATATCTATGGAACTATAGAGAGAAGTAATGCAAAAAATAAAGTGATAAACTAACAAAATAAAGGATAAAATTTCAACATACATAGCGTAACCTTATTGGTGGGATAACAAACGAAAAAATATACTCGAAGTAGATCTATTATAAACAATAGTGCAAAAAGAACTTGACACGGCCAGAAAAAAAGAATAGAATCACACTGTTCTAAATATCGATGAACTATCGAAATTACTAATGGCCAAAACACACAGAACATGTTCTTGTAAGAAAAACGGAAAAGAATAGATGGAGGGACTTAAAAGGGATAACCCGAGCTTATTAGAATCTCTCCGCTCTGGCAATGCCATCTTGTAAACAAAGAAAGCAAGAGAGCGTTGCCAGAGCGGAGAGTTTCAAATTAGCTCGGGTGTGCCTTTAAAGGAGCAATAACAGCAATCAACAGATTCTTAGAACTTAGTCTCCTTCAAACAATACGCACCAACTAACGAACAGATTAACAGACAGACAGACAGACATACACAAAATATGATTCATTTCCCTTTATCTTGTACATACGAAGGCTGGGAGGAAACGAAAAAGTTCTCAAAGTAATCGAAGAAGAAGGCAAACGTTGGTCGATCGTCAGGATGGTACGCGAAACACTTCACCATTACGTCATCGTAAACCTGAAATTGATCAGTGATCTTTGATCTATATCATATGATCTTTGATCTTTGAACACACTTCAGCCGGAATCTCGCCTATCCGCGGCATTTTGAATCCTTTAGGAACGAGGTCCATGATCTCTCGGTTGGAGACGCCCGGGTACGGCGTCTGAACAATGAGAAGAGATCAAACTACAGAAATCGAAGTTGGGTAGAGATCAAAATACAAAAATCGAAGTTGATCTACAAAGATCAAACTACAAACCTTTGCGCCAGAGAAGATCTCGTAGACAAGTACGCCGTAGCTCCAGACATCAGATTTCGTGGTGAAGATACCACCTGAGAGTTCAAAGATCGATGATCAAATTGCGTAGCAAAGCGCAGAGACCGAAGAGTGTACGATCACTAACCTTTTATAGCTTCAGGTGCAGTCCATTTTATCGGGAAATTGGCCACTTGTGCGACCTAAATTTAAATATTTATCAATAAATAAATTCTAAAAATGATAACATACTCTGTATGGATCCGGACCATTGAGGGCCCTCGCGAGACCGAAGTCGGCAATCTAAAATACAACGTTATCTAAATGACTCAACTTAACGCTAAGTTAACATTTCCTTAGACTTAACTCATTTGCATTAATCATAAGTCCGCTTAGTGCAACATACTTACCTTAACGACTGGAATCTCTGCAACCAACTCTCCCACCAGGACGTTCCTTGCAGCGAGATCTCGATGCACGATGTGGCGATCCTCGAGATACGCCATGCCGGAGGCAATCTGGAAATAGACTCTGCCACTTTTCAAATCAAAGATCAAAGACCAAAGATCAAAGATCAAACTGTAGCAAGTACCTGGGCGGCCCAGTCGACCTTCACTTCCATGGGAATCGATTCACCGTGGGAGTTCAGCGTTCGACAGAAGAACGCAAGGGAACCATTCTCCATATATCTGAAATGAAAGACATGACTGACATCTGACTTAAATCTGATATGATAAATGAATTTGAATTGAAAGGAAATTTGATTTTCTCGCCTATCACATGTGATAATTTGCCACATTCTCAGTGAAACGTATGCATGTCTTATGAATCGATTGTATAAGTATAAAGATCAAAGATCAAACTTGAAAGTTCGAAGACCAGAGATTTTAAAACTCACTCAGTAATGATGTAAAGCGGTCGATCGCGTGTGCACACAGCGTACAATTTGACCAAGTTCGGATGATCACAACGCTTGAGAATGGCTGCCTCTCTGGAAGAGGATCTCTAGGATGGAGGAGTGGAAGTTATTTATGGCAATCGGAGATTACGTTTTCAGGGAATAATAACAAATTTCAGAATATAATAAACAGAATACTGTTATTTTCTAAATTATAAATTACGTACTGGAGGAATTCATTGGTGCTGGTATTGCCTGATTTCATTGATTTGATCGCAACCTGCACCGCGCCTCTCCATTTGCCGTAGTACACCTGAAAAAGACTCGAGGTTTTCTTACGTCATCCAAATAATCAAACAGAGTGAAAACACGGATATTCTGGTTTTGTATGTAACAAAGCCCTTCTAAATATCGTGATGTCCAAGGTTAAGCTACGGACTTAATATAAGTTAAATATAAGTCACCGTTCCAAAGTTTCCATCGCCCAATCGCTTGATCAGTTCGAGCTCCGATCGATCGATCTCCCATGTGTGCTCAGCAGCGATGGAAGGACGACGTGGAATCGCTTGAGCGACGGCGAATGTCAGTCGAGCGTGCACTGCACCGTCCGTTTTATCGTCTGAATTTTGAAGGGTCAGATCGCTCGTTTTAAAGGCACACATCGAGCTAATTCTAAACTTTTTTTTGAAACTCTCCTCTCTGGCCACACTCTCTCCTTTTTTGTCTACGAGAGAGTATTGCCTATGCGGAGGGTAAAATTAGCTTTGGGTATGCATTCAATGGAATTATTACTAATTGACGCCTTCACTCAATTTAGTGCACCTATTGAAACATATTTGCAACCTTGAGGGGAGCGAAATACGTTTCCTTTTTTTCAAAAAAAAAACTTTAACGTCTCTTGCTAACAACGATTATTCACACAATCGATAAAATAAACTAGTGAAAACACTACATTTTTACATACATTTAAATTAACTTTATTCAGCCGATTAGGGTAAACTATCGTACATGTAAAAATAGTTGTATCATGAACGGTGTGAATGGACCTGAACGGATCAGGCCGATCAAACGGGATTGTGAGCGAGCCGGCCATTTTCGTTATTTTTCTTTCTTTTCATTGTTTTTTCTTTTCATCGAATCTACTATATTGAAATACATTAGGCCAAAATATTGCCATTTAACAAAAATCATCATTTTCGCGAGGAATAAATTGTTCCAATGAACCAAAATTGACGCATTTATTCAGCGTATAATCGGAACAATTTATTCATTTTTAAAGCAATGATTCTTGCTAAATAGCAATATTTTGGCGTGATTTCTTTCAATACAGTAGATTCGAAGGAAAGAAAAACAATGAAAAGAAAGAAAAATAACGAAAATGGCCTTCTCGATCACAATCCCGTTTGATCGGCCTGATCCGTTCAGATCCATTCACACCGTTCATGATACAACTATTTTTACATGTACGATAGGTCACCATTAGGATTCTTCAAAGATCACTGAAATCACTTACGACTGTAATAGTCGACGAGCTCCTGCAGAGTGTGAAAGTACGTGCCCGAATTGATGCAGAACATGTCGTTCTCTCGCTGGATACGGTAGTGCAGTACTGTAGGCACGCCGAACTCCGATCGCACACTGACTTTTTATTCGTTTATTTGATGAACTCTATCGTACATGTAAAAATGGTTGTATCATGAACGGTGTGAATGGATCTGAACGGATCAGGCCGATCAAACGGGATTGTGAGCGAGCCGGCCATTTTCGTTATTTTTCTTTCTTTTCATTGTTTTTCTTTTCATCGAATTTACTATATTCAAATATATTAGGAAAAAAAAAGTTGCCATTTAACAAAAATCATCATTTTCGCGAGGAATAAATTGCTCCAATTAACCAAAATTGACCCATTTATTCAGCGTATAATCGGAACAATTTATTCATTTGTAAAGCAATGATTTTTGCTAAATGGCAATATTTTGGCGTGATTTCTTTCAATACAGTAGATTCGAAGGAAAGAAAAACAATGAAAAGAAAGAAAAATAACGAAAATGGCCTTCTCGCTCACAATCCCGTTTGATCGGCCTGATCCGTTCAGATCCATTCACACCGTTCATGATACAACTATTTTTACATGTACGATATGTTCAAAACTCAAGACTTGAAAAAGGGCAATAATCGTGTGCAGATGATATAAAACTTGTATCACTGTGTAAGACCAGTATGGGTATCCATGAACGTGGCAAACCATTTACCGATAAATGTGACGTCACAAGCGTATGCGAAGTACGTTTATAAAAGGTCCTCCCCTACGCTTGTCACGTCACGTTTCCCAAAAACGTTCATGCATAAAGATTTATATATCATGAATAGAGATGCTTTACACCTCAGACGGAGATTATTTCTCCATCAATCATTTGCAGACTTTTTCTCTACTTTTCCTATTTTTTTTTTGAAAGTGACGTTAGAATTAGTTCAATTCAGTCAACTTTTTATGTGCAAATGTCGGAACTCTTGTCTTGATAGGATTATAAACTGACTAGAGGATTAGAAACGGTGATTGAGAGTCCAAAGTTAAAGTTATCAAAGTTCAAAGATCAACCTACCGTAAGCTGAGAGCGAAGTCGTGCCCGTCGGATCCGGTACGTTCGCGGATCATGAACGCGCCCTCAGGCAGATTTGAACTGAGCAGCAGACGTTCGGCACGATTGCGACTCATGTTGTGTGCGAACCATCTGAGAGATCAAAGATTAAAGATCAGAGAACTGAGATCAAAGATCAAAGATCAGAGAATAGAGATCAAAGATCGAGGATCAAAGATCAAAGATCAGAGATCAAAGATCAAATATTGGGGGAAAAGTTTTGCATCAAAGATCAACGTACTCTTCGACTTCTTGACTCATCTTCTTGGCGACGAACGCACGCGGCACAACTCCAGTCATCTTCGTACGAAGATTCTCTACAATCCTGAAATTTGATCTTTGATCTTTAGAATTTTTGATCTTTGATCTCTGAATTATGATTTTTTATTGACATGCGTAATCACATTGCAGAATGATATTTTAGATAGGAAAGAAGAAGAGCCGAAACCAGGGTTCAACAGGTGGGCACTCTCTCTTCTGTCTGTTCAACAATAAAAACATATCTTACTCTGCGCTCTGGCAACTCTCGCATACAAAGAGCATTGCCAGAGCGGATAGTTTCAAATCAGCGCGAGGAGTGCCTTTAAACGTTTCGCCCCGACATATAGTTTTGTGGATAGCATTGAATGAATTTCACACAAAAAGCTAAAACAAATCACAGTACGAATATCACTCCCGAATTCACCAAAACTATCAAACTCACCGAAAATGTGGATGGAGTTCCTCAATCAGCCCTATCTCAGATCTCTTCATTTAGCTTTTTTTTTAAATATTTACATTTTTACATTTCAAAGTGCTTTATCCGGAAAAACTATGCGATGGGTCACAGAATCTATAGCGATATAAGATGGTTCTACTGATCGTTTCTTGCAACGTTCATTTCTTTTCTTACTACAAATATATAACAATATGAACCTTGAGGAGGCTATTAAATAATCATTGAAACGCGATATTGTTAGTAGGAAAAGTACAAATGTCTAAACCATAATTCAACAGGTGAGAACGCGCATGAACATTTTTTGTGGAATGTTCAAACCTAAAACGACTGCGTTAAAATAGGCTTTCGTGCGAAGAATTTAACTGCATATACCACGACATAACTCCAATTTTCCCTAACATGACCTCAAGAACAACCCAAGATTACACGCAACACCATAATTTTTTCCTTCATCATTTATTCGTCTCATGTCTCACATATTTTGGATGTATGATCAATTCAATTTAATTTGCTTTCATTTTAATAATTTTTTTTATTTAAAAATAAATAAAATGAAATAAACTTTAATTTAATGTATAAAATTTAACTCACCACCACTCGGGATCTCGCTCCTCAATCAGTCGTAGAAGATCTCCCTTCCTCATCGATACGTCATCAGCATACAGTGCATCGTAGCCGAACAATGCCACGATGAGCTCCTTCTTATTCGTAGAGACCTGACAATCAATGGATAATTATGTCGACTGATTGACAATCGATAATCGATAAATCGATAACGAAATTAAAATCGATTTCTAGAAATCGAAATTGTGTACTAACGGTTCCTTCAATGCATAGTTTTCGAGGATCTCTATGAGGCAATCAATCAATAAGACGGCTGCGGTATTTTCGACTTACCGTAGTCTGGTGCTCGACCTTATCGATCTTTCCCTGCGAGAGTCTGCTATTTCGACGGGACAGACGTCGCGAGGCTGATCTCTGATTTTAAATTATCGATTATCACCAAATATCGAATGTATCGATGTTTTTTCCAACTCGAGGGTCTTCATGAGGAATATTGATTGGTCATTTCTTTTCACCCTCGAGATATCTCAGCCTGACATCCCCCCCCCCCAATCAATCGCGTTTATACTTCACATAATTTCACTCATCATTTTTTATGCTTTTCGCTTCGTGCAAACCGCAAGTTGATAAAATATATGATTTCAAGTCAGTTATCAGAGAAACAATAATTCTATGTAGTTATTGTTTATGCATTTGTATATTGTAGTAGTTCATTTCAAAGAATATGCTAACCGTAATCCTCGATACCGTATGCACTTACCGAGAAGGTGCCGACCCGTCCAACGACCGTGTTGATCTTTGAACTCAGAGCGCCCATCTCGGGCTGTCTCTGCCCACGATCAATAAAGCCAGTCTAAGATTATCGATTTGTATTTATCGATTGATCAGATTAAGTAATTGATTGGGGAAGCGTCAAAATCGATAAACACGAGCAAGATATTATAAGAAATATACAAAAAAAGTGCTAAAATTCATGAAATGGATTTGGTTAAGGTATGATCAAGACGTAACGTTGATTTTATTTCTGATAAAAAGTAAGTTTGTCTTAGAACCCTGAGTGAGATTTTATTTGTCTGTTTTATATTCTCTACATGAATCATATATGATTACTCATTCGTTTTTTTATTCTATCACATGGTAGAGTGCAATTTGTATAAACATAAAATAGTGCATGAATTTCTGATCCAGAGAAATATCGATTTTCTATTAACGACAATGTTCCTTGAGACATTGATACAAGACTAAAGCACAAAAGATCAAAGATCAAAGATCAATCGAAAGTGAGCATTGATTGCTTACGACACATCAATTTGACGCAACAAACCCAGAATAAAATAGCTAACAACAAAAGCAACGCCCAGGGGGGCACTCTAACGCACCATAAAACATGATCTAAAGGAACGCATAACATGTGTGTGTGATAAAGTGATTAACGATAATAGATAAAATTGATGAGATATAATAAATACGGGTGATGATAGCAAATGATTAAGTGGTGATCACTGGCACAGCAAAATCAAACGTTCACATCAAAAGTAAGGTTCGGTGGGTGAACCGATCGTGAAAAAAACTGATCTATACTCTGCACTCCAACTTGCTAACTACACCTACTACCAAAACTCACCCCAACCTATCGCGCCAATCGATACTCGTCGTAGTATACTTTGCGTGTATAGACAAAGACGTTGTAGAAGAGAGTGAATTGAGAGAGTGATAGTGTTTAGGAACATAGTTCGGACATATCGATCAATCACAACCATAGACGAATAAGTAGATGAACAAGAAGAAAATGTAGATGATCAAGGCGAAAATGTAGCCACCGAACAGTATGGATGAGTGAGAAAAAAGAAGAAGAAGAAGATAAGATGATAGAAAAGATAGAGAGACGAAGAGATAGAAGAACACTCTTTATCTCTGTATTTAGGAGGGGGAACAGCAAGGTCATTTAGTTCCCTCCTAAATTCATCGGGTCCCACCACGAAAAAGATTACGGTAGGAATGTCCAAATCCGTCTTGAGATTCTGAACAACATTTTGTCTGTATAAGTCTCAACAAAACAACCATAGCCCATCTGCCACTCTTCCAGATACCGTATACACCCCTTGAAACACTGATTCACCCTGTGCAATCCCTTGTCTATAAGCTACATTCAAATTTATTCATTGCTTTGTCAACAAATAACAACAAACAAAAAACGTACAAAAACTGCGAATTGTGAGAAGATAATGGTAGACAGGAATAACAACGAGGGGGCGGAAACAAACATAACAATTAAAATGATATACGGTATCCAAAGCACACGGGATACGGTGCTCCAAGGACTACCGTATCCAGACAATCGCAGTGTACACAATGTATTACCGTAACAATTCAGGATTACAGCACAAACGAGACAACCGTACCCCGCCCCAGCTACAGTACCCACTACTCCTCCATGGCTTCTCCAAGTGGGATCGAGTTGGCGCTGGTGGCGACGCCTTTCTTCGGTTTGCGGAGCGCCTTCACCTTGCGCGTCTGAATGTTGTCGGTGACCTGCTTGCCAATGTGGATGCGAGCCAGCTGATTGCCCATAACGTCCTCCGTAACGTTCTTGCGTCTGCAATCAGGGATCGTTTGCATTTTAAACATTATTGTTGAATATAATAACAATTATTTATTTTATTATTATGGGAGGAAAATTGGACGAGTGAACTAATATATAGCAAAAACTAACATGATAGTATGATCATGAATATCATAATTTCATTTCAACAAACAACCACTAGCTGCAATCTCCACACTTTCCTTGCAAACCGTCTTCCAAAGAGACCCCACCCAACCACTCCATCTCCAATAAATCATCAAGTCAATGAATGAACAACCACACACAATCCATACATCATATCAGCCGTATCTCTATAGATATATGCAGTAATAAGCAGGACATGACAAGCTTGACCCACATCCCCTCCCTCACACACCAAACACATATGCATGCGCTCGCATAAGGAACCAGTTCAAGAGGCAGAGATAGACAGGGATGTCAGCATATGCAATGTGTTCTCGAAGCATTGAATAAATGTTCAACTTCTAGTAACGTCTAGGTACTCTGGTATTTCAAAACTTAAAGTCTGCTTATCATTTTCACGTTATATACTGTAATGTATTTTGTCAAATGTTCTTTCACTTTCAAGTAGACTTAAAGTAAACTTCAAGTCAGTGGCGTATTTTAAATTTTGAAAAACACGGAGAGAGTATGTATAACATTCATAGAAAGATGTATTGCTTTTCACAACTTGCTTGCTGCACAAATTCACCAGACCATTCCAATAAACTAATTGTCGACCTATTTACTGGTTTTGCACAACAAATAGTTCGCCAACCCATCACCAATCAATAATCCGACCTACCTCTTGGGTGCGAGCTCCTTAGGCTGCTTGAGGGCAGTCTTGAACAGCGAGTCATCAGCGAGCTTCTTGCGGTCCAACTACAATCAATCAATCAATAATTATAACTAATCAATCATACAGATACAGTAATCACACACCTTGAAATCGATAGCAGGTCCCATGAGTCGGATCTCAACACGAGGAGTGTTCGTGGCAGACTTGAGCAGAATGGTCCTGAATTAGGCAATAATTATATTGATTGAAGACATCTAGTGTATCGAACTCAGACGTTATGAGCCAATGTTAACAATGTTGTGAAGCGCGAAACCACATGGTTGATTCGACCGTTGCAAATGTATGTTTTATTAATATTATAGAATTACAAAAGTTTTGCACACACTGCGCCAAATGCCGATTTTAGTAAACTTCTCCACCGTTGAGAAAAACGCACTCCAAATTTTCGGAAGGTTTTTTCGAACGTTTTTTCAATGGATATAATTTTATTTTTATTGAAAGTCCTGTGAAATGAGGAAACGCCATAAAATTCGATAAAATAAGAGAAAATGGTATGTCGCGCGAAGAAGTGGGCGGAGTCTGAGTATTACGCGGCAAAGAGCGGAATTTGTATTGTTCGGACAGTTTTAATTCTATAATACCTAACTTTGAAGTAATTATGCAGTGATGAGTATTAGTGTCTAAACGCCTATAATGAATAATTCAACCACCTCATACTCATAGGACTCGTACAGAACAACACCTATTCATCCCGTTTGACAAGAAGAAAACACAATTCTGTTCATTCTATATACATTTTTCATACATGTAAAAGCGTTTGTTATTATTTATTGCCCAGGATGGTACCAACAGTTTGGGTCAATATCATATAGTATAGGTATTACAGGAAAGCAAGAATCATAGACAAAGAGCAATAGTGTAAATCATGTGCTAGTGGTGCACGAATTCACCGGGTAGATTCAATTTCAATTTCTTTATCATGTCAGGCATTAATGCTCAGATGGGGATGAGTCCGGACAGATTAACTCTGAACAAAGCCTATCCATATTCTCTACACTTTTCGGGTTATCTAAGCAAATTACTTTATTAAATCAGTATTTATACTAAATTAGGCTGTCCCATGTGCATCCGACAAGTGCGTCATCATTTTTTGATTTCTTGAATCTTTGAAACGGCAAAAGACAGCAACCATAAATATTGTCCTTGTGCACTGGCAGCACCTAACCTGGGCGGTTTCATGTCTCAACAATTCGGGAATTAGGAAAAGAAGAAACCTCAAGAATATCAGAATTTGTACGGCATAAAGGAAATTATTGTTCTTGATGCGCTTGTAATTATTATTGCGCCTTGTTTAGATCGAAGTCAAACTCCACGTCAGCCTAGCTGATTCTCATACAAATCTATTAAAATACTTTCTAAGCCTTGTACTTTTTCAGAAGTCAAATAAATATCTGTTTCCCCACAACGCTGTGTTCCAGCAATTGCAACCATAAACATTCCCTTATTACTTAATTTATTTTGCATACAACCAATTTTGTTCGTCCTCTGTTTAATGTATCGTATAAGGAAATAAATATTTATTTATAACTAAACCTTACTACACAAACCACCCACCTGTACACTCTCAATGCGATGTTCTCTCCATCGGTGGAGAGGTACACGAGCGTCTCGAGTCCTTGTAGACGCACCTGAACAATCACAGAGATCAAACTACAATCCTTCGATATCAAACTACAATCTTAGTTTAGTGCAAAACTACAATAATGGAGAAGTACCAAACTCAGATTCGGAACCAAACTACAAACCTGGTCCAGCTTCGGTCCTCCGAACCAGTCGACCAAGAGATTACCGACTCGCTTCATGGTAGGATCAGTTTCGAAGGCGGTACCCTCGAGAATGACGCAAGGCTTGGAGCCGAGGATGGGCTTGGGCACCTGCAGAGAGTTTGATCAAATATTGTTTAACGACGATATCTCGAGTTTTTTATTGTTATTTAGTAATTTAAAATTAATAAAAAATCCTTCTCCTTCAATAATATTGAATCAATATTTGCAACACAATCCAATTAAATAGCTTTCTTTGATGACTCGGAAGCCTAGTATTAGCAAGTTCAACCCTGTCAGTACCGCAATAATTATAGATTGAAACCGGAACATACCAAGTCGGCAAGAACCACCTTTTCGAAATATATAAATAATATTACAAATAATAATCCAACCCTATTGAGTAGAGGTTCACTGTCTAGAACCTATGGCCGAAACAGTGTTCCTCTAATTGTAAATAGTATTGAGCACATTTGCATGATTTGTAAATTCATTAGTTGTCCTTTCAATTCACATTAAAACATAACGCGTATTCGATGGCGAGATGAGTTTAAGAGGATTAATGTACAATGGTGGTCAATACCATTGGAGGAACTGAAGAACGGCCCTCCCTTCATCTAGTCTAGCATTATACTTGATATGAATAAATTGATTGATTTACATTAAAATCTTTAGCTGATGTGTAGCTGGTGACTCTCAGCTCGGCCATATCCAGTAGATGACCATCGAAGAGACGACCGAAGGTAAGCGTGTTCGGGCGCTGCAATTAACTTATTTAATATTATGCAATGCGCACAAAGGAAGAATCATGAAGTATACACAACTGAAGAAACAAATAGCCAAATATAATATTTTAGTACTGAATATTCTCACCTTCTTGGAGTGCGAGCCGAAAAGAAAGAGTGAAGTGTCGAACTTGGCCGAGAACTTCTCGAGGGGCATCTCATTTTCGAAGGGATGGATTGGATTCTTCCTAAAACAAAATTAATTTATTGTCTAGAGTCTAGACGTAGCGGCCGAAACATCATAGGGCACATTATTAGCTAACTTATTTATTTAAAAATCTACATTTGGCGTGAAAAGTGCATGCATACTTCTTCTTATACATCTATTAATACTATTAATTTAAGTTAATCATATCTAATGATGACGTAATCCCTCCCAGTATCGATCATAATTAAGTATCACATCGACGAATTGGTCAATTTATACCATGATAAATATGCTTAAAAGGATTTCAAGTTAATTTGAAAGACGCACGCTCAAGTCACGCTCGATTGTAACGAAGAGGAAGTATGGCTAGAGCGAAAAATTGGGAGAGTAATTTTATTGAAGTTAATTTGGAGGCATTCTTTTAAATCGCGCTTAAATAAATTAAATAATTAATTAGCTGTTACTTCTTCAAGTGTGTCGCGAGTGGCTTCCTCAGCATGTAGAGGTCGCTTAGAGCATTGGTGACGATTTCTGAAGTATGGCCGCCTTTGACAACGATTGCTGTCTTGTCGTTCTCGTGTACTTTGGGCGCTCGATCGTCGACAATGCGCTTTCCCTTCTTTGTCTTCGTCTGCGTGAGTCTCATCGTTTACCTGCGAATTATCCGCAATTAATTAAATGATAAATAACATTAATCGGTTCGAGAATTAAGCGAAAACAAGAAAAAATACGCGAGTGATGCGAATTTGTGCAATGAATATTTTGGGCCGTCTGTCATGCACTAGCTCAGTGGCATACTGTAGTCCAACATTGTTTCGATGTGTCAGGTTTTATACTTTTTCTTTTTTTGAAATTAATTTATGAATTTAATTATTTAAAAAGTGCAAATATATAATTTCCACTTTTTATACAAATTGAAATTGTGAAGAGTGCGATACACCATTATTACCTTTTAATTTTAATTATAAAAAGATCATTCAAATATGAACTTATAGCCAAAACATTTAAAGAACGGTAGCAGGGGATATTTTCGTGTTCAAACAATTAACGTAAATACGTTGATTAGAACAAAACAAAAAAAATTAAAAGAAATTATCAAAAACTTTTTTAGACCAAAGAGCTCACTTCAAGTCTATACAATAATTATGTTGTGGCCAAAACAGTCCCAGTATCACTGAAAAAATATCTTATAACTGATTAAAATTTGATAACGCACAGTGACTAAACTGTTTTGGCTTTTTCAAAACACACACAAGCACAAAAATATATTATCCTAATTCAAAGGTACTATTCTCAATGTATTTTTTAAATTAAATTATATTTTAATAATTAGCTAACGAAATATAACAAAGAAATTAACTCTCAGCTCTCCTCTGGTATTTTGCCACTTAAAGTCTACTTAAACTACGTCACAGACTTTAAGTAGACTTTAAGTAAACTTTAAGTGAAAGAACATTTGACGAAATGCATTACAGTATACCACACCACTTTAAGTAGACTTACGTCTCACTAAGTTTACTTAAAGTCTACTTAAAGTGGGAAAGTTTAAGTAGACTTTAAGTGGCAAAATACCAGAGTCTCTCGTAAACAAAGAACGCGAGAGAGCGTTGCCAGAGCGGATAGGCTCCAATTTGCTTAACGAGAATTGGTTCAACCATTTCATTGTTAGTTCATTCATTGTATGGCAGCGGTCGACGTGCCGATTCCTCCTCCTGATTCCATTCCTCGTCTACTTGTTATAGATGCATGCAACATCGCCCGGTCATCATGTGGACCCGAAAGAGAGTACGGTAGTTCCTAATTGGGTTACTGTACTTATTCCACATACTGTAATAACTTGCCACTCTGTAGGTTATGGGTTTATAAACTACGGTATCTATGTTACTGTAGCTCTACCGTAACCTCATTCCAGAGCGGTGAACTGCGCCGGACTTCTCAACGTCATTCGATGGTTGACAGTTCGTAATTTCGAGGTACAATAAAATCAGTTAGTGATCCGAACATTTTGTGAATCTACCGTATGCCAGGTCAATGCGTTCGTGCCTATCATCTATAAGAACAAGCACAACCACCATGTCGCGCATGTCTTCATTCTCGATGTGAGGCTACAATTTATGACTTGCCAAACCATGCTTGTTAGGTTTTTTGTTGTTGATTTCACGCCACACATCATTTACTCATCCCTGCTATCACTTCTAAAGTAATTTTGAGGCAGAACTTGATCTAACAAATAAAAAATAAGATTTGAAAATATAAAATCGTAGTGATTGCAGCGTCTCCACGAGCTCGGTATCATCTCCTTCACTCCGGCACGCACTGCCCGATGTGAGCGGCCGTCCCTAGTCAACTATGATGATCTATACGTTGCACAAATGGCTGAAAGACATGGAGGTTGTGTCATTAGTGGAGATCGATTCCATGATATTCTGGCCAATGAACGATACAGGTGAGATTGATCTTTTATCTCTGGACTTTGATCTTTGATCTTTTATTTATCTTTGTTATTTCAGAGATCTGCATCCAGTACTTCGACAGAGACTTAATCTCCGATTCATTCCCACTCCCTATCCGTTTGTCGAAGTATCTTTTGATCGCCTATACAAGAAGGAGCCGACTTTCATACTCGGTATGATCTTTCTAGTATGATCCTTCAAGCTTGTAGTATGATCTATGATGTTTACAGAGCGCAACGACCCCAACGATCTCGCTCAACGACTCTACGCCATGAAGGGCTCTCCGTTCTTTCGATCGGTACCGTAAACCTACAGTAATGCCCTATGACTACCGTATACCTTCAGTGCTCCCAACGACGTAGAGAGTTCACAGATCAGAAACGAGAAAGGGTAATTGATTTTTCAAAATTACTATTTTTTAAAGTTTATTTAATTATGTAAATATTATTTTAGTTTTATTTAGCTACTACACACTCTTGATGAGTTGATGGATGAGTTAGCAGAGCGAGAGGCCATTCAAGCGATTCGACTAGTTCCTCTAGAAGATCAAGTACCACAAGTAAATGAGGAACATCATGAAGAAGAAGCAGTGGAGACTATAGAAGAATTAGAAGAATTCGATGATGGCCCTTACGATGCAGTAGGAGAGATCATCGATTTGGGAGTGAGTTTAGCCGTTCAAAGTTCAAAGATCAAAGATCAACTTAAGATTGAATCACCAATGACGTCACTGTCGATGGTATCATCAGGCGGTAGATCAACTTCGCCGCCTCCACCAATCAATAGAGATCGATATATAGAAGACCGAGCGAACGAGACAGTTACTGCTACGGAAGATGTATATTTTGATTCACACTAGAACTGTATAGAAAACGATTTCGAGCTTTACTCTACATTTTGGCAATACTCTTTCGTAGGCAATGAAGGGAGAGAGTATGGGTAGAGAGGAGAGTTTCAAATTATCTCTGGGTGTCGTTTTAACTAGCATAATCAGTAATAATAATAGGATTATACCATCTCGCTTCAGGTCTCCAACCTTACCTCGAACGACTTCACTCCATCATCATATCTCGCTTCTCTCACTCTTCCTCCCTTATCCGAATTGGATCTCGAAACCATGGCTGAACTACTCGAACCCGAGATGCTCCAAGAACTATGGCTATCGCCCAAGCTACCTTAGGGCGTTAAGGTTACTTAGTTCTAAGGTCAAGTCTAGACCCTAACTAAACCGTCACCGACATAGCAACTAAATCCGACTCTTAATAGTCCTAGTGTCTGAATCGAGTTTCTGATAAATCACAATCAATGTTGATCTTGTTGTGGTTATACACTACGATGAAGGCGAAATCGAATTATAATAATATAATAATATAATAATATAATAATATAATAATATAATAATATAATAATATAATAATATAATAATATAATAATATAATAATATAATAATATAATAATATAATAATGTAATAATATAATAGATGCCCTGTTATATTATTATATTATTCGATTTTCATTCGACTGTAGAAGATCAGATTGCCCCAAAAGTGGGAGTGGTAGGATGGTGAAAATGACTCATGTCTGGCAATGAATGCGATAATTCATCCCCCCTTGTCAGTTGGCCTCTCCCCCGGTGAATGAGTATTTTTGGGATGAATCGAAAATGAGTCAGCGTTTTTCTAAGCCATCTAATCTACCGATGATGCAGATCTTCATATCTCGCCTCTCATTAAAAACATTGAAAAAATGTATCAATCAGCATTGCGATATCTTTGAAATGCTATACAATTCGCCTGGATTTTTTTTTAATTCGGAGAGCCCGTGAGATTTCTTGTAAACCTCCCCATGTTCTTGTCGAGAACTCTAGTTATATAGTGATTTCCCTTCTGCCTCTGTAGAAGAGACCTGTGGCTACATAGTGATATTGATCGGATGACGAATTGGAAGATTATTATTTAGTAGACATTTTCAATTTATTCGCACATAATAATATAATAATATTTATACGTATTCATAAATAAACTGTGAAACGTGTGATAGAAAAAAAAGAAACGAAATGAATCGATAAATGTGCCCCTACGTGTTTTTATAGAGTTCACTCCAATCATATCAAAATAGAAGCAATGTTTGTTACACATGATAAGGAGACGTGATCAAAATGATGAGAAATGAATAGACGAGAGAAAGGTAGAGTGGGAAGAGAAAGGTTGAATGGGAAGAGACGGAAGAAAGAAGAGAAGGGAAAATAAAGAACAAATGGAGAGAATAGAGTGATATGTCATCGACAAACGGCCACTAGACGAGTCAATGACGATGAACGATAACTAACAACACTAGGTCAAATGAGAACCGAAGAAGAAGAACCTACTAGATGATAACCATTTGCGTACTTTGTTGATTTGTCTATTCATTAACACTTATCTCTCATATGGAAATAGTTTTCATCCAGTTATTAATCATCGGTTCTCATCCCACCTTGTGCTTAACTTCCTCTTCGATACAAATTGAGAAGAACAGAGACCAATGGATAGAAAACATATTTTAATCTGCAAGTTTTTTCGAAACTTCCGGATTAAAAACATATTTTAATCTGCAAGTTTTTTTCGAAACTTCCGGATTAAAAATTGCAGATTGCGTTGAATTACATATTGCAGATACGACCTCTGATCCATTATGTTAAGTTATGCAGCAAAAGCTGCCACATGCACCTATATTTGCAGAAAACTAGCAAAAGTAGCAAGAACAAAAACAAGCCTCATTCGGCCATAATCGCCGTTGAATGACCAGAATGATTCAGAAAGATTCCGACGAATCATGATCCAAAGATTTTTTGATGTAAGATATCTCATATTTACACATACGTATCCACGTAGTATATTCCACGTATTCTTTATTGCCATTCAATCTTCGCCATTAAAATAGAACCATTTCAAAGCCATGCAGCCAGGGAATGGAGAATTGCGAAACTTTCGGCTATGAGGATATGTGCACAGCTGCGGTTTCTCTTTCCTATCCGAATCATTCAATGGGAAATAGAATAAGCGTTCACAATTCCGTACCCTGTTCTTTGTCTCCCAATAACCATGATTAATATGAGTCAATATGTACAGTCGGTACAACAAAAGAAAGAGCTGTACGATTGCTTGATTGTACATGTATTGTTTATTTTAAGAAAAAGGTTGTGAATGAAATGAAAGAAATTGAGTGAATACGAAATATTCTGCATTAATGGTTCGGGAAATGAAGGAACTGTACGATTGATTCATTGTACGTATATTGATATTGTTTATTTTTAGAAAAAGCTTGTGATGAAATGCTCAATGAAATGATGATTCTGCATCAATAGTTCGAGAAATGACAATATATGGAGTGTAAAATGGAAGCGCTGATTCTTTGCAGAAAGGAAGGCGTTCATTTCATAGAAATGAACTGTAAGAGGTCGAATGAACTCATGAACTATCCATGTGGGTGGTAAATACTACAATAAAGTACAACTTGGTAGTTACTACGTCCTTTTAGTACAGCATAAATGCTATTGCATGGTTATGTTAGCACATATTGTACTCGATGTTGTACACTGGTAAAAAGGAAGTAGACATTTCGTCATAATTCGTTCTCGAATAGACATATGATCGAGACTCCGCCCCTTTGCTCTCGCTAGTATAAAAGAGAGACGAGAAAGAGTGCAGATAAGCGAGTGTAAGGAATGTGATCTATGGAAGAGGGGGAGGAACATTCCTCCTCTCTTCTATTTCGTTATATTCGCCTCTCCTCATAGTCTTCTATCTGTAAATATTTCGTCATGATTCTCCATTCTGATCAATAATCAGAAGGATTCATATGGACGTCTCGACTATTCTTCATTTCTCTTATCACTACTAATCAATCTACTTCATTGGATGAGGATCAAGATTCGAAAAGAAGATTCGCGTACATCTCTCAACTTCCGGCTCACAAATGAAAAGGCCAAATGGAGGATATCATAGATGGAGGCGTGGACTTTCTCTTCTCTTTTATCGATTGAATACGGAACGTAAGATGATCTACACAGATGATATGGATAAGAGGTACGACGCTCCTGATTCCCGGTACTATGATACTATATGGGATGAATTGTCATTAGATCTCTCATCCATTCAATCTATTCTTCACTTTCGTCATTCCTTTCAATTGATACTTCATTCCAATTTCGTCATTTATTGAAATCATTTCATCGTTTCTCCTATTATCTCTTAACCCCTCATTGCTCAACTCTTTATTTTTCCCTTAATAAGACCCTTAATAACGTTGATCGTTGCTCAGCTTTTCTGTGAAAAATAGTCTTTAGAAAACCTTCTTTCTAGAAGAAAAAAACGTCGTAGTGTTTCGTATTGTATCTTGCACCATTTTATTCGATGATCTTGTGTAGACGTAGACTTGTTTTAGTCATGTATCGAGCTTTAATAACTCAATATTTCTGTTGTATTATTGCCATATCCGCAAAAAGCGAAAAAAAACGAGTAAAAAAAGAATGACCTCAACCACTGTTCCTTGTACTACACTGTACAGACATGCATACATTGCTTATCAACATAATTAGAATAATTTGAACGAGAATACGGGGGGAGGGTGATATATCTACAGTTCAGTTAATTTCTCTGAAAACTTCAGATGATTGCAGAGTGATGAATGATGAAACTGGATTATGAAGTGTATTTAACACGTAAATTTTCTATGTCATTAATATTTTGTCAACAATCTTTATTCACTTTTGTATTGAACATTTGATGTAATGATACATGATCAACTTGATGAAATATGGGATGAATTGTCATTAGAGCCCTTTTTTCATTTGCTCAATATTTATTTGAGGCAGAAAACAACAACAACAGAAAGTGGGTAGCACTTTATTTGTGGACAACCTTTCTCATCTGAGTGAGCACGTTCTGCATCTTAAATATCACGCTTCCTCTTGGCGCTCTTCATCTATTATTCTCTTTCGTCATCCTTTTCAATCGGTTCTTCAATCCAATTTCGTAAGTTCAAGAAATCATTGTCCCGTTTCTCTTTTATCTTGTATATCGGTAACTTTGATGAGCTAAGAGTGAACTATACATTGGAAAGCTTATTGTTAGGACCAACATGCATCACGACTTTTTGAATTCGACATGGATAGGCCGAATAAGTGAATCGAATAACACATTTAGTGCACTTTGAATGACAGATGGATCCTTTATAACTTTATGTTATAACCATGCAATATCACACATTAGAAGGTAGTAATGACGGAATTTAACTGATATAAAGAGAGAACAGAAGTTGACATAAACAAGGGGAACAAAAAAAAACGAAACAGAGACAACAAACCACGTCATCTCTCTTTCACCATTATTGCACGCTCTAAGCTAACGGGAAATAAGAAAGTCATGACCTTTTTGAGCAGAATAAACTTTTTTCCTAAATACTAAAGATCAATAATTTCAATTCTGTTAAATTCACGACCGCTCGAGATGCAGTTCATTTGCAAGCAAAAAAATGTACAAAATATAATCAATAAATCAATAACCAAAACATCGATAATTAATAACGTGACAACCAATGAATCGATAAGCAATAAACCAATAATCGAAAAACCAATAACAACGTTGGCACTAATGTAGTGTTAATTTCTTGTAAATGGAATTGGAAATTGTAAAAGAGGTGTTAATTTTGTCCACTTGTAAATAGCATTGTAAAAGCAAATATCTCCGTTCTCTGACTAGTTAGAGACTTGAAACTTGGTTTTTGGGTTAGAAACAACGGAAAAAACTTATAAATGAAGTTTCAAGTCTCTATCTCTACAAAGAGCGGAGATATTTGCTTTTTACACGATTTTCAGGAAAAACAATTTTCAGACTTTACAATCATTTCCAATACCTCAATGCCCATACACCTTACACGAACAAAAAAAACATGAAGGGAAAGCAAAGAGGAGAAAGAGAACGGTAAAAGTCGTCGTAAGACTTCAACTCGACGTCTACCCAGACGATCATCCTTGAATAGCAATATAAAATGTATAATAGATTATTGATAAAGGAGGCCCGAAGAAGAGACCTTCCTGACTGAATTGGCCTTGAATCAGGGGGGCTTACCAGTGATCATCAGAAGGACTTCATGTGCCTTGAATAAATGGTTGTACCTTTACATTTATCTTTTTTTTTTGCATTGATAATATGCAGTCTATAAACATAAACAGCTACAGATTTTTATAGAATAATGAAAGTAGCGAAAATTCTAGTCTTTTCTTATTTTTTTAAACAGAACAGGGTATTAATTCCATTTCTAGAAAATTGTGTTATTTATACTTCTCTTTCGCTATTCAACCTTAAACAACAACGGGAAATTGTTTATGAGTTTGAATCTCTCCCTCTTATTCTACCTCTACACTTCTGTTTCTGTTTCTAGCTCTACCTCTCTCCCTCTCATTTAATTCTATATTTCACTATGCTCTCACTCTCACCTACTCTATTATTCGTTTCTTCTCACTATTATATTGCTCGTTGTTCTTGAATTGGTTTTGATATATAATTGACGGAAGGCAGGGGAGAGAAAAAACTCAGTTTCAGTTTAAATGCTTTTTTATGAAGATATGCGTGGCATTAGGCAGTAATGTATTTGAAGTGTCATGAGATGATCTTGGTCCTGATTCCTACATGATCTCGTCCTTCCAGAACATTAATGGTCGGCTCTTTTGACTGTTTTGATATTTCTAATTTTATGCATATCGTCACTCATTCTCCCCTCCAATTTCTTCAATTCCTGAAACATTATTAACAAAATAAATGCAAAATTCAACTACTCTTGACTACATTTATAAATATTCTATGTCCACTCCTCCTCATCCCCTCTCATTTCCCCTAAATTCATCACTAATGTCCACTGTTGCCAGGCTTCAGTTGCTGTATCCTCCTTCCCTCCTCCTTCTCTCTTCACTCCCTCAGCAGTCTTTTTCGTACACCTTTGGTCATCTCCCCTGGGCACTATACTAAATACCTTTAGTGTTTGTTTTCGTATATTTACAGTGCAGGCTGCATAGACAGACGATATTGTTATACAAAATTCGTATTCTTTATTCCCATCTGAATTGACATTGTATGATGAAAACGATGATTTTACAATAATAATATTATTATTTATTATTTTTTCTCGCTATCCATATTTCTTTGATTACTGTATTTAATATTTATCCTTGAATTAGGTCCGAAGAAGAGACTAGGCCCTCCGGATTGAATTCGCCTTGAATTATCACAGGTCTAGCATATCGAAAAGGACATAGTGTGCTTTGAATAACAGGATAACTTTACCTTAATCTTTGTAGATGTCGGCTCTTCGACTAGATTCCAATGGCGATCCGTGTATTTGCACCATATGCAAGTGTGGGTAGGTGAATTTTTAGGAAATTTAATTCCAAAACCCATCCACTTTAGTTTTTTTTGCTAATATTCCCTTTACAGTAATCACAAGTGCGACCACGTGGATGAGGGATTTAGGCTGAATGGGGGCATCGACGGAACTACTGAGTACAACTCGCAGTACCCTAAGAAGGTAAAGTTTTAGCTTAGGAAGACTTATCCTTGACCTTAGCATCCTAAGTTATGCTATCTTAACCCTAGCTATCAGTAAGTTGCCTTTAACACATCATTTTAGGGAGCGGAACGGGCTCAGCAGATACGACGAGCAGACAACCTGGTTAGTTGGTTTTATTCCTTCAAAACCGAACTTTTTCATTTACAAAAATATATCACGCGTGTCGCGTAAGGTTAGAATAAACGGTGGCACATTGAAAAAATCGAAAATGAGCAAAAGTCATTTTTCGGTAGCCCATATGGACCCTATTATTAAAATCCTCGAAAATTAAAATCCTCGAAAATCCTTAAAATCCTCGAAAATGAGCATTTTCAGAGCATTTTCCGGCTGAACTTCTGAACAGCATTTTCCGCATTTTCGTGCATTTTCCAAGTTCTGAACACTGCATAACAAGGTACCGTCGAGCTTTTTTGCATATCTTCATTTTCAACGTCGAGAGACGTCGTCAAACTTTTTGGACGTCGAAATCGGCCGACTTTGGAGCTCTATAGCTCTTCGGGGTCTGGTTTTGGTATTGAGTCGTCAACAGAAGAATTTCCCGGAATGTCAAGGAGAATACGCCTGCATCATTGCCAGGTCGATATTTTAATTAGTATTTTTGTAAATCGTTTTTATTGATTAATTTTCTTAAAAATATAGAAGCCGAAATTTTGCAATAGCTTAATCGATAGATCTCGTCCTCAGATTTTCAATGGTATGCTGAACTCATACTTTACTTAAGTGCGCTCGAAAGTTATGAGCATTTCAAGGTTTTAATCGAGTGCTATCGCACGAGAGGAGAGTGACGCAGACAGTGATCTACCCACTCATCTGCCTCGTACAATTACTTTGCACATTGTATTCAGTTTTACTTTTGTTCTATTACATCTCCAAGATATTTCTATATACATAACTTTCAGATATTTAGTTCCATTATTCAATTCATTATTCATAACAATGAATGCAACTTTATACATGAAAATAACAGAGAATTCACAGGAATATTTCATCACATTCTTCCTCTACCATCCTAATGAAGTCATCTTCGTTTTGTCCTAGAACGTCCTCATCCTCCCCCTCCTCATCGAAGACGTCATCGTCGAGCTCCGAGTCCTCCGATTCCTCCACTACCCTTCTCTTCCTGGTCATTCCACTGGTTTATGAATGGTGTGAAAAGATCAAGCAAATATGACAGAAATACCTCATTTTCTGAATCCATCTCCTCTCCATTGGCTCGAACATTAATAAGATCGAGAACTGATCGCAGCCGTGGAGATCGACGTCATTTTGAAGTTCATCGATGAACAGAGATGCTGACTGCTCCCTTGATTGAAACATGTGAACGAGATCACGAGAAGAATCAACCAAATAGATATGAACTTACTTTCCCTCACAGGGTATTTGCCCGAGATCGAAGGACTTGAAAATGTTCTGAAAAAAAATGAAAAAATGAATGAAAAAATGAAAAAAAATGAAAATGATAAATGAATTTGAATTTTAATTCGAAGGACTTGATCCCATTTATATTTAAAGTGCATGCAAAAGTAAAACTGATTACAATGGACGAAGTCATTGTACGAGGCAGGTGAGTGGGTAGATCACTGGCTGCGTCACTCTCCTCTCGTGCGATAGCACTCGATTAAAACCTTGAAATGCTCATAACTTTCGAGCGCACTTAAATAAAGTATGAGTTCAGCATCGGCTTCTATATTTTTAAGAAAATTAATCAATAAAAACGATTTACAAAAATACTAATTAAAATATCGACCTGGCAATGATGCAGGCGTATTCTCCTTGACATTCCGGGAAATTCTTCTGTTGATGACTCGATACCAAAACCAGACCCCGAAGAGCTATAGAGCTCCAAAGTCGGCCGATTTCGACGTCCAAAAAGTTTGACGACGTCTCTCGACGTTGAAAATGAAGATATGCAAAAAAGCTCGACGGTGCCTTGTTAGGGACCATATGGACTACCGAAAAATGTATTAATATATGGGGGTAAAAAAATGTGCCAACTACCCCCGGATTTTACTCGATTCTTCAGTGACATGCGTGATATATTTCATGAGGGGAAAAAGAATTGACAAATGTTGATTCTTCTTCTTCTGATTGACTACAATAGAAGTTGCACATTCAAGTAAATTACACAGAGAGATAAGCACTCAAGTTCATTCGAGTCGTTGAAATAGGTTTCAACAGTGACAGAAACATTGAGAATCATCTATTATGATGGTTTACAGGAGTTTCTAATTTTCGTTGAAGTAAACTTAAAATAACGACAACAAAAATAATGCAATTAGGCACAAACTGGCGACTTCGTCGGTCGCACAACCCAGAACACAGACTTCACCAAGAAACAGGTAATTTAATTTTTGATTAGGTTTCGCAGCGATATCCTGGTGTACTGTAGGCCGATCGTCAAGTCGCCTTTCGACCCCCGACTACGGTAATGCAGTCCGGTGACTTCAATGGTCTGACTACACATAACACTGACTACGTCAAGAAACAGGTATCTTTGAAAAATCGATATTTCAGTTCCCATTTTGCCTAGCTAATCAATTAATCAATAATTCTAGGCTCAACGGCAAGGACAAGTTCGTCCTCAAGACAATGTGATGCAAACGGGAGATTTCAATGGACTGACTACGCATAATGCAGATTACATCAAGAAACAGGTATGGAATTTATGGAATTTAATTTAAAATCGATAATTTTTCAATTTATTCAGTTGATCGATAAATCTGTAGTATGAGCAAACTCGATGACGTTTAGTTGTTGTTCATTCACAAATAATAATTGTTTGAAGGCTGAAAGAATTGGTCAGATCCGACCCCAAGACCACGTTGTTCAATCGGGAGAATTCAATGGACTGACGACACATAACGCTGATTACATCAAGAAACAGGTATTGTAGCTTTTATTGATTAGTAAGTTCTTGTTTTTTTCATGGATTGACTCCATAAAAAACACCATAGGGCACATTGCTAGTTAACTTATTTAATCAAAAAATTTATATTTAAAGTTCATGCATACTTATTCTTGTACATCTATTAATAATATTAATTTAAATGGCTCTAAATTTACAAAAATCGTTGGTGAACAAGGTACAAAAAATCGATTTATCTATTGATTTACAGGGACAACGTCAAGCCCAGATTCGTCCTGCTGACCATGTGGTACAATCGGGTGACTTCGATGGAGTCACTACACATAATGCAGACTTCTATAAGAAACAGGTTAGGGACAAAGAGACAATCTTTATTCATCTGTCCATGTTATTTTGTTGACTAGGAGAGGAGATAGGGAACGAAAAATCCTTATCTACCCTTTAATGAGCGTATCCAACAATATATTTTTTAATTCTAGCAGGTTTTAAAATCTATAATTTCAGGCCGAACGACAAACGCAAGTTCGTCCTCAAGATAACGTGGTACAATCGGGAGAGTTCAATGGACTGACGACGCATAATGCTGATTACATCAAGAAACAAGTAGGTCAAGCGCACTCATAGACTACATTTACAAGGAATGTTTGTGGAATGGAAATAAAAAAATCGGAATGAGTCATATGCCAGTCCATTTTCCATGGAAAGTTGTAAAGTTTAAAAAAAAATATTTTTACTGCGGGCTACATGTAAGGCCTAAAAAATAATTTATTTCTCATCGCATTGTTCGTATAAAATGAACTTGCATAAGAAAATGACACTGTGCTCTAAAGAACGGAAATCGCTCAAAGGCTAGATCTCGCCCCGCCTCTCGATTGTCTCTCCGCTGCCTCTCACCTAGCTGACCTTCGCCGCGCGATATTTTATATATAAAATAGATCGGCATAGTTGCAAAGCAAGAAAGTCTCTTCTACAAATAAAATAAGTGATTTTTATGCGCTCAATACTATTTGAGATAAGATTCGAGTTTTGGATACATACATAAGGTGTTTGTAAATTACATAAGTGTGAAGTGAATTGCGAGTTTATTTTAGGGGAAAATTATCTAATTCGTAATAAGCTTCTGTATCTTCCATCAATGATGACACTTCAGGCTCCACGTCAAGGACAGATTCGTCCGGCCGACCATGTTGTACAATCGGGAGACTTCGATGGAGTCACTACACATAATGCGGACTTCTATAAGAAACAGGTTAGGGACGGAAACCCCAGTGCTGTATCAATTATAGAACGAGAAAGAATGAACAGCGTTTGAAGTAAACAAAAAGAGGATTCATAACATGACATGCAGATTGTTTTCGGTAGTTCGGCATAATTTTCAAAATGAACAACTATAGGCCCAAAGACAAGCGCAAGTTCGTCCTCAAGACAATGTCGTCCAGTCAGGAGAATTCAATGGACTCACAACTCACAATGCTGATTATATCAAGAAACAGGTCTATATTATGCAGCTTGTCTTAAACCTGCGAAGGAACGCTAAGCAATGAAGTGATCATTGATACTATTTTTAATTGCGACAACTTTTGAAATATTTTTCTAGTTTGGAATATATAGGGTGACTGCTAAACGCGTTGATATTCTTCACATTCATACATACTCATCAATTTGTAGAAAATAATCAAACTTGTGAATATTCCTTTAATAATGGCACTTTCAGGCCCAACGTCAAGCCCAGATTCGTCCTGCTGATCATGTTGTGCAATCGGGTGACTTCGATGGAGTAACTACGCACAATGCTGACTTCTACAAGAAACAGGTAAAATATAATTATGTAAATTTCAAAATCAATAAATCTAGGGACAACGCCAAACTCAAATTCGGCCACAAGATAACGTTGTTCAATCGGGAGAATTCAATGGACTAACTACACATAATGCTGATTATTACAAGAAGAGGGTTAGTATATCTATTTCTTCTTGCGATATGTCTTTTTTTCGAGACAAAAGTCTACTTTTTTTGAGACAATTTTCGAACCTTCTATCTTTTAACTTTTTTTCAGTGAAAAGTTGATCGATTGATCACATATTTGTTGGCCTAGATAATAAAATACATAATATCACCAATTATATAGTTGCCATGGAGCAAATTCTTGCCGTGTTGTATCTTCGAAATGAAGGAAGCACGTTTCAGGCTGACAGAGCTCAACAGGTTCGACCACAAGACAACGTAGTGCAATCTGGAGATTTCGATGGAATCACGACCCACAATGCAGATTTCATCAAGAAACAGGTACTATTTATACGTTCATGTCAAATAAAACAATCTACAATGACCTTTGCAGGGACAACGTCAGGCTCAAATTCGACCACCCGATCACGTTGTTCAATCGGGAGATTTTGATGGAGTCACGACACATAATGCTGACTATAATCGAAAGAAGGTTAAAATATATCAACAAAATTCATGCAATTTTAAAATGCGAAAAAATACTGGACCTAACGCCTGTTCTCTTGTACAGGGTGAAAGACTGGCGCAGATTCGGCCTCAAGACAACGTAGTACAATCGGGAGAATTTAACGGAATAACGACAAACAATGTCGATTATATTAGAAAGAAGGTACCTATCTCGGAATTTTTATATTGAATATGATGAAAGCTTTACATTTTATTTCAAAAATTGCTTTTTCAAAAATTGCCAAACATGATTTTTTGCCCAAAATAAAAATTTTAGGCCGACAGAGTCCCTCAAGTACGGCCTCAAGACAACGTAGTTCAATCAGGAGAATTCAATGGTGTAACTACACATAACGCAGACTTCATTAAGAAACAGGTGTGGAAGACATTGATCTTAAAGGCACACCCGAGCTAATTCGAAACTCTCCTCTCTAGACACACACATTATCGCTCGCATAGTTGCCAGAGCGTTATTGGTATCAGATCGGAGAGTAAAATGGAATCGAAAAAATTAAACGACTGTAGGATGAACGTGAAATAAAATAATGAAAAGAATTTTGATAATAAAAAGTATGGACAATAACAATTGAAGGGACAGCGTCAAGCTCAAATTCGTCCACCAGACCATGTTGTTCAATCAGGAGATTTTGATGGAGTTACAACCCATAATGCAGACTACAGCAAAAAGAAGGTAGTCTTTCGCTATTTTTTCAACATTATTAAAAAATTTGTTTGTATATTTTTCTTGTAAAATCAGCAATAAGATGATGACAAAGTCGCAGATCTGTCCACAATAGTCAATAAACACAAAAAATAAACAATATTTCCAAATTTTTCGATCAATGTATGAATGTGCAGGGTGAGAGACTGGCGCAGATTCGTCCTGAAGACAATGTTGTGCAATCAGGAGAATTCAATGGAATAACGACAAACAATGCCGATTATATCAGAAAGAAGGTACCTAGCTCGGTATTCGTAGATTGTCCGTAGATATATGGTGAAAGCTTTACCTTTTATTTCAAAAATTGTTTCAAATATGAATTTTATTGCTTAAATTCGCACCTGCTAATTTTACTCTCACCTCTGATAATACACACAGAGAAAAAAGTGTTATCCACAGCACATAAGACCTGTGAAGTGTTATATTTAACACTTTTTGAGTGCTAAAATGGCTCAAAAAGTTGACTTTCTAGTACAGTACAGCCCGGTCGTGTTTTGTGCACATTCTCTGCTGCGCTCCGCAGCGGGGCGCATTTGGACGCATCATTTATTTTCTTTGTGTATGAATATTTTTGAATTCTCAAAGTCTTAATCATGAGTTTCCGTGATAAAAAGTTCTTTTAATGACTAAAGAAACCGAAACAAAATTTTTATTAATGAGAAAAAACAATTAAATGCAAATCACACTGGTCCGAAAATAGTGACTATTAATTTATTGGAAAGGTATACTGTATATTTGCATATCGATCGCAGGATCGCCGTAAGACCTAATTTAAAATTTACAGTACCCATCATTTTCGGACCTGTGTGATTTTCCTTTTAATTGTTTTTCCTCATTAATAAAAATTTTGTTTCGGTTTCTTTAGTCATTGAAAGAACTTTTTATCACGGAAACTCATGATTAAGACTTTGAGAATTCAGAAATATTCATTCACAAAGAAAATAAATGATGCGTCCAAATGCGCCCCGCTGCGGAGCGCAGCAGAGAATGTGCACAAAACACGACCGGGCTGTACTGTACTACAGAGACAGCGAGAGATCATTGCAAGAACGGAGAGTTTCAAATTAAATTGACGGGTCGCTTTAATATAAATATTCCAGGCCGATAAAGTCCCTCAAGTACGACCTCAAGACAATGTAGTACAATCAGGAGACTTTGATGGAGTCACAACGCATAATGCAGACTATAATCGAAAGAAGGTAATCACTTCATAAAAGAACATTTTTAATTACAATTTTAAAACGCGATCTAAAAATGATGAATCAAACGCTTGGTTTTTACAGGGTGAGAGACTGGCGCAGATTCGTCCTCAAGACAATGTTGTGCAATCGGGAGAATTCAACGGAATAACGACAAACAATGCCGATTATATCAGAAAGAAGGTACATCGGAATTTGTAGATTTTAAAGGTGGTATCCCACGAATATTTTCGTGAACAAACTGTGAAGACAGAAAGGTAGCAAAAGTTATTCTTCGTACAGTACACTATTTATTTTGTGCTGATTTAGTCTATTGATCGCTAGAAACATTAATAAACCATCAGGCCCGGTTCAGGGAAGGGCGCGCTTTTTGAAAATTGAGGAAATTCGGCAATAGGTTCCGAACTTGCGTCAAACGGGTAACGAGTCTGAACGTTTACCACTACGCTAGAGGCTGCGCTAACTCTTCGCATATCACTTTGCATTCACACAAGAGGGGTGTAGTGATTTATCTGAACATTCGCGGGCCACCATCTTTAAAAGCTTTTGTATTTCAAAAATTTAGTTCCATTGCCTAAAGGTTTATTCAGAGCTATGTTTTTTCTCCGCTCTTGCCAGAGCGGTTTCAGCTCTGGGCGTTCCTTTAAAATAGATATTCAAGGCCGATAGAGTCCCTCAAGTACGACCACAAGATAATGTGGTTCAATCGGGAGAGTTCAACGGAATAACCACACATAACGCAGATTTCATAAAGAAACAGGTACGTTAGGCAAAACTTCACGGCAACATTAATTTTATTCGTTTCCAGGGTCAACGCCAGGCCCAAATTAGACCGCTTGATCATGTAGTTCAATCGGGAGACTTTGATGGAGTCACAACGCATAATGCAGATTTCAAGCGAAAGAAAGTGAGGACTCGTCTTTTAGCCCTATAATAACAGTATGATTAAAGACCGTTAACCATAACAAGATATACCACTCTAATGTTTTCTTTTTTTTCTTTAGTTTTATTTATGACGCGCATAGACTACCTTTACAGGGTGAAAGACTGGCGCAGATTCGTCCTCAAGATAATGTTGTACAGTCTGGAGAATTCAATGGAATAACGACAAATAACGCAGATTATATCAGAAAGAAGGTGCTATCTTACTTTATCTTTATTTCAGTGTGCGGTGCAAACAGTTGCTATCTGTTTTCTTCAAGAATAACCCTGAAATTATCTATATTTTAGGCAGAGCGAGCTCAACAAGTACGACCCCAAGATAATGTTGTACAATCAGGAGATTTTGATGGAATCACAACCCATAACGCGGACTTCATTAAAAAGCAGGTACTATTGTATTTAGCAGTTCACATCAAATCATAAGAACGTGCATTGAAAACCGATAACCTTTGCAGGGACAACGTCAAGCTCAAATTCGTCCATCTGATCACGTGGTTCAATCGGGAGATTTTGATGGAGTCACAACACATAATGCTGATTACAGTCGAAAGAAGGTTTGTAATTTTTATCATTTTTTAAAACATTTGGCAGACATTTTTCCTCTATTCAGGGTGAAAGACTCGCTCAGATTCGGCCACAAGACAACGTAGTGCAATCTGGAGATTTTGATGGTATAACCACTCATAATGCGGATTTCATCAGGAAACAGGTGCGGAAGACCATCTTATTTTACAAGTGTTTAATATTTTCCCGAAAACGAGATGACATTATTCCTCAATTCAGGGTGAAAGACTGGCGCAGATTCGCCCTCAGGACAATGTAGTTCAATCGGGCGAATTCAACGGAATTACTACGAATAATGCTGATTACATCAGAAAGAAGGTGCGGTGCATACTACTCATCTTTATGATGTATGATAAATATAAAAAAATAAAATGCAAAAAGCTCTGTGCACTATTTTCCATTCGAGTTGTATCTGTTCTAAAATGCCGTTCTAACTGCTAACGTGATGCAATATTAAAATATGGAGTGTTTTCAATTGGTTCTAAGAATATATTCTGTGCAGGGTGAGAGACCGACGCAGATTCGTCCTCAAGACAATGTTGTACAGTCTGGAGAATTCAATGGACTTACCACTCACAACGCTGATTTTATCAGGAAACAGGTATAATATGATAATCAATTCATCGATAAATGGTCAGACACTAGTTCGCACAATTCATAACTACGTTGAAGAATATAATGTTGAGCTAACAGTGGTACCTAAACCAATTTTCCATAGTTGCCTATTTGATATCTATGAATTTCACAAAACTATTATGAGTTTTTTTGCCGTAAAAATTAGGCTGTTTTTGGGTAGGTGCATCTTAAAAAAGTAATTGAAAAGGTAAAATAAAGATTGAATTGAAGGCAGAGAGAATGGGCCAGATCCGTCCACAGGATCATGTTGTTCAATCGGGAGAATTCAATGGATTGACTACCCACAATGCGGACTTTATAAGGAAACAGGCTAGTTGCCAATGAAAATTACAGGCGAAATTAACTTTAAATTACTACGACAGAATTTACAAAATAAAAATAAATGCTTGAAATCTGGAAAACTTTATTGGAGGAAAATATCAATCGATATCATAAAATCAAAAATCTATCAATATCATATAATCAATAATCAATCAATATCAGGGTGATCGACAGGGTCCAGTTCGTCCTCCATCAAATCTTGGTCTCAGTGGCGCTTTCAATGGTTTATCTACTCACAATGCAGACTACATCGCCAAACAGGCACTCGACATTTGTCCCGCAGCGAAAGTACTCGCGAAGAGGTATACTGTATTTGGAGATCGGTAGAATCGATTGAATAATATTATAAATTTCAGAAATCAATACGACTTCAACATTGTTCAAGGACATCGTCATTTTCACAATCGTAATGGGAATAAAGAAGTCGTATATTAGTCATTTACATATATTCTTACAATTCTAAATCGACCATTATATTAATTTTATTGTTCCGATCAATCTGCTTTATATAACAAGTGTCAGTGTTTTGTACGTGTTTTGCACTATGAAAATCAATAAATGTTTGTATAAAATGCATTGTAATTATGATTTATTGATTTATACGAAAATGATACTGAAATGAACTGCGCTTAAAATTAAAAGAAACACATCACATAATATTTGATATAATTTCGGGCTCCAAATCATCCAATATAGTGTACGGTATTAGGAAAGTTCGCCCTTTCATTGTATTATTATTACGCGATCTTATCGACAAATGTTGTGTGGAAAGGCGACGTTTTCTTATTCTTTCATTGGCTGATACAATAATGAAATATCGATACGCTCTGCCGCTCTAACAATACGAAAAATATATTTATGTGTATTATTTGAGTATGCTAGAGTCAGAGAAAGATAGACATCGGAAAATTAAAAAAATATTGAAACTAATGTATGACCTGATACGTAAGTGATCAGTGAATTCACACTGCCAACTATCAGAGGATGAATTATCTATTGTAAGTACTATTTTTTATATTACTGTAAATACTATAAATATGCAAACTACAATAAAGGTATGTTGGGCAATTTGCAAGCCTAAAATGCAATCGATATTTATCGTTTTACAGAAATTTATTGATATTCCGCTGAAATGATGATATAGACTCGGAATGCGATCGAGGAAATGAGACACGGACACGAGGCTTTTGGTCTCGGAGATGTACATTGATATAACACGAAGATTTTACCGACATGTACATCTTGTGAGATCTAGTCCATCCTACCAGCACGATATATTTATTATAATGTCCGTAGTAACATTTTGTATAAAAAATGTGAAGAACTTTGTTCGGAAAAAGATGTGAGCATTACAAAAAGGTGAAACAAATTCTTTTTTTCCTCATTATATATTTAACGTAAAATATACATAAGTTATGGGATTGAATGCGGAAAGATTTGACATCAAGATTACGTTTTTCAATTGGGCGAAATCAATGGAACGACTACACACTATGAGAACTTTACCAAAACTTATACTTAATTTTGCTATCCTAATCTACATCTTCTTCGCTTTTGTAAATGTTTAATACGCGTTTTGTACATGCGATTACTGGAAAGAAAGCATGTTTTATTCGAATCTTTAATTGAAATGAAATGCACGTAAAAGGAAAATACACACAACCCGAAAATAAATAGAATAAAAATCACGAATGGAACTCTTTCACAATTGAGAAGAAAAAAGATATTTGATCGATATCGATGGAAACGAAATTTCTCTATTGGCTTCGCAAAATGTAGAACCAACTTCATAGCAATGGTAGCCAAATTTACAATTACATTGCGAGGACGAATACTTGCCCAAACATGGAACTATTTCGTCAAGTAGAATGTCCAATAGAAAATGTTGAAAAGTAGAAAAGCCTGAAAGCAAATAATCTTAATTTGGCTAAAATTTGCACTACAAGCACATACCCCAAGCTATTCTGAAACTCTCCGCGTACACCGTCTCACAAACTAAGAAAATTAAACTGACACCCCTGAGCGAATTTAAAACTCTCCGCTCAGGCAACGCTTTCTCGCTTTCTTTTTTTACGATATAGTGTTGACAGTGCGGAGAGAAATTAGCTAGGGTTTTGAATTAAAACTCATGGTCAGAGAGAAGAGTTTACCTCTACAGTTTACTTTCAAAGTCGCTTGGCTTATAGTTAGAATTAAATTTTCTTAATTAAAACTCACAGAAGGAAATGCAATGAATGATACTTTATCGATTCTCGTTCCAAGATCGCAAACCCTCTCTCGTCGACGACGATCAGCGGCTTTCCTATTACAAGATCCTTTTTTAGTGATCATTACTTCATTAAATTATACAGGAATACTTATTATTTTATATATTTATTATTTTTGTAAGCCATGCTAAAGTTTAAAAAAATATTTTGATGTTATGCTAATAACCCGAACCTCCTCTCTTCGCTTTCTTGCAGAGATCTGGACAGCATTGAGTACTCAGCCTCTTGTGCTTCTTCCTGAAAGAATATAGTTAAATCGAAACCGATAAACCCAGAAATGAGGAGAAAATCCGTGTTTATTTAAATGTGTTTGTTTAAAGGACTGCGCAGGCAGATAGAGAGCGAAAGTTATGTAACTTGCCGTATAGTATCTGTTTCTTACTGATTCAAATTATTGACCGCTAGAATCATCAAAGAAGTATCATCTTTAAAGCCAAGTTACAATGAAAGTATATACTCATACTCAATATACATTTAGTATACTCAAGATAATATTCGATGCAATTCAATCGTTATTTACATTTTGAAATTGTATTGATCTACCTTGCTATCGATGCAGAGTGCTACATATTTATCTTTAACGCCTCCAAAAGAATTATTAAGTCGTTCCTACCACACTCTAATAGTTTCATGTTTCACCTTTCTGTCAAATTGGTCCCCATTCTGAGTGATCTTTGATCTTTCTCTTTCTGATCTTTGGTCTCTAGCATACCGGATCGCCATTGCTGAAGGGCTGGAGTGCCTTCATGAAACTGTAAACGCCATGGAGTGCTGTGGATGGCGCGTTGCCTTTCAGAATTAACTTCTTGTCCTGATAATTAATGAGAATTAGTGACTACGTGATAATTAACCTTATGATTGATATTTACATCTTTCGATCTTTCATCTCTGACCCGTATACCTGATAAGCGACGAAAGCTAATTCGAGCAGAGAGGCGAATATGAAGGCGGTGCACGTAAACATCCAGATGTCGATGGCCTGAACGGGTCCACGATATATGACATTGGTAATGACATTGTCATTGATATGACATTGACATTGACATTTCATGATAATGATCTGACACAAACGATATTCCCTGTCATTTATCATGACAATATCATTATCATGGACAAAACAATGTCATGCAGTGATCACGCAATAACAATGACGATGTCGTAATTGGAGAAAAGCAGATATGTCATTTGCATGACAGTGAATTTGTCATGATAGACAACACATTTGACAGAGGTCACCGTCGTGACAATGGACTTCAATTGTCAATGCAATGACAGTAACAATAACACATGATAAATGAACCTTGATGTAAGAGACGGGAGGCAGAGATCGAATTATGGTACCGAACTGAAATGTCTTCATATTTTTTGAAAGAATTTTTCAAAAAAAATTATGCGTTATAGTCTATTCAGAACATTAGCAGCATATCATGTCATGTACAAGATCCTGTTTTGTTTTTTGCTGAGCATGTCGATAAATAATAATAAAATACTGTGATTTGTGGGAATAGCAAATGGCAATCACTCATCATAGGTAATATTACTTTCCGCACATGCAACACTGCCTCGTAGACAAATAAAGCGAGAGAGCCAGAGCGAAGAGTTTCAAATCGGATCGGTATGTGCCTTTAATAGTCCGATGTGTGTTTTGTTCATGCATAGTCGCACTTATGATACAATTCGACAAATATATATTATTTGGGGTTTTAAAAATAGAAAAAAACAAAAAAAATCAGAGAATAAAAGAACGACTGGGCTCTTATGCCTGACCTGAAACGTAAGTGACATGAGTGAGTTTACGCCGAGAACGATCCGAGCTGGCAGGGCCTTAAATAAATAAATAAATAAATATTTAAAGGTGAACCCTCGACCATGTGCTTACTAATTTCAAGTTTCACCATTTGGACGGGAATTTGTGGATGTGTAACTTATTATTTATCCGTTGCTTAGGTCAGTTATTTGATTATGAGGGTTGCATAAACATTCGAGGGTCTACATCATTTTTTTAAAATCTAGCTTACAAATAAATTATACATGCAATGAATACCATTCAATCGATATTAGCATTTTGAAATTCTATTGATCTACCTTGGTATCGATGCAGAATGCGATCCAAGATATGAAAACGGAGATGTAGGTCGGCATGTACATCTGAAATTAATAAATTGTTTAAAAAGTGAAGTAAATTTTGTTGTTGTTTTTGTTAAAGAAAATTTTTTTTTGGAGAAAAATTTCCGTTCTTACAGACTAAGAAACTGAGCACATCGATTATTATCGCTTACCTGCAGAATGTAGTAACCGTATTGTCGATAAAAAGTCAGCTCTATCGTCAGACGATACCATTGGCCCGCCTTGTAGTCCTGAAGCGATTATGATTTAAGCTCCGTCCATTTCTTGTCCCGAGTCAATAAACTTCAATCGGTCAATCGTAAACTTCGGCTCACCTCGGTGTGTTTGTAGGTGCGAACTTGATCGATGACGAAATCGGGCAGAGTGATGCCCGGGAGAAGAGAGACTGGAGTAGGCATCCAGTCTACCTGAACCATGATATTGAAAATTTAAAGTACAGTCTCTCTCAAGTACGAAGCTAATTTGACATTCTCAGCATTGGTAATACGCTTTCGTAGACAACGAAAAAGAAAGAGTGTGGCCAAAGTGGAGACTTTCAAGTTACAGCTCAGGGTCTGCCTTTAAATGGAACCAACGCCAGATCATAACAGATTATATGCTGTACAAAATCCACGATAAGAAAAGAAAAAAAGGGGAGGGAGAGTGTGTAAAACAAAGAGAATTTTCTCTGATTTTTAAGACTTTTTTTCTCAAAAACAATTTTCTCTAAAATTATTGGAGCCCGAATACTGTAATCCGAGCAGATAGTTAATTGCTGCACCAGGGAGGAAATTTTTGAATTCCAAAGATTAATATGCAGAAAATAGGATCGATATTGGTCATAATATTGGGAAAGTAAAATGCGAACAAGACCCATTTTTGAAAGATTTATGCCTAACTCTTACTCTAACTCTAGGCTCTCACAGACACTGCTTGTTGTGTATGAATTGGAAAGTGAATTCAAACATATTATAAAATATAAAAAAGAAAAATAAAATAAAAATAAATCTGAGACCTGCACTGTAGCTGTGTTGTACGAGTAGCTCTCGAAAACCTGTAAATAGTTTATTTATTTATTTATTTATCATACATCGCGAAGATGTTCCAACAAGTAAAAACGATATAAATTAAGAAGATTTGCACAAGGAAATAGAATGGGGAGAATTAGACAATGGGAAAGTAGGGAAGGTGAAGATGGTCGGGGAAGTCTCAATAACCTATTCTCTAGTGCCAAGATCAAAGATCAGCGTGGGATCAATGATGTAGGGTGGATGAGGCCCTAGCGGGAAGAGGACCGCATAAGTCAGTATAGACAGACTGACATGGCAAAAGGAACTTGTACATGAGACAGTTTAGAGGGGTGAAATATCAATGGATAAATTACTAACTAAATCATAAGACAATAATAATTTAGCTTTAAGAGACCGGCTCGGTAAGACTCGAGCATTATGACCCCCTGCCGGACATTCGCCAAGACTTTCGATCTGGGCCTCAATACTTTCATCATTGACACATACCGGGGGGAGACCGATGAAAGTTATAGTGAAAATGCCCTTGGGCTCAAACCCGGCTCACATATGTTTCATAAAATAAAAAATTGAAAAATTCATAACTTTTCAATCGTGGTAGCTAGGACTTTTATTTATTTTTATTGGTGAATAACATGTCACGCACTCTTATAAACACTCCTGAACAATAATATCATATCGTTCTGAATCTGTTTTTCGTGTTTGATTTTCGGATTTTTCCTCTTCTATCCTAGTTGAACAGATAGCGCAAGAAATTTCATAATGCATATTGTAGCCCTGACGATTATGTACATGGTGGCCATATTCCCTTGGCCAGCCAGCTTGTCTTAAGCCTCGAGATTTGCAACTGTATGTGAGATATGTGTAAATTGCAAAAATCGAAAATTAAATTTCTTGAAATTCGCAAGAGTAAGAGTTAGCTTTATTATGTCATTTTACTCGTAGCTATGTGAGCATATAGGAAAAATATACAAATAGACTCAGACTACATTTTAAAAAAAATTTAGAAAATAATTATTTTATTTTTATTTTTTCAACTCCCACATTCAGTCGACCGTCAAGTCAAATTGATTCATAGGGCGGATGGTGGCTGATGCATGTGCGTTTGCAGAAACGACTGCAACATGAAGAATCGTCGTTTCGCAGATCTCGAATTTATTTTTTTAATTATCAAACTTGAATATTTATATGTTTCTTTCATATAAATCGGTTAGAAGGTAGCGTACTGCATCCAAAGCTGTACCATTTTTATCAGTAGGAGTATACGGTATTGAACTACCGTAATCGTCAGGAATCGCGAACTAACTTTTTTTCAGTCGACCCTTAATTTTCAACCATGACCCGGGGTTCATGGTTGAGAATGGCTGAGGTCGAAAAATTCATGATGATCCCAGACCAAATACTATTTGGCATTATATCAACAGTGGACCAACTTTTATATTTATGGATATCAGAGCTCGAATTACCGTACTAGTAATGCACGCACCTGAATTTTCCGAGAATTTCACCACATTATTACAGGATACGGTAGCTAGATTACGGTAATTCGAGTTATGGTATCCATAAAAATAAAAGTTGGCCCATTGTTGATATAATGCCAAATAGTATTTGGTCTGGGATCATCATGAATTTTTCGACCTCAGCCATTCTCAACCATGAACCCCGGGTCATGGTTGAGAATCATGGGTCGACTGAAAAAAAATTTGTTCGCGATTCCCGACGGTTACGGTAGTGAAGTACAGTACACTCCTACTGATAAAAATGGTACAGCTTTGGTTGCCGTACGCCACCTTCCAACCGATTTATATGAAAGAAACATATAAATATTCAAGTTTGATAATTTAAAAAATTAATTCGAGATCTGCGAAACGACGATTCTTCACATGGTAGTCGTTAACGCAAACGCACATGCATCAGCCACCATCCGCCCTATGAATCAACTTGACTTGACGGTCGACTGAATGTGGGAGTTGAAAAAATAAAAATAAAATAATTATTTTTCTAAATTTTTTAAAAATGCAGTCTGAGTCTATTTGTATATTTTTCCTATATGCGCACATAGCTACGAGTAAAATGACATAATAAAGCTAACTCTTACTCTTGCGAATTTCAAGAAATTTAATTTTCGATTTTTGCAATTTGCACATATCTCACATTCAGTTGCAATTCTCGAGGCTTAAGACAAGCTGGCTGGCCAAGGGAATATGACCACCATGTACATAATCGTCAGGGCTACAATATGCACTATGAAATTTCTTGCGCTATCTGTTCAACGAAGATAGAAGAGGAAAAATCCGAAAATCAAACCCGAAAAAACAGATTCAGAACGATATGATATTATTGTTCAGCTGTGTTTATAAGAGCTCATGGCATGTTATTTACCACAAAAAAGAAATATAAGTCCTAGATATCACGATTGAAAAGATATGAATTTTTCAATTTTTTATTTTATGAAACATATTTGAGCCGGGTTTGAGCCTAAGGGCATTTTCACTATAACTTTCATCGGTCTCCCCCCGGCATATGTCTATGATGAAACTATTGAGGCCCAGATCGAAAGTCTTGGCGAATGTCCGGACCATGCTCGAGTCTTACCGAGCCGGTCTCTTAATGGTATTTGTGCTAAGATTGGGGTCTAAGATAGAGGGAATTTTTTGTCAAAAATCGAGATGTTCTATGGGAAAAGGAGGAGCGAAGATTTTCTCTCTTTGATCGAGGAATATGGAAAGCAAACGAGGATATCCTGCCAAATGATGGTTTAAACACATAGAAATTACTACAAGGAATATCAACTTCACATCTCAAAATCTTAATAGCAAATACGATATCAATGACAATTCTTCTGTGATAAAGAGAATTGAGAGAGAATAAGGACAAACGTTGAGGGTAGGGAGGAGGGAAGGAATAGGAAAGATGACAACGATGATACAACAATCTAGTAAATACATGTTGAACTTTTTCTAATTGGCGAATTAAACCTTTCGAAGAGGGCGACCAAACAGGGGACGCGTATTCAATAATGGGGATTACATATGATTTGAAAGCTCTGATATATACATCGGAACGAGTACAAGAAATTGATCTAAAAATATGATAAACAAGTGATAATGACTTCTTACAAACAATGGCAATGTGGGATTTAAAATTTAACAACGGGTCGAGATAAACACCTAAGTCACGGGTTGAAGAAGATGAAGGTAGACTGTGAGAGAGAATAGAATAAGGTAAAGTGGGATTTGTTTTGCCTATATGTAGAACGGAGCACTTTTTTTGTGCAACCGATAACTGTTTAGTGAATATCGAAGATATTTCTTGTCGAACTTGGCATATTCCAGTTTCAATTTTTAATTATAACAATATTGCCAGTAATTAGATTGTTGAAATGCAGTTCGCCCCCGATGAACAATAAGATTAGTATAAAAAGCACAGACGATCGCCATTCTTCACTATAAAAAACATCCATCACTTTGAGAAATAGCCAGTTGCGCCAAATACTGAACATTATATTAAAGGCACACCCCGATAAAAAACTTTTATCACTTCTTGCTTTACACACTTCGCATACTCCTTAACCCCCTACACAGATTATTCTTTGTAAAGTTTCGCCTTGCAATATTATTATCATAGTGTCAATAAATGAATCAAATTTATTAACCTAGAAAACTGATAGAATCATAGTTTTACCACAAAAGACAAATGGATACGACGTACCAATTGGCAGCTCGCTCTATCAATCGGAAATGACCGCAGATCTAACTGACACGGCGCCTTCACTTGCACCTGAAGATCAAAGATCATAACATCAACAACCGAAAGATCAAAGATCAACTCTGCTCACCCTGTAGTTCAGCCACACCGTTCCATTTGGCAGTAGCATGAGTAAAACGTTGGCTTTGGGTGACTTGTGAACCTTGGTCGATTTCGTATTGACCAAACACACATTTGGCGACCAAAGCTGCTGTAATGTAAAAATTGACTAAATTTATATTTTTTGTGGAATCTGGCGTGAAATTCAAACCTTTTCGAAATTCTCGTCGAACGATAAATTCGATCTGCACGTGTCCAAGTGTGAAAAAGCCAGTCGCGGATCGTGCCAGATCGAGCTGAAATTCAAATTGGAGCCACCAAAATTCAAATTTGAAAATGGCGCGAAGTACCTGAACCAGATGTCTGCAGTGAAACTATTGGAGAGCACGGACAGCTCCATGATATCTTGGATGGTAACCTCGACTTGAACGGGAACCGGCGTCTCGTCCGGAATCTCTGATCTACAGTATGCATTGACTAAACGACAGGTCGCTCTGCGCAAAAAACTGAGGGCAACAAAAAAAACACACCGACATAAGCATCGAGTCGTAGATAATTACTCAAAACCATATATCTAGATGTTCTTATTACATGACGAAAAGCGATTTTGTTCGCTACTGAACACATTTACAGTATTTCATTTATACGGGATGGTAGTCGGAAAATATATAATTTAAAAATTACGTATTGTTATTGATTATTCTCGCCTATTTAAACATTGTTGCTCTAAATTTTGACGGATTTGACGTTTCCCGTAAAAAAAATAATTTGACGAATGGATACCGTCAAATACGTCAAATCCGGCAAAACGTCAAACGTCAAATCGCAGCCCTGATCCGAATCCCTCTCACCTGCTATAGTTCAACATGATACTTTCTATCAGATCGGCCGGAGAGCCAAAAGCTCGATAACAGCCATCCACGTCTGATGATGTCACAACATCTAGTGACCTGAAAATGTTGAAAAGAAAACGAGATGAGAGATCGTGTAAAACGATAAGAAATTGAATATTTTGAGAAAAGAAATTAAATCGTTTCTTTTCTTTCCCAATTTTTCAACATATTCTTACTGTTCATAATTGTCCAGCACAGAGTCGAGCTCCTCATCGATCGACTTCACTGCCAGCAAAGGTATGGCCAGAACACCGAGGAGTGAGGGGAACATGCCCCTGATGGGGATGGGTCCTGAAGAGATTGGGATATGGTGGTCTCACAGGGAGAACGAATAATCAATCGAAGACGTTTTTTCGGAACTTTCATGATAGTTAATGATAACAAATCAACTTTTATAAAACTATACATAATAAAATCGGAAAACAATTATCCTGTAGAGTGCGTGTTATTTATTTATTTATTCCATCAAATATACATTCATAAACTTATTACTAAGAGGAGAGGAGTTGAGAATAATCGATTTTGGTTATGGCATTTTGGAAAAAGCGAGCTAGCTACCCATCGAGTCATCTAAAGAAACCACGAATATGAAAGAATAGCGCTACATCAATTCAACGAGGTGCAGCTCAATGATAAGATCAACTTCCCTTCAATCCACCTCATTTTTCTCTCTACATATTCTCTCGTACTTTTCAATCTTTTACTTCTCACATGGAAATCAGTTAGGACCATACATGGGCGCCGACATGGGGGTGCCCCCTGCAAAATTAAGGCTTTTCGAATTTTTGTGCAATGCACCCTGTAAAAAGGAGATATTTAAAAAAAAAAAGTGAAAGCCCCTGTAAAATTAACTCTTTCGTTCGGATGCCCCCTGTAGAATCGAGCATCAGGTACCCCGCCCATGTATGGTTAGGATAACCAAAATTGGCACTTTCCTGGTTTTTGGCCCGGGGAGAATTTGCATTAAACTCGCTATCATTCACCACTCGCCATTTCTTAATTATTTTCTATTTCTCCATTGAGCGGTCTAAATGCGATGTAAAATGTGTAAATACCGACCCTGCCTTTACGGAATGAGAAGCCAAAATGAAGAATTGCTCTCTCTAATTTCGCACTCTCTAGTTCAAATCCTAATAAAATTTAATATAATTACAAATATCTATAAAAGCCGTCTTCCTCCATCTTCGTTTCAGTCCAGCGCTCTCCCATTTCGAGGAGAGGGCGGGGAGCACGGGCCCCCATTGGACTGCCCTCCCTAAAATGGGAGGGCATGCCTCCCCCTATCAGGGGAGCAGTTCTGCAAATGCAGAACTTATGTAAATTACCCCGGGCCAAAAAACAGGAAAATTCCCCAAAATTTATTAGCGAAAGATTAGCTTTAAAAGACTAGGACATACTTATTGCAATTGGCTATTGAACTTTGAGAAATGTCCAGCTTATATGGAGGTCTGCGTCGATATGTAAATCATAACAGGAAGAAGAGGAAGGGGAAGAACGAGAGGGAGAAGGGGAGGGAGAAGGAAAACGAGGAAGAGGAAGATGTACATAGTAGAAGTCTACGTGCTCCCCTATAAACATTCTCTACAGAGATCTAAGAACTGATTTGTGATAAGGAGACCTCGTCAATTGTCTCTAGAGATTATTAAAGGGAGAGTAACCTCACTCAATGGCCTCTTCATTGTGCACACTATATTTCTCTGTTCTCTAACAACGAGAGAGTGTAGAGCGTTGAAGAGGCCGTTGACAAAGGCTTCGGTCCCTTTAAAGGTGGTGTCCGAGCAATATTTTCGTGAACAAACTGTGAAGACAGAAAGATAGCAAAAGTTATTCTGCTTACCTTACATAAATTAGTTTATGCTAATTTAGCTTATTGATCGCTAGAATCATGAATGAATCCATGCTTGATGTGCAGGAAAAGGCGCGAAATTTTGAAAATAGGAAAGTTCAGCAATAGGTTTCGAACCCGCGACGTTACGCTTACTAGTGAGCACTTTTACCACTGCGCTACGGGATTGATGAATAGCCGTACTAATTTCTTGCATATCACTTGCCCCTTGCATAATAGATATGTTGTATATTTGCATAGACATTCGAGGGCCTCCATCTTTAACCAAGGATATCTTCCTTCTCTTGACTTTGTAAGCTCGATAGGCTCTCTCGAACCCAGTAGGCTCTCGCTTGTCTAGCTTTCAAAGAAACAGTGTTAATCAAATTGTTTTATTTTCCATAGAACGACCATATGAATCGCTCTCACACGTTTCGATCTTTCGGAATGGACAATTACTTGAGAGGGCATAGAAACATCACGTAAGCAGCGAAAAGATTTACTTTTTCACGCACTCTCTACGCACAAAAGAAGCCCACCCCTGAGGGCTTAAAGTTTCTATAGAGTTGCTTACTATGAAACTGAGGTGAAACGACGGTTATCAAATCAGACATCAGGATACAGACAAAACTGCCAAGGAATCATGTCCCTTTAATTATTCACAGTAATGGCGCTTTAAAATGATGGAAAACGAAAATAGCGAGTCCAGTGGCCGTATGCAAGAACAACGGGAAAACAGTTTTCCGGGAAAATGTGACGTCATTAGCGTACGCGGAGGATTTTTGGAAAACGCCTCCGACTACGCTAATGACGTCATATATTCCCGGAAAACGGTTCTTGCATACGGCCACAGGTTAAAACTTTCAGATATGTGCTCTATAGCAGGAAGAATAAAAGAAATATTGTGGCAATTTACTTAAGTTTTGGATTAGTCCATATCCCTTTCCTATAAATACATATTTTTTTTATATTTTCGCTCAAAAGAACGTCTCTCTTCCAACCGCGATCATCGAGTAACACAAAAAGTTCAAGTCCGCTTGAAACATGCAATCGCATTGTTCAAAGTAATGAGAAGGGACCCCCCCCCCCACCGTCAATGTCTTCACTCTCCCTACTATCTCTTCATTCAAAGGGAACGAGAGAACATTGGAAACTGAAGAGATCAATCCCTGGAACAACAGAACAACAACCGACAAACGAAGACTCTCCAAGTTTCGATGTCTGACTCTCTCGTTTCACGTGCTCTCTCATCTTTCTCTGACTAGGTCTGGACAATCGCCCCGCGTCATGCCCGAATACTGAAGGACCTGACCGTGAGTTTTTTAACCTCTACGTGCAGTCTTACTCATCCCGATGCATTAACTCTTCTACAACTTCTCTCATTTTGTTCCTCTTCTTTTCCATTACTCTACCTCTATCCCTCTTCCTCATCTCCCCCTTCTACCTTTTCCCTTCCTCTCTCTCTCTCTCTTCCTTTCACCTCCGGATGTCGCCAATTTCTGGAGCTGACGGACAGAAAAGGGAGAGGTAGAGGTAGAGGGAGGTTAGAATATGAAGAGGGAGAGGGACATTTCTCTGGATAGACAGCAGGAGACCTCAATCATGGAAGAAAGAGCTGACAGAATCCGATATGCCTATATACGATAATTACAACGAATCGAGCAAGTCTTTCGTGTGGCAGATGTATTAAAAAATTTGAGCGAGAGACAAATTTGAAAAATGATTGGCAATTTGACATACGACTGCACATCGGAATCGCATATCGTATTGGTCTATGTGTCGTGAACTCCCTCAAGGCCCTATCAAGAAGTAACAAAACCCCATGAATATGAAACAAACGTGCGACATGAATTCACTGGCCACAACGAGGCAGTCACCGGTCACACCTACGCCCGTTCATTCAACCACTGAAACCACTACTATGAACAAATGTGTCCAAATAAAGAAACCTATTGCAATCCCTTCTGCTCCTGGCAATTCCTCAAACCACAATGAATTGCACTCCCTGTATTACACCCTCAGGGCATGCAAATCTCTTCAAAATTACACATAAACCAAATCCACGGTGAGTTTTCCTTTATTGCAAAAGAAGTCACACACATTTGAATATGATTAGAGTGATATGATTGATCAAAGTGGAGCCACAATTAACTATATTATAATATATTTGCAGATCACATATTAAAACCAGAAACGGGGAGAAAAAGGAAGCAGCACCGAATAGAAATCAAGTGAAGGAGATTAATTACACATATGGGATTTAATTAAAAATTAATTAAAAAGGGCGGAGCTTAGGGAATCTTACCGTAACGCTCAAGGGTAAGGTAGGCTATAGTGGTTGGAATAGAGGGGTACTGTGCTTTTTCGCATTTCAGCCTAAATATGAACACTCAAATCTCGAATGTGGCAGGCCCTTTTCATCAAAACACTTGAGGCACAACGGGAGACTATATGAGAACGGGGAAAGCAAGGGGCAATAGAATAGCTAGGAATGAAAAGCGTCTAGGGATGGGGATATGTAAGGGGACGAGGACGACAACAGGACAAAATAAGAGATGAATTCAGATGAGATGAGAGGGGAAAAGGTCTAGTATGCGCGAATAGAATGAATGAATATATGCATAAATGAATTAAGTGTACGCACGAATAATAAGAAAAAGAGACATTCGCCTTGAGAATACGTACAAAAACAATTTCAAGACTGAAATGATTAAAAAGGGCGTGGCTAGACGAAATAAAGATCAAGGATCAAAGATTAGCACCTTGATTATTACACATATATTACGAGTGCTGGTTCAGGGGAATTAGATGGGCTGGACGAAGGTTTGGGGGGGGGGCAGCAAAATGGACAAATTAACAAATTGGACTTGTGGGATTTAGTGAGAGAATTGGAAAGTGGGCGTGGCTTATGGGTATTACTCACGGACAGAAAGACACAAATATATATAATTATGAGATCTACAGCTAGCCGACATAAGAAATAGTGGGCTGCGCACGACGCAAAGTTGCTGACATGCAGTGCAAAATATAGGCAGAGGATGACGAATGTCTAAAGGCTGAGTAAAGAATGTAAAGGGGGTGGTGAACACGAGACTTTGAAGGGGGGGGGGGGGGCAAGGGAGATGAAAAAAGAGTGACACAACTTGGATAACATGAGAAAGAGTAGGGATTGAAAGGAGGAGGGGCGGAGTCTAGGGCCATACTATTATGGATTTGAAGGGATTCAGTCTCTTTCTCCTTCAAGCGCAAACACAGCCCGATAAAGAGCAAGCAGTGCCCGTTCGTGTAAAGAGTATCAAGAAGTGGATGAAAATTGCTGTGTAGCGAGGATAAGAGATGGAGAGATGCTAGGAGAGTAGGGGTTGGTGGGAAGTAGAAAAGTGTTGAGATACTACGGGAGTAGGGATGGAGAAAGAAGAGATTAAAATGGTTGTGGGGGGCATGAACGAGCAAAGTATACGTGTTGGATAAGAGTTTAGGAGGGATTACGATAGGGTGGGATCGATTACTATTTAAATATCAAGTGATTACTGTAAGAGTGAGCAAGTAAGGTGATTACGGTAGCAATGAGCACAGGCGAAGACTACGGTAGGAATGGAACATGACGTTCGATCATCTTAAATGACTTCCAAGTAGGCCGATTCAGCTGGTCTCTCAATAAGTGGTCGACCGTCTGATGACGTCAACTTGCGACTGATATCTTGTGAGTGTCGCTGAATAATAATAATAATAATAATAATAATAATAATAATAATAACAGATATAACGGAATAAACTTACTGAAGCAGGCGAGTTACGTCGCGACCGCGCATTCTGCCTCAGCAACTCTGCTTGTCGAAGAGATCGAACCTTCAATGATATAGTTTACTTCTCACGATAAAACATGATAAATATGCTATGTATTATTTTCATTTTTTTTTATTTCGACCGTTCATGCGTGAGCATGTGATAAATATATGAATACAATAAATAATATATAAAAATAAAAATCAACAATTAGTGCCTACAATTTGCCATTCATAAATTTTTCAAGTTCAACACGATGTCCCATTATTCGCATTATTCGCACGTGTCCTTTCAACACCCTGAACCCAAGTTCCCGTGCGGGTTACCCAATCCCCAAGCAATCATACCTGACTATAGTCAGCCGTGTTCTCATCAATGATGTAGGGCGACGATAGGGATGCGGCACTCGAACTGTGCTTCACACCCCCAGGCGACATCATGATGGGAGGAGGAGCGATACCGGCGACTGCAAAGAGTAATATCGATTAATACAACAACAAGATACATAAAACTACGAAAAATAATACATAGTATAATAATAAAATGATAAATTATTTTCAAATTAAATGTTTTAAATTACTAATGGGTACTATATCCAGGCTTCAAAATTATGAAATATAAACGAAAATAATTAGACTGAAGAACAACAACAAAAACATTTTGGGTGAGAATCCCCGTGTGAACTTCACACTACGCCATCCCATTATGTATAACCGTTATGCATGTGTCAGATCAAAGATCACTCGCTCTCACCTGAGGACGCGGCCAGTGACGACGCTGCAGACGCCGAGGGCGCCAGATCGGTCAGATTCGTGCCACTCCTACTGCCTGCTCCTCCTCCTCCTCCAGTCCTCTTCGATGACGATGATGACGTCATCTGCATGAGAGGAGAGTGGGTGGCCGAATGGGGATGACGATGATGATGCTGTTGCTGCTGTAGATGGAGAGCATGCAGCGGTTGGTGGTGGTTGCTGCGAAGAATAGGATAATTTGATAGATGAGCTTATTGAGCGTATAAAATACACTTGTTTATTTGGTACGAGAGTAGCCAATGACTCCCACAAGAGACTTTCTTGTTTTGCATAGTTCAGAAACTATGCCGATCTCTTCTATATATAATATAGCGCGCGGCGAAGGTCAGCCGGGTTAGAGAGAGGCAGCGGATAGACAATCGAGAGGCGGGGCGAGATGTAGAAGGCTACATCTCGCTCGCCTCTCGATTGTGACTTCCGTTCGTTAGCACCATTTGTCATTTTCTTATGCAAGTACATTTTATACGCACAATATAAACAGATCAGCCTCGACAACGACTTCCCATTCGACTTTCTAATGTCATGGAAACACGAAAGCGCCATGCATAGGTGGGCGCGTGAAAACGAATTCTTTTTGCGCACAGCCTTGCCTTCCCTTGCGGGGCCTTGCGCATAGCCTTGCCTCGCAAAAAATGTAAAGTTTTCAGTCAAATCTGCTAAAAAATGGTCATGCGCATAGCCTTGCCTTACAATTCCCCGGTTTGCGCACAGCCTTTCCCCCAGCGTGCCCACCTATGGCGCCATGTGTCAACATACAAAAGTGAGTAAATCGAAGCTACGCAGTTCCTCCGGTATTTTTTAATAGCGGCGTATAGAAGCCAAACCCCGCTCCGTTCACCATCTTTCCAAACCGTCGATCACGACGTGAGTAAAAAATACCCGCTCTTTTCACATTATTCTTCATCGTATTATATTTGCTACATAATTAAACACGTCATATACTACGGTAGCCCCCAGAATGGTATATTTCCTACCGTAGTCCTCCAACCATAATAGATCTCAACTCACTTCGACATAGCCGCCGCTCTCGATGCCTTGGCCTGCTGTCGGAGTGCCTGTCGCAGACGACCGTAACCGACGGAGGACACGCCGCTCTCTGTGGTGTAATCATTAGTAAACGTCGCACTACCATATATCAATATACACTTACGCCATACTCAGCACGTATTGTGCGATAATTAGCAAACATCGCTCAATCAGATTGTTCACAACAAAGAACAATTAGTAAATGTTGTCGTAGACACGCGCACCCGATGCACCACCATCTACACCACGACGACTACCTTCACTGCTCGTGCTCTTAGGCTGCATCTGTTCGTTGTAGTAACCGGGTGACGCCGTCGCAGAGTGGTAGATCGAATTTCCGCCTAAATCAATCAATAGTCTGTATTGCGACTAAAAAGGTTAAGATCGTACTCAACAGGGCAGTCGCTTTTGGTAATTTCTTTCGGGCTTTCACAAATTCTTTTGGTTCGTTATTTTTGTGGACAAGCCTGTTACTCGAGGTCGCAACAACACGGAACCATTTCAGTATTACATATTGGGTTTACCGACCGACAACTAATTGACAAAGAGTGCAAGAGTCGATGATGAATAGATGTATTGAAACGCGTTCTCACCGGGTGGTAGTTGTGTCATATGATTGGGTGGAAGGGGCGAGAAACGACCGCCCGCACCGAGGAGAGGAACACCAAGGACGCCAGACTGATACATGCACAGGATTAATGACAGATAACAGTAATCAAATACAGCAGTAAATTCCACAATAACCATGAACAAGGTTTAGAAACGTCCTATAATATGAGTTAAAATAGAACAAAGACATTTTCAGAGAAATACGATACATTTTTGGAACTTCTGCGTTAAAATTGGTAAAGTCTTTCAGTAACAGCGAAAGGATAACATTCCAATACGTACATATGTGTTCCAAAACTGACGTTCAAAAATGTGGTAGCGTAGTAAAATGTACCTTGATTTGTCGAGCGAATCCCGCTTCATGATCGTCTCTGCGTCCTGAAACAAATGAATCAATCGTTATACTCATTGTGCCCGCAAATCATCTACAGTATCTAACTAAATTAGATCTTACAGCATGTGCAATCCCATTAAACCGTATCCTACATATCGTATTCGTAGTATACAGTATCTCCCAGAATTCCCCTTACCGTACCCATATTAGACATCATCCACTCTGCGCCATACGAGGTGTCGTTCATTCCGGCCGCCTCTCTGGCCTCATCATCCTCATCTCCATCACCTACTCGACGACAGAAGATGTAGCTGCACGTGACGGCGTGCAGCAGACATGAGCAGCCGCCCACGCTGCACACGACAATGCCACGGAAGATCGACCAGATCATCTCCTGGAACGATTATTGATTGGCTCATTAATTTATTTACTAATTAATTTTTAGCCATTAAAGAGGGGATTCGGAGACGCTAGTCATAATCCACACAGCGTTTCAAGAGGGGTTATGACGTGACAGAGAGAGGTCGAGCCTAAAAATACAATACGCAAGAGATAGAGACAACGTGCGATAGAAGTACACATCATCGTAATTTTTTTTGACACTTTGCCCAGTTTCCAATGCCCACTATCCCTGTTATGGAGAAACGCTGTGCGCCAAAATCAAATATTTCTAAAATGTTAATATTTTTATTTTAAATCAAATCAGACCACCCACCACTCCTCCACGCTTCGTCACATTGAGATACGTGTGGAACATGAGCGCGAGCATGAATGTCAACTGCAAATACGATCAGAATAGAGTACAAACCAAAAAAAGATCAAAGATCAGCTACCGTACCTCAAGCACCGAGTACGGCACGAGCAGGGCAACTTTCAGCAGGGTGCTGGGCGGTCGGCCGCGCTCAGAAGCCTGTCGCTGTCGTAGCCAGAGGGCACCGACGCAGAGTAGGGCACTGAGAGGAGAAATTAGAGTTCAAATACTTTTTTCATCCGAAAAGCTTTTAACGTATCTTATTGTAAGCTGCATGTTATAGTATGCAACGTAAAAGACTACATTTCAAAGCTATAATTTAAAAAAAAATCAAAGATCAAAGATCAAACTGACGACGTCATCGTGAGCAGCAGAAGCGCGTTGCAGAGGGCGTCAATCTGTAGACCATACGGCAGACCACCAAAGAGCATGTGCAACCAGGCGCATGGAGAACGACTGAAGGAAGATTATCGATTACTTAGATGATTATTTTATTAACAATGCTAGCAAGAAGGAATATTAGGGCGCCAGACTACCAGACACTGTCAGGCACCATTCGACTACCGTCCGTAGGATCATCACCACAGACGGTCAGAGACGTAGCGTGTATACTCATAGGTCGAATGGCTACGTTAGATTTGCAAAATGCGGGCTGGATTTCACAAAAAAATCACAAAACGCGGTCAGGTTTTCACAAAATACCGCAGGGTTTTCAAAAAATAATTTTAAAATGCGGTCAGGATTGGTAGTTTACAACGTACACCTAAGTGTACAAATAGTACGTACCTGCATGGTAGGAGCTCTCCCGACGTGCCGTTCCTGCATACCATGTCCATCATCTGTAGCTGCGACTCGCGCGACAGCCACAACACGAGGATGGAGAGTTTGGCCAGCGACAGCGCCTAAGAATAAGACATTGGTTTAAATAAGCCTGAGCTATTCATAACAACGTCAATGGCCATTGACTATTCGTAAAGTGTGGAAAATGAAACATGATTCTGCCAGGCTGAAAAATTGGCAGCAATCGTGCAATCATAGGTTCTAAAATCTTTATTTCACAGAGTTAGGAATAAGAGAGAGAGGTGTGTGGTGTTACTTACTATAAGGACTGAACAAGGACAAAGTAAAATCAGTAACAGCCACTCTCCTATTATTTGCCTATCATACCTTGACATGGACATATCCATCAAAGACGGTGTAGGGTGGTGGCATGTCGTGATCGCCATGGCATATCCCTGAAGTGATTCAATTATAATGAATACAATACACTGCAAAAGTAAAATTAGTGAATTGATCAACATGAGAATATTCGCGCAATCTGTTACGTGTTTTCTCGATAAAGCATAATAGTAATAATAAAAATAATAATAATAATAATAATTATTATTATTATTATTATTATTATTATTATTATTAAACTACAACAACCGCATCATTTAGTAACGCTAGTTTAGAGTTTGTCAACTACTCTGACGAAATAAAGATTAAAGCTGTCCTTATACATATCACCTCTTATCATTATATATGATGGAATAAATAAATAAGCGGAAGAACAACAACAAGCCACCTCCTTTACTCGCAATTGCTCCGCCCTCATCCGTACTCCTCCTCCTCTGTCGTGTCTTCTGTCGCAGTGTGTAGTCGGGATAGATGGGATAGGCGGAGGAGGTGGGTATCGAGGACGATCGACCGCCTTGTGACCACGGGCGGTACATCCTACTGTCACGACGATACTGTAAAGATCAAAGATCAAGAGTGAAGCATAGAATCATAAATGCACATTATATACGTTCCAATCGGTGGATAGGGAACAGACAGGTGGAATGTTATGTGGCGCTAAAATCTTCAGAAAGTAGAAGGAAATGTGAAAATCTTTGTTAATTTTGTGATTGTAAAAGTAATTGGACTTCGCAATTGACACACTTATAATAAAAAACCCTTTACGCGAGTGTTGGATTACTACTCTTGAAACTACTTTTACAATCACAAAATAAACACTACTTTGAACTTTTCCAAGATGTTAACACCACATTAGGAAAAAAACTACAATGGCCAAACAGGAAACTGAATAGTGTAGAGTAGTGCATTGCTGTTTTAGTAGTTTAGATACTGTATTATTAGCGGAAGGGGCTAGAGAAGAAGAAACGGAAAAAAGCAGCAAGGACAAGAGTATTAACGAGTTCATGAAACACGAAATGTACTGGACAAAGAATAATCCCAGTCTAGATCAAACGGTAATTCAAAGAACCAATAACCGCACCCTCAGGTACCACGATGGTGCAATTACTGTATCGTTGCAAGGAGCAGCTGCCGAAATTATAAAATGGAACAAGTCATAGAACGTAGAAGTCATAAAAGGTCCAAAACACGTAACAAATAATTAACAGATATAACAAGGTCAAGTTAACCTCGACAATCAAATCAAGCATCAATAGTATCATTCCAACTCTTTATTATCTCTTGTCGACGACAAACAATATATTTAATGACATAAAGATAAAAGCAGGAACTGTTTCTCATCATAATCTTACCTAGCGAGTACAATCGATAAAATAAAAGAACAGAAACAGGCAGTTGGGGGGGGGGGATAATAATATTACCCATTATAGTCATTCAAGAAAAGCACCATGAATAAAAGGTAGACATGGATTGAGAAAACTTCGAGAGGTCTGGATCAGTGGGCAGACAAAATTGCGATCAGTGTTAGACTGGTGAAGGGGAGCACTTGCATATTAGGTGTTCTATTTAACTATTCATAATTCGTTTGAAAAAAGTGTGGCTACGCTTGCAAGCAGAAGAAAACGAGCGGGACGGACTAGGGGTACGGAATAGAGCGAGGGTAGTGCAGTAGTCAATCGATACGGGTATACTGTAACAGTCAATCGATAGGGGTATACGGTAACATGAGAGGGGTGGGTGACAAGAACAAGCTAAACACACATAATGAAAGAACACGATTATTACTTATATTAAAATTACTGGCATCGAACAGGAAACCGAGATTACGATACGTGTTATTACGAGATAAGATTACGGTAGGAAACGGATCGATAAACCGGGGACTAAGACAATGAAAGAACAACCGAAAGTGATATGAGATGAGAAATACGAACTGAAAAAAACATAAACTAATTAACATTAAATCAATCAATAGTATATCTAGTCAATCAATAATACTTCCAATCAATCAATAATCCATCTACATCCTCAGATCTTCCGCCGTCTTCTCAGGAGTGGGCGTGAACTCCTCCTCCTCGACCGGTTCGAGAGGCGCCCGCGAGATGCCGGCGCCCGCGTATCCCGCGAATCCGCGTGAGGCACGCATTTGATCAGCCGGTGTCAGGCGACGGTTACTGTAACATGTACTGTGTTCAAGCAATGTTATCTCTCGATAAAAACTGTATTGCAAGAATTACAAGGCTAGGGACAAAAAAGCTGTATTTCAAGGGTTACTACTGTCAAATAGGAGAACGTCTCTGTGTAATCCAATAAATCAATAAATACTACAGACTACCGTACCCCCACAGTACCACTACCTTCGAATGTTCGCGGCTCCTCCGCCACCCACGAGTGTAGTGAATGTGCAGACGAACGGACCGGACGATGGGGAAGAACTACGGTAAGATACGGTAAGGGGTATACGGTACGGTTACGGTGACGGACAATGCCAAGACTGTCGTCGTCACCGAAGGGAAGCATTAGTGTTGTTAGTAGCACATCTAGTGTTAGTAGCTATACAGACTTGTGAACTGTCCAAAGGTCGCAAACACAAAAAAAGAGATAATAATACAATTTACGCGACATTCGGTTCATCCAAGCAAATCAAGCATATGCCGAAAAGTACGTTACAAACTACGAAGCCTGGCCGCATTTTGGGATTTAAAAAAAACCATTGCATTTTGAAAATCTGTAACGTAGGTATTGGACATGCGAAATAAAGCTCTACACATGCACTTTCCTGTTTCATACCTCGCACAAAATCTCACCTTAGCACCTCATTGTTGTTGTAGTTGCCCGCCTTCTCCAGCACGTCTCCGCCCGCAAACGTCTGCTCCTCGCTCAGCAACGACACGTCCAGATCTGCTTCACATTACATTACGTTTACATTTAAACAACTTTATTGGCTGGTTTAAAGGAGTCATATCAACTGGGTCATGAGAATTCTCCATTGCATGGCGATCGTTATATTACAATATCTGGCTCCGCCCACTCCAAGCCCCGCCCACTGACTGACCATCAGTCTTCTTCGTGTATCCTCTGAGGGTGGGATTACGGGTGCTCTTCCACGATCGATTGCTCGCCATCGAGTACGTGCTCTTGTTCAGTTCACCGTCCTTGTTCGTGATACGGTATCGATCTGCAAAGATATCGATTGATTGAATGATTGATTGATCATACAGTAACAAGGGAAGTCAGGTTGGGCGGTCCCGGACTTCGGGATGGGACATATACCATTCGATAGGTATCCGAAAAAGAAGATTTTTCATGTTGGTCATTTTGGCAAAATTCCCCTGGGCGCAGAGTTATTTGCATATTTCTCCGGATTTTCGCCCTACAATGAAACACATTCTCTGTGAGATCGAAAGGAAGCAGTGGTGAATAAGAGTGGTAAACAACACAAGCAATGGCTAAAACGAATTTATTTATTTTTATATTTACTTAAAGAGGATGGTCTATGTATCTTTTGCTTGCAAGTTCGATTCCCGCACAAGCTATCTCACAGAGAATGTGTTTCATTGTAGGGCGAAAATCCGGAGAAATATGCAAATAACTCTGCGCCCAGGGGCATTTTGCCAAAATGACCAATATGAAAAATCTTCTTTTTCGGATACCTATCGAATGGTATATGTCCCATCCCGAAGTCCGGGACCGCCCAACCTGACTTCCCTTGTGAGTGACAAATAAAAACTCCAGTAATTGGATAGTAGAGAACTTGAGCGATGAAACTACCGTAACCAACATTCAAAACCAGCAAACATACAGTAACCTAACGAACAACTTCCAAAACCATATATACAGTAACCCAAACAACCAAACCGTACCCTTGGTGCTTCTGAATGTCCATGAGAACGACGCAGCAGCCGCACTTTCTCTCAATCTTGATCCGAGTAGACCGCGTCCGCCCAATCCACCGCCACCTCCGCCACACTCGAGACCAGCCAGTGTACCGTAGCCCGCGCCTGATTATCGATTGATTAGTATGACTAATACTGTATCCTTGAATAGGCTCATCACAAGACAAGTACATATATACTCCTGCGACAATGAACAGCAGACAATATTTTATTTTAATCAATTCAAATATTTAAAATAAATATTTAATTTTATTGCTAAATTATCCGTTTGTCTATCTTACGGTAAATACATTATTATAAACAATATTCCTCATATTAACCTCCGTAACGTCCATCCGCCCGTCTCCACACAAACACAAAGGCCAGTGAGCAGCCATAGAGGAAGTAGAACATGAGCACCCACACGATGAGCAGAGGAACATATCTGAAAAGGGTTACTAATAAAAATCAATAATAATTTTAAAATTAAAAAAATATTATCAAGTCCTCACACCCGAAGATGCATTCATTAATGACTGCCACTACATCACAAGTCAAACATTTATCGAGCAAAAAAAAGTGCAACACATCCATTTTGAGCAAAAGCTAATAGCTATTCCCGAAGAAACTTGAAACTCACTTGAACCATGCCTCGTTAAGGATCCATTGCAACGTGCTCATCTGCTGATCGTGCTGGCGATGATCATCTTCTGATACTGTAGATGATCCAGGACAGTAGAAGCAACGGTCGGTGAGAAGACGCAGTGTGGTGAGTAGAAGCGGGATGGTCAGCGAGAACTGCAAAGCAGAAATCAATAATATCAGTTTAATGCAAAACAAAAATCAATAATTCGAAAAAAACAGGAATTACTAACCAATTTTCAAGCACTACTCCAATTTTCGTAGATTTATACAATATTCGATCGATAAACTCGCAAATCAATCAATAAATCAATACCCACCACCGACAGTAACCAGGGAGCAAGCAGCATCGTCGCCATGGCCCTTCTCATGCACGATGGCGTTCCGCACTTTCTTCGTCTCATCGCCGAGAGTCCTGAATGCATTAAATCTTGCCTAGTTTTGTATTGTAAAACATTTATTTTTATTCATTCCTAATAAGATCAAGAAAGGATGAATAAAATAAATTCCTTTATCAAAATATCATAGACGATGAGTGCAAACAAAACGAGATACAAATGCACGGAACTTTCTCGAAATTATGATTATCAATATCATCATACGTGGGCGGGCATTGCCGCTGGAAATGAAAATCGGGGGGTCGGATGCAAAAATCGGAGGGTCGGAAGCAAAAAATGGATCATTTATACATCATTTTGAGTGTATTGCCGCTAGCGGCAGTGGTGCCCACGTATGAATATCATCAACGCTATCATTTCATTTTTTTAAACGTTTTCATTCAAGGCATATAAATCAATATCATTATTATTATTATCTCTGTAAATTACTAACCCTCATTAGCTCCTCCTCCTCCGCCCTTCTCCTCATCACTGCATACCATCCGTCTACACTCTCCATCCATGGCCTCCTCGCGTCGTCCGCGCGCCTCCGCCGCTTGTACGCCCCACCACGCCAGCGGAATACTGTAATATAACGCTCACTTAAATCTATAATAGCCAAGTCAATGGAACGAACATGCATCGCTGCACAATTGCAAGTGTCCACAACACAAGAGACATGAAAACCACTGGTATTCTACAGAACAATTCTCGACTCGACCATTGACTCTGTTATTATCCATGTTACCTTATCAGATAAAAGTATGCCAATCCGATCGCGATGGAGGCCAGTTGCCGACCATAGTCTACCGAGCCATCTGCACGCTGTCTACTCTCACCAACGGCTACGGCCACTGTAGAGGTGCTTGGAGTGGGGGTGTCGAAGGTGGGCAAAGGCTAAAATGAGCAGACTGAAGAATATTGATTGATTATTCATCGAGTTACCGTAATCGCGGTGGCTTCATCAGAAGTCAGGGCCTCAACAGGTTTGTCATCCTGAATATTACTCATTAAACAGATTTAATCATAGGAAATCGAGCAAAATCAATCAATAGCAAGTCTATTATTGTATATCATACCTGAGAAAATCAATAACCAGGAACACTTACTGTACTCATCGAGCCGGCTCCTAGACACCAGTCAAACTGCACTCGAGCCAGACCGCCCGTAGCTACCGTAATCAGCAAGAAGACCGCGATCGCGGAGAGAATCAGCTGAGACCAGACGAAAAGACGCTGAACGTACATATTCATTGATTGATTGATATGAGACTCTCCGAGAGTTCCAAGGCAGTCGGTGTACCAGAATGTTCTACAGTTTTTTTGGGAGGAAAACTGTTCTATACTATGGTGACTATCTACTCCGGTATTTTTTACTCGCGGGGCACACCGTTCAATCCCGTGGAGTACGCCGCGAGGTACACCACGGGGTAGAACATTTAGACGGGGTACCTCGCGAGCTGCAGCCTCTAGACGGGGAGCCCCGCGAGGTAGACGACGGCGTGCCTCGCGGGGCAGGAGGGACGGTGCCCCGCGAGATTTGATGTCCACCCCGCGGTGGACGACGGCGTGCCTCGCGGGGCAGGAGGGACGGTGCCCGAAAGATTTGATGTCCACCCCGCGAGGCACGCCGTCACTTCCAAACCGTGGTGCACCTCGCGGTGTACCCCGCGAGATTTGGCCTCTCAACGGTGTGCCCCGCGAGCAAAAAATACCGGAGTATTATAGAATTAAAACTGTCCGAACAATACAAATTCCGCTCTTTGCCGCGCAATACTCAGACTCCGCCCACTTCTTCGCGCGACATACCATTTTCTCTCATTTTATCGAATTTTATGGCGTTTCCTCATCATTTCACAGGACTTTCAATAAAAATTAAATTATATGCATTGAAAAAACGTTCGAAAAAACTTTCTGAAAATTTGGAGTGCGTTTTTTTCAACGGTGGAGAAGTTTACTAAATTCGGCATTTGGTGCGGTGTGTGCAAAACTTTTGTAATTCTATAATGATTGAAATGCTAGAAAACGTGAAATGGTGAGCTCGTTTAGAGAGGCAGCGTTGAGAAATCGTCCCTAGAAGCAAGATGGCCATTTGATGAGTGAGTGATAACATCACAGAGATCAATTTTCAGCAATAATCAAGTATGTATAAAACAGCTCCTTCCTCCAAAACCGGCAAAAAAATTGGTGAATAGACCCCCTGGGAATCTGCCTATCGGTTGGTGGGACCCTGTGTATCTAGTAGGGAAGGGGAAACTGCAGTGACATTCTTCGAGCCATTGGATGAAGTTTCCGCAATTAATTTAAATTAAATTAAATTTATCATACATTGAATAAATGTGACAAGTGATACATAAATAGTGTGAATTATGTTTAGGCGAGGGGGGGGGGGTCGGAGAGAGAATTACAGGATAGAAGTATGCACTTTGTAAACTAAAAGCGCATGGGAGTCCCTCCGCATATGTTGAAAGCCCCTCTAAAATATTTCTGAACCCGTCATTGCCAACGTATGCTTGGCCGTGTCAAAGTCTCTCATATACCTATTTATTCTGTACGGGCGCTAAGACCATTAACAATCTAGCGACAAAAGACAAGAACTCAACAGCATTGTGCGACGGGAAATCAACAGGCACTCACACCTAATATCGCAATCAATACTACATCGCTTGAACAGTCCGAGCATCTCCAAGGAGAAAGATAAGGGCATAAATATATATTAATAATAAATAAATAAATACCAACCGTGGCATGGATCTGTCGTCCAAACCATAGCTGTGAAAGGGGCGCGGTCAGCACGGCCGGAGGCCAGCTGCTCAAACCTACAAATATAATAATAATAATAATAATAATAATAATAATAATAATAATAATAATAATAATAATAACAATAATAATGATAATAATAATACATAAGCATACGTGACAGAAAACAGAACTAATCCGTAGACATAATTTCTTTGTGTTTTAATCCTGCCTTTCGTCTCGTCTGCCCACACTAACAGATAGGGAAGAGATATGAGATAGCGAGACCAGACAACTAGAGTAGGAAAGAGTGTCGAGTGATGGGAAGAGAGTACCGTAACAAAACAATAGAGTTCAATTGTGTCAAATGTCCGAATCAATGGGTCACCTTGCCAGAGGGCACATACATTACATTGGAGACATATATCTCGCCCTATTAACCATTAATATAAATGCCGGTAAAGTTCAATCGCACAGGTAGAAAAGAACGTTACAAACTACGAAGCATTTTTTAAACCTGGCCGTTTTTTGAAGATCTCTAACGCAGCTATTAGACCTATGTCCTCTAAATCTTTACGCATGAGAGTTCGAGCAGAGTCAAGCAATCTAGCGTAGATCCACCCTTTAATCACATATAATCAATAATCTAATCAATAACATAAGCACCGACCTGCTCCTCTGACCCTGGTGGCCGTACTGCAGGTAGGCAGTGAGTTTCGTGAACCGAGGGAGCCTCGCTCCACCACCGAATCCACCATATACGCAATCTTCGATGGGCGAGCTTATAGCTCACGCTTAATCGCTCTAGATCCAATTCTGGTTCCTGCACTTTCCAGCCAGATATCACATAGAACAATCAACTTATACATTAAGCAACAGAAAGCCGGGTAGAGAACCGGGGAAAAGGAATTTATCCGAGTAATGACACTTATGAAATGACGATGATAATGCATATGTACAAGTAATAGGACGATTAGAGGCACCAGTGGCCCTCCTGGCACAGCCAAGAATCGTAGAAGACAGTTGAACAAATGAGGGCGAGTGGGTCGAGACTCGCTAGTCGCTAATCATTCATTTCGACGAATCATCTCAAGACATTCGAGATTTTGCGCCTGCAAACTTGTGCTGTTTAGTGGCCACGCCCAAATGCAGACTCCGCCCCACCTTTGTGAAGACTACGTAGTTGAGTGAGGCGAGAACAATGGCGAAGAAGTAGGTGAGTGTACGAAGGTAGATCGACATGGGCGATCGATACTTGTACAATTCGTTCGTGTAGTCCGTCTGCACACAATCAAAAGATATTAGGCATTCTCAAGACATTGACATGTACAATATAAGCACTTTGATGTTCCATAGTAATAGAAAAAATAAATAAATATAATAATATATAATAGATTCCGGAACGTACATGGGCAGTTATTTTCAAATAAGGCGATGTAATTGCCAAAGGAGGAGACCGACTTTCAAGTGATTGATTTTTTTTTAAATGGACTAAACTGGCCCTATTTAAAACCAAATCTGAGCTACGACTTGTATGGCATTCACATTTCTCTGCATGATGCCCATGTATGTTCTCGACTGGTGAACAATTTCAATGGTTTCTAGAGAAATGAAATAAGTGGTTAGGCCTTACCTCCATCATCGATAAGAGGTAGTAATCATTCGCCTGTACAGCCACCATTTGACCGATAGCATCGAAGCCAGAGATGAAGATCAGGTAGACCTCAAATATCAAGTATATGGAAAAGTTTGATGGAATTTTGTTTGTGTCCGAAGAAAGAGACTGTTGGAGGTGTTCAAAACACCTTATCAAGCTGTCAACATCCCCTTGTAAGTCTACTTCAAGAGAAAGAACATTTGATGAAATGCATTACAGAATATACACCATTTGAACGTTTAGCTTGATGTAGACTTACAAGAGTGAAAAAGATAACAAAATGTTCGCCACGCATCGTATGTGGGAATAATTTAATTCGATCACAGCAGTCCGAAAACAATACAACCGTCGACACGTTAATTGACAGCTTACCAGAGGGAAGTACATAAGTTTGTGTATCGAGATCATGTTCAAGAGCCGTTCATGCCCGATGCAGCGGTATACACGAGCACTGCACGAACAGAGCTGAATTAATAAACAAATATATAAATATAAGATATTATTATTATATTAAGATATTATAAAATATAATATTATTATTATATATTTGCTTAAACCTCTATAATCAAGAAGGCAAACATGGATATTGAGGGAATGTGGAGGAAACAGATGAGTTCTAGAAGGGTATCCAACATCTGAAAGGAAAGATGTCTTCGCTGAAAAATAAGGTTAAAGTAAAATAAGCATATATTAACTGTACGCACAATGCGGCGTTCCCTTGTTGAAAAAAATGCACGTGAAATATAATTTTTAGATATTCTCACCGGTGGGATCGAGTCTTCCCAACAAAAGCTGGCAGCGTGCCAACAGAATGGGGTCATGTTGAGATAAAGTGCGACTCGATCGTTGTGAGTGAACATCCATATGATTGTCAGCAATCCAACCACCTGTAACAATGAGGATTTAATCGCATTCAGCTTGAGATATATGATACAACTGAAATGCGAAGTGATAAAAGAATGGATCAGGAGACGACTATTTTGAACTTTAATCCCTGTAATTCGTTGTAAAGTTCTTTATAAGATCTAACCCTGACGAAAGATACAGTGCAGCTGTGTTCGCTCAATATCAGTTCCCCATCATTAACATCGAGCATATCATCTTCGTTGTCGATGTCCACTCTTCTATCACGAGGCTCTGCCATCTGGAACACAACAAGTACAATTAACATGATTAACGCAACTGATCACAATGATAAACCATAGAAATGCGCTCCAGAACGACCGAAATTAACGGCGAAAATGAAAGGAAATGTCGATACATGTTAACGCGCACATTTGAGCAGGTTGCCGCACGCAATTTGTTGACAAGGCGGGAATTCAAATTTACCTATTTCACGGTCACGGAATTACTGAAAATTTACAGAGTGGTAGATCAGTCATATCGTCTCTCATACATCGATCGATGAATCGTCTTATGTCTCTCTCTCTGGCTGACTGTTCTCTGCCTTCTCTGTCTGATTTTCCCACCATTTCAGTAATCATAGTTTCACTATGCTTTTTGATGTTATTTTCATAGTTAATTGGCCCTCTCCTTCTTCCTCAAGTACCTATCTCTGTCATTCCCTGCGCTACTATCTCCCTCCATGATTCTACCTTTATCTCTCGTAATATCGAATATCTAGGTATACCTTGCCACCAATCAATTTTGGATTTGTCCTTGTTTATTTGCATATGTTTTCGTTGTTGTTGTTTAGATCTTCTACTGTATTCCCATTTCCATATGGTCCAATATCATATACATGCTACGTGTACTGACTTTGTTTCCTTCATTTGTAGTTTTCGGTCACCCTTTCAATCTCTCCTTTTCATCGTTCAAAGCTCATCTATGTATCGTCGCCTTAGGAAATCTAGGCAAGGGAGAGGAGAGATATGGGCTTGCGCCGCCCTGTCTCCTCTCGGTTGAGGACAAGTGATCTACCCTAGTCCCTTCCCATGTCTTGATCGACCAATCAATCGCTCACCTCTCAATCACCTATCTTCCTTTCTTCGATCACTTCCTTTCCTCTTCTAGAACATATTTTTCTTGTCTATGATCAATTTCGAAATCTCCATTGCGAGTACACGTTCCTTCCCAGGCATACCAGTAAGCATGCCATTGGCATTCCAGTAACGAATTCATTTAGTAGTCATACTTCGCTTTTCTCGCCTAATTTCCTATCCAACCTCTCCAACGTCTTTGATTTCTTTTTGTCTTGTCTATTGTTGTCTAGTCCTTCTGTTGTATTTCCATTCGCATATGATCCATTCTCTTCTACGGCACATCTTCATTCTTGTACGCTTCGTTGCAGTTTTCGGTTATCGTTTCTCACTCTCATCTCTTACCCCGTTCATAATTGATCTTTGATCTTATGATCATTTGTTTTTCATTAGTCATTTCCATTTCTCCTTCTCTATCTCGCTCACATCTCCCTCTTATGCTTGCTCTCATCGCAATTCCTTTTGTCATCCTATTATTAGCGTAATCCATCGATCAATAATGTCTACCTGTCGATGTTTACTCTATATCTTGTTGTATTGCATCTTGCCGTTCTTTGTTACATTACTTTTTCTTCTAACCCTCTCAACTTTCTTCATACTCTTCTTCTTCGCGTTCGATAATAATTCAGAGGCCGTATCCATGAACCGTTCGTCAATAAATGTGAAGTCATACATACACCATACGCCATGGATACGGTCTCAAAGCATATCCTTCTTATCCTTAATTATTGTCTCTCCACTTTCACTGTTCTTTGGCCTACGAGAAAATGTGGACAGTATCTTCAGTCATTTAAATAATTTCGAACCCATTTCAGGACCAGCTTCCGTGTCGGTGAGATGTCATCGATACCGTCATCTGCTCATCGACTAAGATGACGTCATTCTCTCTCCGATCTGCCCGAGGTATCGAACTTGAGATGGTTCACTTCTCTGAAACATGCACTTTGATGGGATTAAAAATTTAAATTTCTGATTCTACAGGACGAATCGTCGCTTGCCATCGTCATGATAGAGGGTTGTCTAGAAACCTACCGTCACTGTCGAAGATGACGTCAGAGGATGACCGTATCCGTTCAGGATCCCGAAGAATTGAAGGTACAAGTCTTCCTGTTCTCTTTTTTTTGCTATGTTATGTTCAAGTCGCGAAGAGACGAAAAGTTTGTTTGAATGTTGGCAATCTTTTTTGATGACTTTTGAACAGAACATCTGTTAGAGTATACTTGACGTTCGTTACGTCATTGTCTTTACCTTTTTCTTTGTCATCTTCCTCTTCACTGATCTGTCTCGTTGGCGGAAACCATTGTGAAGGTTGTCAGAAAGTACTCGTTCACGACGTCTTTGAATATTGTATTTTGCTGTTTTACAGGTCGAATAGTCCCTGTCGACAAACGTCTTCGGAAGCTCGTCGTCCTCGCCGATGATGGCCTGCTCGATGTGGTCTTCGGAAGTGGAACTCCACCAAGCTCTGCTTCTTCTCCGCTCCGCCTCAAGCTCTGCCAAGCTTCTGTCGGCGTATTCCAGCGCTGGCTGGAACTCTTTTTTCCGAAAAAATAAAGAATTTGGGGTTGTTATTGTTTGAAATCAGTGTCTAAGCCCGCGAAGTTAAATGGGCGGAGTCAGCATCGCTGCATAAATAAGAGTCGCAAAGAATGGGCGGAGTCATGCATCGCTTTATAAGTAAGGGAACGGATAAGTATATGTAGTTCGTTTGATATGTCTTCCAAAAGGGACCCATGGTCTAGTGGATCGCAGATCGAACAGTCAATCCGATCGGTTGGTCGGCTGACAAGTTCGTTCCCCCGAGAAGGATTAGCAAAAGAAAACCTCACCAAACAGAACAAATCTCTTTTTGCCATTTTTTCTTGATGCATTTACGTTCTCCCTATACTAACGTGGGGTGTATGTCAGAGGTCTCACATAATGATCATGAATCACAAACTAACTTTTTATTTTGATCTTTGTCCACAATTTTTCGCACAATGGGCGAAAATATCGGGTTTCAACAGTCTTCTTAGTTGTTGAATTGCACTTGTTATTTTCTGTTAAAAGAGGATAAATCTAACATTTTAAAACTTGAAATGTGACTATAGTATTGATTACAAAATGACTATAGTATTGATTACAAGATAGGAAGTGGTTCCGTTTCACAAGGAGTCTCATAGGCCTTAAGTCGGCGAAAAGCGACGGTTCATAGATTATTAGAAAGCCCTTTCTCTGTAGATTAAGAAAGTGTGCTTAAAAAATCCTGAACGGCTCTGTACCCGGAGTAACAAAAATTCAAAGTTTGGGCAATTTTTGTAACGAAAATGTCGTCTAATGACCATGCAATTGCAGTGCAATAATGTGGTAGTTCTGCGCGCTACCTCCCCGAGCTAGTGGTGGCGCAGTGGTAAAGATTCCGCGTACAACTTTTGCGCGGCGGGTTCGATCCCCGCCGACGCGACTTGTTTTGCACGATTTTTACACTTGAATTTTTATTTATTTTTTTTAAATAATTTTCTCCTGCTTTTCTTTTTTGGCCGGCTCGAAGGAGCTACAGTCGGTGCCCATGCCGAAGCCTATATCAAAATGTTAGGAATATGAAATAGCATAAACATTAGCAAAAAAAGGAGGAAACGAATTTTGTAAATCAACCCACCCTATTTCGAGAATTGACCCAGTAATTATATATAAAAATAAATAAAATTTATATAAAAATAAACGGCGAGGGTACCGAAAATGTATGGTTGTTCTTTGTTTTATCGAGAGATTTCTGAAATACGTTGAATCTTTCAATCAACACTGCCATCTTTAGGACAGATTGGATGCATGAATATCAGTAAGCACATTGGAAAATTATTTTTAAAAACGTAAAAATTCAAATGTAAAAATCGTGCAAAACAAGTCGCGTCGGCGGGGATCGAACCCGCAGCGCAAAAATTGTACGCGACATCTTTACCACTGCGCCACCACTAGCTCGGGGAGGTAGCGAGCAGAACTACCACATTATTGCACGGCAATTGCATGGTCATTAGACGACAATTTCGTTACAAAAATTGCCCAAACTTTGAATTTTTGTTACTCCGGGTACAGAGCCGTTCAGGATTTTTTAAGCACACCTTCTTAATCTACAGAGAAAGGGCTTTCTAATAAGCTATGAACCGTCGCTTTTCGCCGACTTAAGGCCTATGAGACTCCTTGTCAGTGCTAGATCAGTGATAGAGTGGCCAGATGATCAGACGAGATCGATGGGCAGAGATGCAGAGAGTCATCGCGCGCGCACTGACCTCGATTTAACACCACTATTGAGACGGGTGGCGGGAGGGGATAACTTCACTGAAAAAAAACATTAAAAATTTAAAAATATCAATTTTGATAAAATAAACATTATAAATGACTGTAATAATTATTTTGGAACAGATTTCGCATGAAAAAGACGAAAAAATGTGTCGCTAATAAAGTTCATAATGAAGATTACTATTCCGTGATGTTCAGAAATGTATTTAGTTAATAAAGCTGAGTAGGATGCTCAAACCAATGAATATGGTAATCTGCCAAATGACTGCAACAAATCACTTGACAAAGGAAACGCAAGCTACAGTACTAGGGAAAAATCAGTATAATAATAATAAATAATAAATTTTAGCGTTACAAGGAGGATTAGATAGTACAGCACATCTGGTATAAAACTTATACATATCTTTCGCATTATTTTAGTTGACGCGAAACAAATTTAATTCCAAAATTACCACACTGACGGCAAACTCTCTCATATTTGAGACATAGGTTATCTAAGATGCGACAATTAGAGAAAGGTTCTCTTATATGTGAGATAACTTAGTTAGCTTACTCCAGTCCCCGTTACAATCTCGAGCGAGAGAGTATTTTCCAACGTGCATTTTTGAGAGAGTTTGGAGTAAGCTAACCTTTCTCTAGGGCTGCCCAGTTAGACAACCTATCTCTGAGAGAATTTGCCGTGAGTGCATAAACATTGGTGCAAGTGCAACTTTTCGTTTCGGTGTTATGTTTAATGCGTTTTAATATTTATTCATGAAAGGACAGAAAAAGTAATAGATGATTACTGCAGTATGTCAAAACTACAACAATTGAGATTACTTCGGCGATAAAGTAAGTAAAAGGTGCATAACTTAAAAATACTACACTCACAGAAAATTCCCTTAGGGAAGTTTTAGAACTGCATTTCCCTTAGGGATTAATTCCCTGATCTGCTGAGAATCCCTTGTATGTAAGGGATTTCTTACCAGGGAATTTTTCCCTTAAAAAATTCCCTTATATATAAGGGATTTCCAATTTCAACCTGCATATGTACGAGCGCGTCTGATTAGAGATATCATCACGTTCTACGAGAGCCCAAACATGTTCACATGGCTTAGTGGCAAGAGTGTTGTGTAGTGATCCGAACCTCGTATGTTCGAATCCTACCCAGTGTAAATCAACTTTGCCCATTTTTCTTATTGTTTAAATCTATTTCAAATCCCTTAAATGTAAGGCAATTATTCCCTTACAGGTAAGGGAAATAATTCCCTTATATAACTGGGAATAATTCTCTTGGGGTACTTTAGCCAGGGAATTATTCCCTTAAATATAAGGGAAATTTCTGTGAGTGTATAAAGAATACAAGTGGAGGCATAATATAATACTACCGTACCCCATACCATGATCATATTTATCGTCAAATTAAAACATTTCAAAATCGCAAAGTTTTTTCTGAAAAGAGCGATCTTGTATGCACATCTCTGAAAATTACCCTAGCTTAATTAGCCATTCAAATCGTGTTGCTGATAATTGAAATAAACTTAGCAATAGTTCTATTATTTGTCCCACTGTTAAATCTGTCCGAAATAAAGTATTAATTTATCCGTACTCAATAAGTAATAATTAATTGTTTAATTTTTGCTACCCAAGTTGTTGTATCGTGTTTTTGTAATTCATCCCGACATAACTTTATTATTTATTATTATTATACTGATTTTTCCCTAGTACTGTAGCTTGCGTTTTCTTTGTCAAGTGATTTATTGCAGTCATTTGGCAGATTACCATAATCATTGGTTTGAGCATCCTACTCAGCTTTATCAACTAAATACATTTCTGAACATCACGGAATAGTAATCTTCATTATGAACTTTATTATCTTTAGGGACACATTTTTTCGACTTTTTCATGCGAAATCTGTTCCAAAATAATTATTACAGTCATTTATAATGTTTATTTTATCAAAATTGATATTTTTAAATTTTTACTGTTTTTTCAGTGAAGTTATCCCCGCCCGCCACCCGTCTCAATAGTGGTGTTAAATCGAGTTCAGTGCGCGCGCGATGACTCTCTGCGTCTCTGCCCATCGATCTCGTCTGATCATCTGGCCACTCTATCACTGATCTAGCACTGAAACGGAACCACTTCCTATCTTGTAATCAATACTATAGTCATTTTGTAATCAATACTATAGTCACATTTCAAGTTTTAAAATGTTAGATTTATCCTCTTAAGAAGGGGACCCACGAGTTTTTTTCGTGACTAAATTGGCCAGGCAAAACTATGGCTCACATCTCCTTGTATACAAAAACAATTTTCTCTAAAACTTTAAATGCCCCGGAATACCGTATTTCGGGCTTAAAGTTCATTGATAAGTCCAGGGAAAGGCGCGAGTTTTTGAAATTGAAGTACAAATATATAGAAAATTGCAAACGGGAATCGAACCCACGTGGCGCGTTTACAATCGCTGACTACTTACCACTGAGCCACACGCTCTACGCGTTCAACCAGTCAAATCTAATAGAGAAAGGAATGTCGCTTCCTATGTCCCACGTTCTACATGTCAATAGCGTAGCCCAAATCTCGTGGGTCCCCTTCTTTAACAGTGGCCGTATGCATGAACAACGGGAAAACCGTTTTCCAGGAAAATGTGACGTCATCAGCGTAGGCGGAGGATTTTTGGAAAACGCCTCCGCCTACGCTGATGACGTCACATTTTCCTGGAAAACTGTTCATGCATACGGCCACAGAAAATAACAAGTGCAATTCAATAACTAAGAAAACTGTTGAAACCCGATATTTTCGCCCATTGTGCGAAAAATTGTGGACAAAGATCAAAATAAAAAGTTAGTTTGTGATTCATGATCATTATGTGAGACCTCTGACATACACCCCACGTTAGTATAGGGAGAACGTAAATGCATCAAGAAAAAATGGCAAAAAGAGATTTGTTCTGTTTGGTGAGGTTTTCTTTTGCTAATCCTTCTCGGGGGAACGAACTTGTCAGCCGACCAACCGATCGGATTGACTGTTCGATCTGCTATCCACTAGACCATGGGTCCCTTTTGGAAGACATATCAAACGAACTACATATACTCATCCGTTGCCTTACTTATAAAGCGATGCATGACTCCGCCCATTCTTTGCGACCCTTATTTATGCAGCGATGCTGACTCCGCCCATTTAAATTCGCGGGCTTAGACACTGATTTCAAACAATAACAACCCCAAATTCTTTATTTTTTCGGAAAAAAAGAGTTCCAGCCAGCGCTGGAATACGCCGACAGAAGCTTGGCAGAGCTTGAGGCGGAGCGGAGAAGAAGCAGAGCTTGGTGGAGTTCCACTTCTGAAGACCACATCGAGCAGGCCATCATCGGCGAGGACGACGAGCTTCCGAAGACGTTTGTCGACAGGGACTATTCGACCTGTAAAACAGCAAAATACAATATTCAAAGACGTCGTGAACGAGTACTTTCTGACAACCTTCACAATGGTTTCCGCCAACGAGACAGATCAGTGAAGAGGAAGATGACAAAGAAAAAGGTAAAGACAATGACGTAACGAACGTCAAGTATACTCTAACAGATGTTCTGTTCAAAAGTCATCAAAAAAGATTGCCAACATTCAAACAAACTTTTCGTCTCTTCGCGACTTGAACATAACATAGCAAAAAAAAGAGAACAGGAAGACTTGTACCTTCAATTCTTCGGGATCCTGAACGGATACGGTCATCCTCTGACGTCATCTTCGACAGTGACGGTAGGTTTCTAGACAACCCTCTATCATGACGATGGCAAGCGACGATTCGTCCTGTAGAATCAGAAATTTAAATTTTTAATCCCATCAAAGTGCATGTTTCAGAGAAGTGAACCATCTCAAGTTCGATACCTCGGGCAGATCGGAGAGAGAATGACGTCATCTTAGTCGATGAGCAGATGACGGTATCGATGACGTCATCTTAGTCGATGAGCAGATGACGGTATCGATGACATCTCACGGACACGGAAGCTGGTCCTGAAATGGGTTCCAAATTATTTAAATGACTGAAGCCACTAGCAACATTTTCTCGTAGGCCAAAGAACAGTGAAAGTGGAGAGACAATAATTAAGGATAAGAAGGATATGGTCTGAGACCGTATCCATGGCGTATGGTGTATGTATGACTTCACATTTATTGACGAACGGTTCATGGATACGGCCTCTGAATTATTATCGAACGCGAAGAAGAAGATTATGAACAAAGTTGAGAGGGTTAGAAGAAAAAGTAATGTAACAAAGAACGACAAGATGCAATACAACAAGATATAGAGTAAACATCGACAGGTAGACATTATTGATCGATGGATTACGCTAATAATAGGATGACAAAAGGAATTGAGATGAGAGCGAGCATAACAGGGAGATGTGAGCGAGATAGAGAAGGAGAAATGGTAATGACTAAGGAAAAACAAATGATCCTAAGATCAAAGATCAATTATGAACGGGGTAAGAGATGAGAGTGAGAAACGACAACCGAAAAGTGCAACGAAGCGTACAAGAATGAAGATGTGCCGTAGAAAACAATGGATCATATGCGAATGGAAATACAACAGAAGGACTAGACAACAATAGACAAGACAAAATAGAAATCAAAGACGTTGGAGAGGTTGGATAGGAAATTATAATATATAATAATTTATTCACCATAATAGGTAAACATGTAATGAACAAACAATAAATAAATAAATAAATAGTTGTAGTTGTAAAAGTGAAAGATCAATCTTTCAAAAATGTGAGGATGGAGGAAGGGACTGGAGGAGATCGAATATATGATGAAGATAAGAATAAGAAATGCATGGAACTGATCAGTCATTAATTTTAATTTTAAAAGCTTATTCTGTTTTCGGGCCGAGTAAGTAAACGTGCCGCTCGCAAGAAGAAACTGTTATGCCTGTATTGGAAACGAGACCCAGCGTCGGAGAAGTTTAATCCATTCCTTGTAGCATAGGTTTTAAAATAGTGAGATTTATTGTTTGAGATCTTAATTTTTCCTCTTAGTAGTTTCATAGACATTTTTTAATCGACGTTTAACCTGCGCTGTTCGAGGGTATCAAGAACGAGTTTTGCATTACGTGCACTACTACTTGGCATATTCTCCCACGAAGATTTGTAGCAACGAGCAAACACTCTTCTTGTGAAATAATTTTGCACTTTTTCCAATATTTTTATGTCTTTTTTCTGGTAGGGATTGGATACTGTGCAAGCACTCTCTAGAATAGGCCTAATATAGGTTGAATATGCTTTAAGTAGAATTATCGGGTTATTAGTTCTTAGAGCCCGCATAATTATGTGACAGGCTGATTTCGCTTTGATTGATATTGCTCTACAATGATCCGAGAAAGTCAGGCTTCTTTGAACTATAAATCCTAGATCTTTGACTACTTCTTTTTGATTTAGATTAATGCCTCCAATAGTATAGACTCTTGAAGGATTCGCTCTACCTAGGTGTAGGGAGTTACATTTATGAGATGCTAGAGGTAATTGCCAGTCGTTTGACCATTTAACAATAGTGTCAACAGCAGTTTGAAGGGGTTGAGGAGGATCCCCACTACTGAATGATCTGTATATCTTAATGTCATCTGCATATAGGCGAGCCAGTACACCATCTTTTTGTACCAGTATGGGTAGTTCAGATGTGAAAATGAGAAAGAGCAAGGGCCCAAGTACTGAGCCCTGTGGCACTCCACTAGTTACGGGGTGACACTCAGAGAGTTTATCTTTTACTCTAACTTGAAAAGTTCTGTTGTTGAGATAATCAGAAATCCAACGTAAGGTTTTAGAGGATAAACCAATCGTGTTGAGTTTAGCTAGAAGTTTGGGGTGGGATACTCTATCAAATGCCTTAGCAAAGTCAAAATATATTACGTCAACTGGCTGTCCATTACTAAGTGAGGCAGACCAGTGTTCAAGTACTTCCAACATTTGAAGTTCACGTGATCTATGCTTTCTAAAGCCGTACTGTTCATCAGGGAATATTTCCAAAGATTCACAATGTGATATTATAGACTTGCTTAAAATGCGTTCAAAGACTCTACAGAAAAATGATGTAATTGAGATTGGTCTATAGTTAAGAGGATCTGAGAAAGGAGGGGATTTCTTCACAGGAGTAACAATGGAGTGTTTCCACTGTCTAGGTGTGACTCCTGTTTCAAATGAAGTTCTAAAGATAATCTCTAGTGGTTCAGCTATAGGGATGGATATCCTTTTAATGAAATTGAGGTTAATATTTTCTGGAGTTCTACATGCCGACTTTTTCCATCTATTTATAAGTTCGCAGATTTCGTGTCTTAGAAATACCGGCTCTTGAAAATTTCCTATGTTTGGAATTGGTTTAGGGGTTGGGACGATACCGTTGTCGGTAGTAAAAACGCTAACAAATGTATTTGCAAGAAGGTTGGTCTTATCTACGTCATTGCGAATGGTTGTTCCTTTACCGTCTCTCAAGCCGTCAAGACCTTTTTCGGTATTTGAACAGCGTTTCATATAAGTAAAGAACTTATTTCTATCTTCACTATCAATAATTCTCCTTTCTACATTTTTATGATAGCGAATCAGCTCTTTTCTGAATCTTTTGTTTAAGGTTTCAAAGATACGACTATTTTCAGACGAAGCACGGCTAATAAATTTTTGCCACGCCATAAAACGCTTGTTCAATAAACGCTCAATATGGGGCGGCAATTTACCGTGATTAATGTTCACTCTACACCATGGGACATGAGTATCTATGGATTTCTGAATGGTTTTGATGAAGAGATCATACATACTATCTACCGAGTTCATAGTGGAAAATAAACCAGTCCAGTCAACATTTGCTAGTTGCATATTGATGAGATCATAATTGGGTGATTTATAATCCCTCTTCAGGATAAAGGAGGGAGTGGCGTGATTGATTGAGAGAGAAAACTCTATCGAATAATGATCAGAGGTACAGAATGGAGGTCCAACACTAGTTTTATTGATTAATTTTGGATGATTGCACAATAGAAGATCGAGCGTGTTACCGAGTCTGTGCGTAGGCTCAGTTACTAGTTGTGCAAACTTTGTGGAAATACAAAAATCTATAAATGATCTGGAAGGTGGGGAACATGCTTGATTATGTGGTGGAATGGACCAATCAATATCTGGAAAATTGAAATCAATTAGGTGAGCAAAGCGAAATATGACTACTAAATGGATTCGTTACTGGAATGCCTATGGCATGCTTACTGGTATGCCTGGGAAGGAACGTGTAATCGTAATGGAGATTTCGAGATTGATCATAGACAAGAAAAAAATGTTCTAGAAGAGGAAAGGAAGTGATCGAAGAAAGGAAGATAGGTGATTGAGAGGTGAGCGATTGATTGGTCGATCAAGACATGGGAAGGGACTAACCTCACTCTTGTTAGGGTAGATCACTTGTCCTCTGATGAGAGAGTGATTCATTGATTGGAGAACGGAATAGACTGGGCGCAGAGAATGAATTACGGATGTTGAAATTGTTCAAAGATCAAAGATCAACTTTAAAAAGAGGAGAAACACTAAATAATATGTGCTAATAAATACATGAATATCATCTGCTAATTCTTTCAAAACCCAAAATAACTGCTTCACAAGGCCAAAAAATCAGACATGCTTTTTTCAGTGCGTTGATTTAGTAGATTTCCCTGTTCGAAGTGACATTTCCATAGTGAATCTACTCTTCCTTGTGTTTACATGGAAAGTGCCATCAGTCATGTATCTATCTCTCCCTTTCGCTCTTCCTACTTCCATATCTCACCTTCTTCCTTATTCTGTAAGAAACTCTGCGGAACAGAATCAGCCAGTCTCGTTCCTTCGGATATGGTCGCTATTCTTCTAGTTCTTCTCATGTCATCTCACGTTATCAATAAGGTTCGTTGATGATGTTGAGTCGAGTCCTTCCGAGTCGAGTAATTTATATATATATATATATATATATATATTGAAACAAAGATTGATAAAAAGTGATTATCATTCACAGCGTTTCTAGAGCGGTCATAGTGACAGAGAAAACAGTAGAAAACAGAAAACAAAACAGAAACAGAAACAAAAAGAAAACAGAAAACAGATAAGAGTACAGCATGCTGAAATTTTTGGCATTTTGAATGAGTAATTCATCGAAGTCAAGCAGTCAAGTCAAGCGAGAGACGACCGCTCATCTCTGATGATGGAACTCTCTCAAAATTGATGCTTTTACTGATTACTGATTCACCGAAGAAATATATTTCATATATATATAATATAGCGTACTACGCAGTGCTTAGTTCACTTTCTATTCAGACCGAATCTTCATTTCTCGAGATCACGGGACACACAAGATATCTTTCTCATTCTCTAAAACAATTCCTGCTATGCTATTCCAAGTGTCAGGTTCGAATCCACAATAGTCAACATGAAAATTTATTTAAAAGAAATTCATTTATGTACATAAAATATGAAACTTTCAGTTCGATAAAAGCTGTGCATCGGTAGCCTTTCACCTCTATGATAATGAATGTATGACATATACGGAAAGTGTCGAGGATAAAGATCCTGAGAACATTTTAGTGGGATGGAAAAGATCTTGTAATGATTCCCATTACACAAATGGTATGCCCTTTACATGCACCCCGAGCCAATTTGATACTCTCTGCTCTGGCAAAGCGCTCTCGCTTACAAGGGAACTCTCCCAACGTAAGGTGGTCATGTGACATGGGAATAATTGACCTGAATCAGTTTTCGATGCTGATTACGAATCCGTTTTCAAACGTTGCCCAATCGAGCTGACAATGAGATTCGAGAAAATCGATATTAAAATTCGCTATTTTATCCGGAAATTCGTGAGGCTTCCTATATAAACCTTCCCAATGCCTTCGCAAACTCATCTATCAATTATCCAAACAACTCCTGCTGTAATTTAGTGGATATTGTAGGTAGTTGTGAATTTTGTCCTCTCACTGTCACAATTCCTCTCTATTTCAATTGGCTATTAACGATATTTATCGGTGGACCGTTGTAAACCAACTATCTTTGTCAGCTCCTAAATGTAATGTAATCCATATTGGCTCCCGATCACTCATATCCCAGTACTTCATAAATGATAATCCTCTCACTGTTCTTCCACTTGTTCGTGACTTAGGAGTCCAAGTCGATTCCTCCCTAAGACCTACTGCCTCCATTCATGATAGAATATCCAAAGCCCAAGTTGCCCTCCATCTTTTACTCAAGGCTGTATCTGTAAATTGCCCTTTAATTTTAGTCAAATGTTATACTACTTACGTTCTACCCCACCTCTCTTTCGCTTCATCCTTTTGGTATCCTATCACCTCAAAAGATTGTAATGCACTTGAGAAAGTTCAAAGATTATTCACTCGTATCGTCTACTATCGATGTTTCAATATTTCCTCTTATTCATCTCTTCCTTCCTATCCTGATCGATTGAGCGCACTCTCTATGAAGCCACTTAATGAAATGAGAGTAATCAGTGATCTTCTCCTTGCGAGAAAGATCCTGTATAATGAATCTATCATACAAAGAGAACAAATGTTTTCTTTCGACTTATCTCGTTCTCGTACATATACTTTTGGAATGCATATTGAATTCACCAAAAACAACATACGTTATAATTCATTCCCATTGAGAGTCAGTCGTTGGCTGAATCAATTACCACCTAGTATACATAATGCCCACTCTTTTGCTGACTTCAAGAGAAAACTTATTACAAGTGAATACCCTTCCATTTTCGCGGCCTGAACTTTGATCCCTCACAGTTCCCCCATAGCACCTACCATTACCCAATTGTGTCTCCATTGTGACGTGTCGTCTTGGTCATTCTCACTATCATCGACTACAGTACTGGTCCTCTTCCCAGTCTACACAAGAGCTCCTCCATTCACTCATACGATATACATGCAGTGACTACTCGACGATATGAGATGGACGACTGGCTCACATGAGACGTCCCCACCCCTTTGCCCATCCATTACTTTTATCTTATCTATCGTTTGCTGAGAGTTTATTGATCATTTATTATTTCGCAATTATTTCATTAGTCTCGTTCATGCGTGAGCATGTGATAAATATATAATTTTCGAATCAAATAATCGAATTTCAAGATCGACTTTCTCGAATCTCAGCTCGATTTAGCAGCGTTTGAAAACGGATTCGTAATCAACATCGAAAACTGATTCAGGACAATTATTCCTATGTCATATGGCCACCTTAAGTTGGGAGAGTTCCCTTGTTAGTCTTTCTACGAGAGCGTGTTGCCAAAGTGTTGAGCCAAATTACTCGGGTGTGTATTTAGTAATATTTTATTTTCACAATATTTTTTGTAATTTCAGTGCTTACGACTACGGACCGAATGACCACTGCATTGGTTGAGTTTTTTGTAGCTAGTATGGCAATGTAAATACAATTAAATAATTCAATTTCAGTATGATCTTCCACTGAGTGATTCTGTATTGACTGAACTTGGGTGACAATTCGAATCGCTTTATTGATCCGATCAAACAAACATTGTAAATTTACAGAATTTATTACAAGGATGATGGAATGAGACATGCGTACTGTACGGAAGACAATGATGATTGTATTAAAATTATTGAAAGTGATGGATATCTAAATGAGAGTAGTGAGTATCAGACGATCTATTCATTTTATTAACTACGCTGACGGCAAGCTCTCATTTGAGCTATAGGTTAGCAAAGATGCGACAAGAGAAACGTTCTCTCATATGTGAGATGCGAGATAGTATTATCCAACCTTCATCAATCCCCTCCACATATTCTACTTCTATCACTGTTCCCTCCACCCCATCACTCAAACCACTTATTTCTGTATATGCTCCTCAGGGTTGTGCGGAAAATTTTCCGACCGGAAAAATTTTCAGAAAAAATACCGGAAAACCGGAAAAAATCAAATGCTGCACAAAGTAAAAAATACATATCAAAAACTTCGTTTGAAGATTTGTTTTGATCATTTTTATCTGACCGGTCATAGTTCTTACCCATGATGCTCTAATAATGATCAACAATCACATATATAGAGTTGCTTTTCTTTAACATGGAGATTCAACTTCAATGATTCTAAGCTTCTCATTGTTCGTTTATATGTTTTCTGAGTAATTGTTATGAGGCCGTTTGCGTAAGAGTCGAACAAGGGTTGGCACAGGCCAAAAATTTTTATACCCTCAAAACTTGTGTATAGGGGTTATCGACCCCGCTGATGAAGATGGAACATAGTTATTTTGGCCCCAGTGGTCCCGCAACGCCTGGGACGGATTACGGTAACATCACGTTTTCAAGTCGTTCTCGGTCCATGGTTGAGCTAGAGGTATGAAAATTGGACTCATGGGTCAGAATTCGATGGCGATGATGGCTGTCTACGTCATTAGTTTTGAAAAGTTTTTCAAAAAGTTGATTATTGGAAATTTTGATGGACACGGATGCGGGCATAGCGAGTATGACAAGCGAAAGAGGTAAACAAGAGGACTCTCTCAATTCCGCGCGCTCTCTCGCACTCTCGAGAGAGCGCGGCGAAATGAGAGAGTGTCGAGAGAGCGCGCGGAATAGAGAGACGCAGACAACTCCTCGTGATTTTGCAGCTCACTATATCGAGGCAATATTGAGATGGCAATGTACGTATGGGCTCATAATACATCATTGGAATCCTCTCGTCACGCCGGTTCGAACTGTCATACTCGCTATGCCCGCATCCGTGTCCATCAAAATTTCCACTAATCAACCTTTTGAAAACTTTTCAAAACTAATGATGTAGACAGCCATCATCGCCATCGAATTCTGACCCAGGAGCCCAATTTTCATACCTCTAGCTCAACCATGGACCGAGAACGACTTGAAAACGTGATGTTACCGTAATCCCGCCCAGGCGTTGCGGGACCACTGGAGCCAAAATGACTATGCTCATCTTCATCAGCGAGGTCGATAACCCCTATACGCAAGTTTTGAGGGCATTAAACTTTTTGGCCTGTGCCAACCCTCCCCCAGATTTGACCGACTCTTACACGAACGGCCTCTTATCTATTATTTGCTGATACATGATTTGCGATCATTACAATGTTCGCTTTTATCGTTTTTTGAAAGTTAGATAATTGTTAGATAAAACACAAGAAAATGCTTTGTTCAGAAAATTTTCCGGCTTTTCCGATTTTTCCGGTTTTTTCCGGTATTTTAGACCGGAAAAAAGTTTTCCGGAATTTTTTCCGAAAAATATTTTCTGCACAACCCTGCTGCACCTGCCCCTTTAATCACCTGCTGTCACACCCTTTTGGGGGTGTATCAAATAAATAAATAAAACATGTCTTTCGAGAGAGTTTGGATTGAGCTAACCTTTCTCTATGGCAGTCCAGTTAGACAACCTATCTCTACGAGAATTTTCGTGAATGAATTTCTTTATTCCCTTCCATGAGCATTGACAGTGTGGAGACCAATAACTTTGAGCCGAACATCATAGAATGAAACCAATTTATTTTTCTGTGTTCTGAAAGCAATGATGGAATGCCTTATTTTTTCAAGGAATACTGGGTCGCATAGTCAAAAAATATATATCGAAGAATGCCAGAAAAAGCTGTCCCATTGGGTGGAAGTCCTTCAAACTTTTATCCTTCGTAAGACTCTCAACTTCATACTTCTATAACTTCACAAATGTATGATTTAGATCCATAATCCTTGATAAAATACATATTAATTCCATTCAGACGAAAAATTCTGTGTCCGAAATTGTTGTGGGATATGTGTCAACCGAAGATGGAGCTTGTGGTGCTACTACTCCTATTCTTGCATATGAGAATCGTACTTCAAAGGGTATGGACTTTTCTCTTTACTTATGCATTATCACCGGTCTCTTGTAAAAATGTAGCAAAAACGGCCGGTTCTGCCAATAGGAAATATTTTTTTGACTCCGATTTCGATCAAAGTCGGTCAGTGGGTGTGGTTAAGGGTCATGAGAAGGCCTAGCCACCTGATTTGACCAAAATTGCAGATTATCGATTTTTTATGATCTACCCTGATAACTCGAAAACGGCTTGATATAGCAATTTGGACAATAGTACAAATTTCAATCTGCTTTTCGAGAGAATCATTTCTATTTTTTGAAAAGTTAATTGGACAACTTTGAAGTTAGATACAATCAAAAAACTGAAAGTGATAAAAAAACGACGTCCATGAGCGATCTAGTAATCGACCCTGAGGGCCAAGAAATATGGGCAATGAACTATATAGTGATATTGTGCGTGGTTTGAAGACATAACTTTTGCAATAATACGGATGATCTCAAGAGAAAATTTTCGAGAACAGGTCACCTTTTTGGTTAGAAAATCTGATTTTCGCGTTTTTCGCCCTGAAGACGACTTAGCGGCGAACGAGTCATAAACAAATTTTTCGAAGAGCATTCGAATACGGTTCGAATGACACCTGTCAGCTCGTTGTACGATGAAAATGAACTGAGTTATGATCATTTTCAGGGTAGATCATAAAAAATCAATAATCTGCAACATAGGTCGAATAGCTAGGTAATCGGATTTCAAAATGCAGTCAGGTTTTTCGAATTTTGGCAAATTTGGCTCAAAATGCGGTCAGGTTTTTCGATTTTTGTGAAATTTTGGCTCAAAATGCGGTCAGGTTTTTCGATTTTTGTGAAATTTTGGCCCTTAAATGCGGTCAGGCTTGGTACTTTGTAACATACTTTTCGACCTATGATCTGCAATTTTGGTCAAATCAAGTGGCTAGGCCTTCTCATGACCCCCAACCACACCCACTGACCGACTTTCATCGAAATCGGGCACAAAAATTTTTTTCCTAGTGGCAGGCGTTGCTACACTTTTACCGGAGACCCGTGTTATGATCTTCATTATAAGTTCACCTGAGGAGAACATTATCGAAGTCTTTACGAAACTAGATTTCATTATGCACTTTTCGCAGATCAGGTACTATCTGAAGGTCGGTTAGATCATCTAGAAGAGATGAACAATGGCAAACCAGTCTTCTGGATATTCCCTAAGAAATAATTGTATACAACATACCCTAACACCTGACAAATAACGATTGTAAAGGATGTTGTTTCCATTCTTCATTGAATTTTTTAGTCGATAATATAAAGTTTTTCGTTGCCCAATCGATCACTCAATTTCCATTTTCAACAATATATTTGTTCATACTTCTACAGCATTTCTCCTCTTGTACTCCGTATTATTATTAGTAGATTACGTTGCCATTGTGTGTGTGATTTTATAAGTTGAATCATTTCATGTTTCTGCAAAATATGAAATGTCTTATTATTAATTTGCTGTTAAGATTCATACATGGGAATAGCTACACAAGGCACATCATTTATAGAAATTTTACACGTTACAATCATAGCGGGAATATCCAGAAGATCGGTTTGCCGTTATTGATCGCTCCTCCTGCATACCATGCATTGCTCTGTGCTCCATTCTCATCAATCATCTGGTCTGCAAGAAGTATTTGGTAAAGAGAATTCCACCTCAGCAAATAGTTCAATATTCATTGATAGCGAATAGAAAAATAATATCGAATCTTTGAATATATACAATATAATATAATAGATTAGTTTCACCCGTTCCGAATACATGGTTACTCGCACGCATCGGTTTACTGGCCCCACAAGCTCCTGCACTGCTTGATACGTATCCAACCTTGAATCCCTTCTGGAAGATCAAAGATCAAATATCACTTTTTAGACCATTGAACAGATGCCACTTACCCCATTGAAATTATAGTAGAACGCGGCGTTATACTTTCTCTCGAAGTATAAAGCCCTGAATGATTTCGATCCGATGGGACATTTCGCTTTTATGTGGGTTTAAAATCTTGTAAAAGTAGATGGAAAAGTGAAAAGTAGTGTTAATTTTGTGATTGTAAAAGTAGTTGGAAAAGTAGCATATCTCCGTAATTGACAAACTTTTACAATAAAACCCATTACGCGAGAGTTGGATTACTACTTTTCCACCTACTTTTACAATCACAAAATTAACACTACTTTTCACTTTCCATCTACTTTTCCAAGATTTTAACACCGCATTAGTGTTTCCACCCATTCAGTTCGTATTATGCGCCCGAGTCTTCCTAAAATGAAAAATCCATTAAACCGGTTTTTAAAATATTTTTCTGACTGGCCAAAGGTTGGAATTGGAAAACACAAGATTAGAATTTGGCAAAATACAGGCAAATTGGCAAATGCCACTCACCATTATTGCCAGAGACCGTGCTGGTATCATAACCATCTTTTCGTGCTTGCGCCAGACAGTCTTTACTACTGGTAGAGCAGAATGCGTGTACCCAGCCATTAAAGTAATATCTGAAAACAAATACATATAATTTTTTTAGTATTCGAGAATTTGAAACTCCCCTCCCCCCAACTTTCTGAAAAGCCAAGAATTTCAAATAAGCCAGGAGAATGAGAATAATTCACCTCAATTCAGCAAATGCACCGTTCGGCAGAGGTACGTCTTTCTGAAAATTTCTAAATGATTAAAAATGTACCAAGTTGCTCGAAATTTCCTAATCATCGTCCGATGTATATTTAACGAATGCTCACCCGAATTGTGGTAGTTCGGACTGTGGTACGTTTTGTTGTTCTTTTAGTAGTCTCTAAAGAATTAATAAAATTGGCAACTCATTTATTGTGAACAAACTTGTAGCGGTTGGCTTTTTAGTCGTTGGCTTTTTTGTTGTTGGCTTTTTAGTTGTTGACTTCTTAGTCGTTGGCTTTTTAGTTGTTAGCTTCTTAGTAGTAGGTGCTGAAAAAAGTCTCTGGTATTTTGAAACTTAAAGTCTACTTAAACTCCGCACTTTAAGTAGACTTTAAGTAAACTTAAAGTAAAACGCAAGTCTACTTAAAGTGGTGTGGTATACTGTAATGCATTTCGTCAAATGTTCTTTCACTTTAAGTTTACTTAAAGTCTACTTAAAGTCTGTGACGTAATTTAAGTAGACTTTAAGTTTCAAAATACCAGAGGTACTGTTACTGCATTAATTTTTTTATAATCAAAATTTTAATTATTCACACAGTGAAAAAATGTTAAAACATCTCCTAAGCTATAGGATACAGTAAAAAATAACTGTGGTGTCTTGTGTTCAACAATTTGTATTTAAGTTATTTTTTCAGCCGCAGTTTCAATTTCATTTCAAACTTTTTCTCTGTGTGTGTTAATGTCTCCGCATAGAGTAATACTCGAACATTTCGTGGTAGTATAGTTAATCATTCGAAAATGTACCATTTTGAAGTATTTTATGATATTAAAAAAAAACTTCTTAAACTATTGAATAGTTTAATCCGAGTTTCATAGTAGTTCTTGATGCAAGATGCCCTGTTAAATTAGGAGACAGATGAGAAGTTTTAGCAAAATTAGGTGGTTTTGTAGCATTATTATTAATATTATCATCATCACTAGTATCTGCACAAGATCGTTTCCAACCAATCATATGTATATTTGAGGGGATCATTATCCTCGATGAGATCCGCACTGATTATACACGAATTATCGTCAATGCCAAACTTGAGCGATGAACAATTGGAGTTGTACTGCAAAAATTAAGTAATAAAGATCATTTCTGTTATAGTTGAGATCACGGATCGTGAGGACTAAATTCTCTGCACTCAAAACCGTCAACGAAGACTCGATACTATGGCCAAATCATTAGAACAGCTTCTGGAAAATACAAATCCACAGTATACACAACATATTTTAACAGATTCATTCCTTTGGCATGCTGAGAGCCTGTCTGAACACGCGTGAAACTTCCTATTCGTTTGTTTTATTCATCAGCATCTGAGAGATGCTTTTCACCATTCCGGCAGCTTATTTCTGTGTTTGTTGAAATCACGAACCTGACATTCTGCGTAGCAGAGGATGAACTTCTGCAGAGTAGGTCCTACGGATGGAATGTGCACAGTGACATCCATGAAGGTTGATTGTGTCTGAGAAAAATTGATTTTTTCATGGATCACGCACAATATATCTAAGACCTAAGCTAAGGGGCTGTTAGGTTTCTTAAAAAAATAATCACTAATAGCCAATTACTAATAGTAGAATAGATTAACCAACACTCGTTTAAGACAAACCACGTGCTAACTTTACTCTCCGCTCTGGCAACGATCTCTAGGCAAAGAGAGCATTGTCACAGCGGAGAGTTTCAAATTAGACGGGACTTGAAGAAACATATAAAAGAACATATAATATCAAAGCGAAACTTTATCGAATTCCATTATAAGTAGAAAGAGAAGAACGACAGTGTCCATGCCTGGAATACTGACTAGACTGGTTTACTGTACAATTAATTGTTTCTGAAAAAAGATAGAGTCAGAACAAAGACAACAAAATGAGAAACGAAGAAACATAGACAAATCGTTCTTTTCTCCATGTCTCCGATTAATCAGTTACCATGGAAAGCCCACTCATGGACGGATCTCAGCTTTGAAGAAGTTAGACATAACAAGTAGTTTGATCTCAACATTTCCAAAACTTCATGTAAAGTTTGATACATAAAAATTTAGAAGATTACATTCAAATGAAACTCTTCGACCAAAAGTTTCGAATTTTTCGTCAAGTTATCTTTGATACATCTCTTATATCATTTTTGAAAAATAATATCACAGTTCCTTATTTATATTTGGTACAATGATGAGGAGATCGCTATTACAAGTTGCATACTTATATGATATTGATTGATTTGTATTCAATATTCTGAATATTGCTGATAGTGTCAATCGGCATGAATTACTTTGTCAATGATTTCATTCTGGTAATGAAGTCCTTATATGCAAAACAATTTCCGCCTATAAGAATAATTTCATCGTTTAAAGCACTTATTGTTAGTCCAATATTAACAGGTGAATTTGATTGATTTATTTATGCATCTGGCATCCTCATAAATGGAAAAAAATAAATTGGGAGCGATGAAATTCGCTTGTGCGATTTCGATTTGGGAGTGGCGATGCTACACTCACAGAAAAATCCCTTATATGTAAGGGAATAATTCCCTGGCTAAGGTACCCCAAGAGAAGTATTCCCAGTTATATAAGGTAATTATTTCCCTTACCTGTAAGGGAATTATTGCCTTACATTTAAGGGATTTGAAATAGATTTAAACAATAAGAAAAATGGGCAAAATTGATTCACACTGGGTAGGATTCGAACCTACGAGGTTCGGATCACTACACAACACTCTTGCCACTGAGCCATGTGAACATGTTTGAATTCTCGTAAAACTTGATGATAGCTCTAGTCAGACGCGCTCGCACGCATGCAGGTTGAAATTGGAAATCCCTAATATATAAGGGAATTTTTTAAGGGAATAATTCCCTGATAAGAAATCCCTTACATACAAGGGATTCTCAGCAGATCAGGGAATTAATCCCTAAGGGAAATACAGCTCTAAAACTTCCCTAAGGGAATTTTCTGTGAGTGTAGAGATTCCAAAAAAAAAACATTCTCGGGTTTCCACCTTTAATTGATATTGCGTTGGGCTAATTGATTCTAATATAAAGCAGGTGAAATACGGCACAAGGGTTCTTGTGATTATTAAATTTTTAGCAGCACTAATCTATCACGTTTATGCATTTGCATTATGTGCCTCTACCGGGATCTCTGCCGTAACAACGGAAACATCCACGTAAACTCCGCAGAATGTTAATTTCGAACGGGATTTTTGCAGAAATACAATATGCTATTTGTATTACCTTTATGCCAAAATTCCGTTCGAAAATTGCATACTGCAAAGGTTACTTTTTTTTCCCCGTAGGATATGATTTTTTTTGGCATTTGGACCCGACGTTTTAGAATCATTATTTTATGACACTCAAATAATCGAAAGATATCCGTGCTTTTCCTAAATTTTCTAAATTTACTGATTATCGATTCCGATTCAAATGTTTTCTGTTAAAGTGTCTCAAAAAATCGTTAAAATATAACGCTTTCTGGTCTAAGACTATCATAATTCAATTTATTTCATCAGATGCTTCCACACAACGAGGAAATTCTAAGAATATTTATGATTATTGATAATGTCAACGGTATTATTTCTATTGGATTAGCCATCCTATCAATAGCACTAGTTATAAATTGCTCTGGAAGGGCTTCAAAAGAATACAAAGGCTGTCTGCTCTCAGTTATTGTAAGTTAATCTACTCTTTATCGGTTCTGTTCTGCTCTACCGGTTCCATGGAAGAATACCGGTCTGAAAAGAACTAATTGGTATCTGACAGATCGAGAGGGATCAAATATATGATGAATAACATTATTCGCCAGAAGCATGAGCTGATGGGAACTAAAAGACTTCCATGGAACGGGTAGAAAAGCGATAATTTATTTATTATATATTATTTAATCGACAGGCGTTCTCACGAAACGATACACGTAATCTAAATAGTGCGAAATATACTATAATATCTTCTTTGCTAACAATAATTTTTATGTTTTAATCAGATATCTGCAGCTTTAACCGACGTCAACCTTCACTACTTCACAGCCCATATCACTCTTTTCCCTCTACCTTGCTTTTATGAACGAGGCTTCTTCAATTTCATTGGAGTTCCTGCTGGTTTAGGCTTTGTAAGTTCGTAAATTTACGGATCATTATATTATTAGGCAAGAAAAGGTATCCAAAACGTTTGCAAATTCTCCACTATTACATTTGAGTAGAGGCTCAGTCTAGAACCTAATGACGGAAACAGTGTGACTTGAATTACTAATAGAATAAATTAAATTGTGGTAATATTGATAATTAGTTTGAATCGATGATTTTATATAATGAATGTTAATATCCATCATTTTGCCTACTAAAAACTTTTGAGAACATGAGTACGATTATTAAATTCAATTATCGATTTTCAATTTGCACTCTCAGATCTCATGGGGAACCATGGTTGCCTGCAACGCTCCACCATACGCAGCTTGTTTTCTATATCGTCATCAGGTTCATAATATCAACTATTAATTAGTTTTCCATCTGTTATTGTCAAATTTTCATCTTTTCCATCTGTTCTATGTACATTCTATGTACATTCGTTCTCAGATATGTTATTTTTGCTTATTAGCTTTATCAAAAAATATTTTGGAAAAGTACTGCATTTCATGAGCATTGTATGTAAATTGAAATGGAGACCCTCGAATTTTTGCTTGTTGTTAGTCCTTTTGAACACGTATTTTTGTCTTTCTACCGTATCTTATGGATCGATTATTTTAACTCGATTTGTTGAAAACACTTATTCTATTTAAACGGGTTGCAGACTATTTGGTTTTCAGGTGGTGCTGCCGCAGGAATCTCCCTGGAAGATCGGTCGTTTTAAACGGTACATGTGCGTAGCATTGGTCTATCTCTACTTTTGTCTTCACGGAGTTTTTGCCAAAGTGAGTGGCTGTGATCTAATTATAGACCCAATCTTCCTACAAACTCTTTTAAAATAAACCCTTCTCGTGTGCAATAGTTTCCCAGTCAAAATTAAAATATTCGATTTCAGACTCTTCAATTGAACGATGCAGACCAAAGGAAATATTCGAAGGAGGTTCGATTATTTTAATTCTTTAATAAAGCTTTGGGCAAACTAACGTATGGAATCGGGTGCGATTCAGATTCCCGAATCCAGCGAATATTTTCGTTAAGAAACTGAGAAGATAGAAAGATGGAAAACACTATTCTGCATTCCGAACACTATTTCTTTTTATATTAATGTGCGCATAGATCGTCAGAATCGTGAATGAATCAGTGCTTGAAGTTCAGGCAAAGGTGCACTTTTTGAAATTCTCTCGCTATCTTTGTCTACGAGAGATTATTACTAATGCGAGTAAAATTGACGCCTTCAACTTGACTACGGAAGCACCAAACTAAACGGAAGAGATTCTGAAATCGATCCATACGCGAATGTACAGCTATGTAGGTGTGGGATGCCCAAAAGCAGTTTCAAAAGTTGCTATAGTAAGAGTAATCGAAGAGTAATCGATTTTCCGGCTCTGGAAGTTCACGCTAGCAACTTTTGCAACTACTTTTGGGCATCCCACCTGTACATGCGCGAATGGGTCGATTTCAGAATATCTTTAGTTTAGTTTGGTGCTTCTCTTGTGAGATCAATGTGTACAGTCACCAAATAATGTACTAGATTAACTCTACCAATATTTCTGTCTTCACAGTTTATTCACGAACATATTCTGGGTAATCAACCATTGAATTCGTTTCTATAAAATAGAACATATCGGAATGGCCTGAGGAAATCGCGCGAATCGCTGTATGCTTCTCAAGCGATGTCATCTACTTGGCGCTGCTCTGCATTTTCTCAGTCTCCCTTTCCATTATTTTCTTAACTATGGTAAGAACCCAATTGAAATAATTCGACAATAAGAAGAAAAAGGTTGAAAAACAAAACAAAAACGATCGAAAGTTTCTCCATGATTTAAATTACGCATTTGATAGAATTTAGAGCTGTCCATTTCTAAAATTATGCAAACAGCTTTAGATTTGCTGTCACATATCTTACACGCTCCACCATCAAGTTACGATGAGTGAGACAGTGATTAGTTATCATAGGAGAATGCTGTATATATTGATTTTTCAGGTATAACATACATGTATCAATTACTAAATATCATTTCTAGGCTTTAATACCGACTATGTTTCTTCTGCTTCCAACAGCATCCTACAGCGTTCAATTAAACACTGGATTCGAGAGCACAGGTTTCATTATGCTTCTTCCATAAAAATCCTTGAAATGAGAAAAAAAGTGATAGGCAAATATAAACAAAGCCTATTTACAATATAAAATACGACACTGATAAGGAAGAATCAATATGATTTTTAGATTTTTTTCTGGGGTTAGTCTTGCAGATTCATGTAATGATTCTCTCGATCTTTGGCTCGATTATGATTATTCACGGAGTAGCAGACCATTCCGACCTCCGTCTTGTACTGCTCAGCCAGGTCGGCCAACTTCATCCCCATGGCCCGGCCTCTACCGCTATGGCTTGTCGATCCGGAATATTCAAAAATTACGACGATCATACTAGCACAGTTATACTAAAAAAGCATTTTTTTGGTATACTTTAGGATAGAACGGTATATGTATGTTATGTTCTTGGACACAACTTATAATATAGAAGAGACTTTATCAAGAGAGGGAATAAGCACAACTGTGCGATGGGAGAGAAAACTATAAGAATGGCTGGAATGACCAATCTAGACAACACGTCAACTATGATGACGTGTGATTAACATAGTATAGGGTAATGTGATTATGCAAAGGTGTAGACTAAAGTACATATGCTAATAGACTTGGGAGTAGACATAGCAATGTATGTCGTAAAATCCGTTTTTGAAATAATCGTTTGTCATATTTAGGGTGATAATGTGCCACTTTAGAGAACTGTGTTCCGTTAAAAATCAACTGTGTTTGCATTAAATAACTACAGTAAATGATTTATTTAAATATGATCATCTTTAGTATTCCAACAAATCGCAACAAGTATTGCTGGACTACACTCTATAATGCATTCATTGACTATGATCTTGACAACAAAAGGACACCGATTAGCTGTGAAGAAATTTATCTGCAAAGTAAGTATTTTCTTGAAATCTTGACATGCTATTGCACCACAAAGTATCTTATTGCAGTGCAAGTTTCAGAAACATGGTGAACGTTTTTGAAGAGTTCAGAGAAAAAATGTTTAAAGCTTAAAACGTGTTGTTTATTTGTGAGCGATTACACTTTTAGGTATGAAAGAAAGTTAAGCTTTGTACAAAAACGATTTGTACAAAGCTTAACATGAATACCTAAAAGACAAACAATATAGATTTATTGAATTCAAAAAGTTCAACTTACGAAAGGACTTACGACTTACGACACTTACCACATACAGTGCCCGACATAATGATAGGACACCCCTAAAATTTTGAGTTTTCGCCCGAATGGTGAAAGGAAATCAAAAGAGGTATACACCATTAGTATCACTGTCTTAGATAACTAAAGTAGCCAACGTATGAGGAAATTCAATTTCGCAGTCAACGAGAAAATAATGATTTTGCGAAATTTTACAGTGACACAATGATAGGACACCCTGATTTTTTCGATGAATTATTATTTTTTACAAACTTCTGCATATTGTGCGTATAAAATGTACTTGCATAAGAAAATGACAAATGGTACTAACGAACGGAAGTCACAATCGAGAGGCGAGCGAGATGTAGCCTTCTACATCTCGCCCCGCCTCTCGATTGTCTCTCCGCTGCCTCTCTCTAACCCGGCTGCCCTTCGCCGCGCGCTATATTATATATAAAAGAGATCGGCATAGTTTCTGAGCAATGCAAAACAAGAAAGTCGCTTGTGGGAGTGGTTGGCTACCCTCGTACCAAATAAACAAGCGTATTTTATACGGTCAATAACAGCAACGGATCAACAACAGATTGGTAATCGATGTTATGGCCCTTCCTCCAGATTAGGCCAAAGGTGCGATTGGGCAGGCTTCCATAGAGGCAGAAATCACTTTTGTCTCGATGTCGTCCCACTCCGTTTTTATGCCAGCCTTCAACTCGACAGCCGATGCATACAGTTTGTTGTTCTTGTACACACGATCCACCATAATGAGCCAGATGTGGTTTAAGTTGGGGGAAATCGTCGGGCTTGGAAGAACAGGGATGTTCTTGACTGCGAACAATGCTTTTGAGGGATGTTGCCAAGGATTTAGGCGCTGTCTTTCTGGGAGACCAGGTGGCGGGGACGGTTTTTCCTCATGAACGGAACGAGGGTAGTCTGGAGCATCGCCTGATACTCAGCATAGTCCATCCTGCTAGAGCGGAAGGAGATGGGCAGCTCGCCGAATATTAGAAGGCGCCCTAGTACGGTACATGTTTTGTTCTTCAAAAAATACTCAAATTATCAATTTATGATTGCATTCACCGATGAGAAGAAATTCAATCCCTATATTCCGGATGGTTGTAACTTCTTCTGACGTGATCTCCTCAAAGAATCACGTTATTTCAGTAGGATGAACTTCGGTCATGTTCTCGGGCAAGTTCTTAAAATTGGACAAGTCGCCCATCTCCTTCCGCTCTAGCAGGATGGACTATGCTGAGTATCAGGCGATGCTCCAGACTACCCTCGTTCCGTTCATGAGGAAAAACCGTCCCCGCCACCTGATCTCCCAGAAAGACAGCGCCTAAATCCTTGGCAACACCCATCAAAAGCATTGTTCGCAGTCAAGAACATCCCTGTTCTTCCAAGCCCGACGATTTCCCCCAACTTAAACCACATCTGGCTCATTATGGTGGATCGTGTGTACAAGAACAACAAACTGTATGCATCGGCTGTCGAGTTGAAGGCTGGCATAAAAACGGAGTGGGACGACATCGAGACAAAAGTGATTTCTGCCTCTATGGAAGCCTGCCCAATCGCACCTTTGGCCTAATCTGGAGGAAGGGCCATAACATCGATTACCAATCTGTTATTGATCCGTTGCTGTTATGCAGAAGTTTGTAAAAAATAATAATTCATCGAAAAAATCAGGGTGTCCTATCATTATGTCACTGTAAAATTTCGGAAAATCATTATTTTCGCGTTGACTGCGAAATTGAATTTCCTCATACGTTGGCTACTTTAGTTATCTAAGACAGTGATACTAATGGTGTATACCTCTTTTGATTTCCTTTCACCATTCGGGCGAAAACTCAAAATTTTAGGGGTGTCCTATCATTATGACTGTATATCTTGTAGGGGCGTGTACGAATTCACGGTTCTGGATCTTGGTGAGTGGAGTCTGCAAGGTGTTCTTTTCTTGTTCACCTTTTTTTTTTCTTGATGCTGCGTTAACTTCACCCTTGTTCTGTTTAACTGATAAACTTGTTCACCATCGTTTCATGGTAATTCCTGATTCCATGGTTATTTCTGATGAAATTGCCGCTAAAACGCACCAGAAGCGAGAAATCCGAGCTCAAAGCTGGGACTTCGCTTTACCGAACCGGTGTATTGAGCCCAAAATGAAAATTGCATAATGAGATTTTGGGGGCTGATAGGGCATGCCTAGAGATATCCAAAAATAGTCCTAACTGATTTTCGCTTTTTTCCCCATTATTTTCATTGTTAGCTCTATTCTCTCGTGAAAGGCGCGATATATCATAGACAAAAAACCGTCAAGTAAAAAAGTTGGCTCAACATGCTTCCTCGACCATGTTCTGGGACTCTCCATCACCTAAAAAAAACTAATAACATATGTTTTCCAAATCGTTTGTTAATTGTAAATTTTGAAAAACTTTGTCTATCACAAATGTTTCGCTTTTCTCGTTTTGTTGAATGGGCACGATAATATATAGGAACGCTATAAATATAATAATGCATACAATTCGGTATCTTTGTTATTGGATTGAGCAGAATTATTTCATAGTTGTATTTTTACATATGTATTCATTTTCATACACATTCTTAATTTGAAACTCCCAGTTCTGGCGGCGCTCTCTCGCTAGCAAGGAAAATGAAAGAGTGTGGGAAATGCGGATAGCATTGCATTTAAAATTTTAAACTTTACCATTTTGCAAAAGAAATCAAAATACCAAACGCCACTTCATTTGGTATTTTACTAATTGAAACGGCAACGTGACGTATGAAATATAAATTCCAGAAATATTACCATAGCTACTGTAGAGATCTTGATGATCACAGATTAATAAAACAGTATATTTCGTCCACTTTTGCTTGTTTCTTTCATTCTCAAGAACCATACTCACTTTCCCTCGACAATGTTTCATTTTCTTCTCTTTCTCCCGATTCTGATAATTAATAAGGTGTGTTTTGATTATATTCATTGAAGTCGGCTAGTTAACAGCATTATTTTATTCTGTACATGGCGAAGTCCCGCAGGACTTCGTGTGCCTTGAAAAACGCCTTTACATTTGCCTTTACAGAGTGAATCAACATATCTCGACATCACTGTTCACACCAGACATCTTGGACCTAATCTCAAGCAATTTCTATTGTGTTACTTAAAGTGTCAGGTTCGAGTTTAAGCGTTTGCTAATTTTACTCCCCACTTGGCAATGCTTTCTCGTAGATAAGGAAAGCGAGAGAACCTTGCTAGAGCGGAGAGTTTCGAATTTGCTCAGGGTGAGCCTTTAAAATCAACTATTTCATACTCTTATCATGCAAGTTCTGGAAAAAAGAAGGACGTGCTAAAGGCTTGACCATTGTTCGTAATAATTTATAGCCAATTGTGTTAATTCTTTAGCGACGACCAAAAAGTCAACAGAAGTAGCCACAGTCCGTACGACCACGATTCTAGTGAGTATTCCTTAATGAAAAATCGAAATCTTGTTAATGCGACGTTACATTAGCCTTACGAGCTGCGGGACTTCACTCTATACAGAACAAAAATACACCGTCACGCAAACGAACGTTACATTTTTGCTATGTACGCGTCATCGTAAATCCTGGATTGTGTTTGGCCCCAAATGGAAAACCTTGAGTGGTAATGGGGATACGGTAAGAAGCTACCGTACCATCGATCAATAATGATAGACTACCGCAACCTTTTACCATACATAATTTCATGGACCATCGGGGTTTCTCACTTGGGACCCAACATTCCAAAATTTTCACAGTCGCACGCGTGAGTGAAATTCAACATTTGACAGCCAAATGTAGCAACGCATAAGAAACTACTTATATCACACTATCTGAGAAAATTCAACAACTGAATTTTTTTTTGGTATCGACGAAAAATTAATTTTTCTGTTTTATGTATGATAATTATAGGCTCCATGAGTGAAGTTCACTGGTACTTGGAAATTCCTTCCAATTGAAAATTCGCTTCAGGGGGTGACCACACAACGATTTGGCGCCTTTTCCTAAAAGGTTTATTTCGGTGCAATGGAGTCGGTGCAATGGACTCCTTGGCGAATTCTCAGAAACTATTGCTAAGGAAAGTTTTTTGATCAAAGATCAACGAAGGCTGAAATTCGGGAATTTTCAGAAAAAAATTCACATTAAATTAATTCTCACTATTTTCCCATGGCGAACTACAATTTTTTATTTGCTTAATAGCTTTTACATGTCATTACACATCTTCAATTTAAAAAGTATAATTTTTTAAAAATTACAAGTTTATGAACGAATCAATTTTGTTCGCTGTATTCAATTGTAGTGAGGATTGGCGAGGTTTCCTAAAAAGTTTATTTCGAAACCAATCGATTCGGGACTGGGCGCATTCGAATCCTTGTCTAATTCTAAGAAACTATTGCTTGGGAGAGTTTTTCGATCAACGGTCAACGAACGCTGGAATTGGGAATTTTCGAAAAAAATGTTTACATTAAATTAATTCTCACTATTATCCATAATTCTCACTATGTAGGAGCGATTGAGCAAATAAAAAGTTTACATTCGCCATGGAAAATAGTGAGAATTAAACATTTTTTTCGAAAATTCCCAATTCCAGCGTTCGTTGACCGTTGATCGAAAAACTCTCCTAAGCAATAGTTTCTTAGAATTAGACAAGGATTTGAATGCGCCCAGTCCCGAATCGATTGGTTTCGAAATAAACTTTTTAGGAAACCTCGCCAATCCTCACCACAATTGAATACAGCGAACAAAATTGATTCGTTCATAAACTTGTAATTTTTAAAAAATTATACTTTTTAAATTGAAGATGTGTAATGACATGTCGAAGCTATTAAGCAAATAAAAAATTGTAGTTCGCCATCGACATAGGTGCGGTATCGACGAAAAATAGATTTTTCTGTTTCATGTATGATAATTACAGGCTCAATGAGTGTAGTTCACTGGTACTTGGAAATTGCTTCCAATTGAAAATTCGCTTCAGGAGGTGACCACACAACGATTTGGCGCCTTTTCCTAAAAGGTTTATTTTGAATCCAATCGATGCGGGAGTGGACGCAATCGACTCCTTAGCTAATTCTAAGAAACTATTGTCAAGGGGAGTTTTTCGATCAACGGTCAACGAAGGCTGGAATTTTGAATTTTCGAAAAAAAATTTCACATTTAATTAATTTTCACTATTTTGCTACAACAACCCTACGTTTTTTTATTTGCTTAATCGCTTCTAAATATCATAACACAGCTTCGGTTTAAAAATCATAATTTTTAAAAAATACGATTACGGTGAATAAATCATTTTTATAATGAAGTCGTGAATTATGGTGTGGCACCTACAGTATCCCGAATCGATCAATTTAGAAATCTGGTAGTTTTAAACATATTTTACCGCTGTTTCTGACATGACTAAGGTATACGACTACTCCTCGTCTTCGGAGTGCACCCGTGCCCAGGTGCTGATGTCGATGAAAATTGACAATTTTCGTAAATTGATCACTATTTCGTTGTTTGTGATCCAATATCGATAAAATGTTTAAAAACACTATACCATATTATCATCTACACAGCATAAAAAATCGAAACTAAATTTGATAAAAAAGTGATTAGTGGAACCTAATTAGGTAAAATTTGATTAAGGACCCTAATTAGGAAAGTATAAAGTGTGCCCCCGTAATAATCTGGAACTCATTACTCGCGGAGTAAATTATTCAAAACGCGATTTTAAAATTATTTTGTGTTTTTATCGGTTTTTGATATTGTTGCAGTGTTATTTCTTTGTATTGTATGATTCGTGGATGATATAGAATCGTTCTAGAACGATCTTCGCTATCACAATTGATTTCATCATTATGTTTCGTTGACTAATCGTAAACTGTATTTTCTTGAATAAAGTCTTGTTCTTTTACGCTTACCCAGTTCTTTATCACTCATCCAAGAGGTTCGCAACCTTATTTTATCTGCTAATCATCTATTAGCTGTTCTATTAGGGTATGGGAATTCCTATTGTGAATATCGACACCATCGATTACGTTACTAATGAAGCATTTCAAGTCTCCTGAAGCTAGAGTATTCAGGTATATTATTTAGTATCTACTGCAATCTCTCCTTTTATTTCTTTATCATGATTGATTGGCTTGTTTGATAAACGGATGAATGTTTAGATTCACAAAATCATCAACTGAACAATCATGTCGTTGCTATAAGAAGTTTGTAACACTCGCCTACCATTGACAGTATTCCTCTCTATTTACATGGAGTATATCGAAATCAACGAAAGATCTTCTCTGTCATAGTTTAAAACTGAATCGAGACCAGGTATTTATAATTATTATGACATTATCTATTTTTTATTGATTGTTTTATTAGAATGGATACTCGATGAGTAGCCAGATGAAGAAATCGCAAATTGTTCATCTTACAGTATCTGCTCGTGATATCCTAGTGAGATGATAATGCTTACGTCATTTAAAAATTCAGAAGATGAGAAGTTGTTAAACTGTGTGAATGATTATACTGCCATGGAAAATAGTAAGTATTACAAGATATTATCAACTATAAATATATAATATTGGGAGAAACGATAGAATGTACTGTATAGTGTAATGCGTCGTTACATTTACCTTTCGCGCCCACTCCGAACCGTATTACATTTCGCTACGGAAGCATCGGCGTAAATTTTGGAGTGTACTGAGTCTCTCTCCCTGTTAGCCATAAAATTACTGTAAAACGGTACGGTGGTCCACCATTATTGAGCGACGGTTACTGAAAGATTCCTTTAAAAACAGCTATTTAATTCATTTTCGTAGCCATGCGCACAGCCTTGCCTCTCCCCTGCCATGCTTGCGCACAACCTTTCCACCAGCATGCCCCTATATGCTTCAAACCATCACAGAGAATACCGTAAGTATGGTTATACACTATATTTTACACATAATTGGACATTTGGAATATTCGGATATTGTAGAACAGCATTTCCCCCAGCGTGCACACATATGTATGTATTATCTTCTAGTTGTTTGTTGTAATTAGTATATTGTAATCGGGTTAGTAGCGATACGGTAGGGGGATACGGTAGGCAACAGTAGGTCATGAGTAGAGGTTCCATATTGGTATGGGTGGACCTTTTCATAACCACTTAGGGACATGGTTAATTATTTTGTTGAAAGAGGGCTTGAGACTCTCCATAACATCTACATATATGAATATGACCAGATTCCGTTTCTATAATGAGTGATAAGGATCAAAGATCATCTATCAGTTTTCATATTGCAGACATACGCGCGAAGAACCCAAGACACGTCTACTCTGCTCCCCTGTGAAGATGGAGAACTGTGAAGATGGAAGGAAGATAAAATTAGGCTCAAGACACGCGATTTATATTATTGTTGTTGAAATCACCTGTTGAATGTTGTTTTCTTGTATTTCCATGTCATAATTATTGTTAAGTAATTTTATATCATGTTTTCATCAATAATTTTACGAAAGAAATTATTAGGAAACGTTTCCTAATTCACAAAAAAAGAAACTTAATTTTAGTAAATTGAAACTTAATTTGACTAAATTGAACCTTAATTTGATAAAAATATGAACCTAATTATGGCACAAAATTTTCTAATTTTACTCAAATTTAGTTTCGATTTTTGTAAATTAGGTTCTAATTTTTCATGCTGTGTATGCAAACATACTAAATAAAAGAGAATCGGTTGACTGCGAAGAAAGTTATTGTTGAAAAACCTAAATATTGTAGAATATTTGCCAGCACTGTACCGTGCAGGTGCACTCCGAAGACGAGGAGTAGTCGTATACCTTAGTCATGTTAAGAACAGCGGTAAAATATGTTTAAAAATTCCAGATTTCTAAATTGATCGATTCGGGATATTGTAGGTGCCACACCATGATTCACGACATCATTATAAAAATGATTTGTTCACCGTAATCGTATTTTTAAAAAATTATGATTTTTAAACTGAAGCTCTGTTATGATATTTAGAAGCGATTAAGCAAATAAAAAAACGTAGGGTTGTTGTAGCGAAATAGTGAAAATTAATTAAATGTAAAATTTTTTTCGAAAATTCAAAATTCCAGCCTTCGTTGACCGTTGATCGAAAAACTCCCCTTGACAATAGTTTCTTAGAATTAGCTAAGGAGTCGATTGCGTCCACTCCCGCATCGATTGGATTCAAAATAAACCTTTTAGGAAAAGGCGCCAAATCGTTGTGTGGTCACCTCCTGAAGCGAATTTTCAATTTGAAGGAATTTCCAAGTGCCAGTGAACTTCACTCATTGAGCCTGTAATTATCATACATAAAACAGAAAAATCTATTTTTCATCGATACCAAAAAATATCCGAGTTGTTGAATTCTCTCAGGTAGTGTTTTCTATTAAATTATGCTGCATATGTTCAAGGGATTCTTGTATTGTGCGGTTTTATAAGGCGGAACTTTGTCTACCAAATACATTTTAGACCAGATGATTAGCGAGGATGGCGCTCCGACGAATATATTGTATAAAGGTCAACCGATCAATAATCGCAACCCGATCTTCTGGTTATTCCCACTATGATTGTATCCCTTCATTTTATGTTGTGCCTTGTATTGAGTATCGTATATATCAGGGCTGGCATTTTTGTTTGGTTTTTGTTTGTTTTTTTTGGTTTTTTTTTTGGGTTTTTGACAATTTTTTGTTTGGTTTTTTTCTGCAAAAACCAAAAAAATAACAAAAAAAACGGATAAAGAAGAAAAAAAAAGGATATTTTTGTTGTACGTTTCATTCCGAGCGATATGGAATGCATGTAAAAAATATTTATACAAAATGTTCGTGGAAAGTATCCATAAATGTATCAAACGTTTAATTGAAGAGATAAATCATTATTGTCAATATTATTATCATAACATACGAAAGTTGTGTATTTTTTTTCACGCTTATTTTACAATCCGCACTGACGATACTCTCTCGTAGACAACGAAAGCGAGAGAGTCTGAAAAGAGCGGAGAATTTCAAATTAGCTGTTACGTCAATCTTTGCATAGCATTTTCCATCCGACGATAAACTTGGAGTGATCGTTATCTTTGAGCTGACCCGCAGAGGTTTCACACACATAATTATCAATGCCGAACTTCAGACTCATACACTCATCATCACGCTGTAAATTAATCTTGTTATTTTAATTTTATTATTGTAATTTTATTAAAGGGACGGTATCCCTTGGAGAATTATGCGTTCAAATTCGCGTCAGATCCCCGTACGGAAAAGTCGAACTAGAGCATTTCAAAGAAATCAGCAAAAATCACGACCCGATCTGGTATTCGAAACCTTTACTCACGGCGAAAGAGAGCGCCCTAGACCACTTGGTCAACTAGAGATGTTAGTCCTAGTTGGAAAGGGGTATATCTGTCCAAGAAGAGACACATTTGCATAGACGGGTTGTATTAAGAGGCAGCACAGATATTCATTATGTAAATCAAATTTCGATTTGCATGCACTGCATCAATATGTGATTTGCATCAAATATCGATGCTCTGACAAAGCTCCAACGTGGAAATCAATTGCACTTTCTTCAAACTACAGTATCATAGTTCGTCAATTCGTGGTGGAACAAAATTTCACTTACGAACATTTTCGGAATTTCAATCAATATATTTATGGGAAACTCTCCCTTTAAATATTAAAAAACTCGAACCTGGCACAACCAGTAGCACATCAAAAAAGCGTTAAGCATAGGCTCGAGATGTCTCGTATGCACATTGATATCCAAATAGAATGATGATTCGATCTGTAAGATTTAATATTAACAAACGATTAAGTTCAATTTACAATTTAATTTTTTTATTTAATCAAATTGCTGATTAGAGAGGTGTGGATGGAGTAGAAGGGGAATGGGAGGGGCTCGCAGAAGTTTCTGAATTTTGGCGTTGATCGAGAATCGAACAATGATACAGAAGAAGTTCGTCAAAATAACCATAGGTGCAGTCGCCATGTCTTTTCCTCGAGCGGCGCATTGGAACCGTAGCTTCTCATATCTTAGCTTGATCGTTCTAGCATCCGAAGCAGTCGAGCTGACTTGTGAGCAGTACACTAGAGGACGACTACTGCTAATGTCTCTAGTGTCTCTGCTAGTGTAGTTGAAAGAACAAATAATGAATTTACAAATCATGCAAATGTACCCAATACTAACAATAAATAGAGTAGTAGAGGTCATTGTCGTTCACCGAAACTATATTTTACGGATCGGCTTTTGGATATATATTCAAAGTTTTACATTACATTAGAACAACTTTATTCAGTCCACGTTAGTTCAGAGTGTACAATAAGGGATGAAGTGAAATCTCCGGTCGGGATTCGAACCCGTACCCTTTGGGAGGAGAGGCGGCCATCTTACCAATGCGCCACGCTTCGATCACCCTTCCCTCCCTTCTCTACTCACATTATTTCGAACTTACGCGCTGATCATTTTTCCAGTCCGGTTGTCGCAATTTGAATACACCTACTGTTTATAGGCGCTGTATGCGTAGACCATACCATATATTTCGTACACAATTATTCATTTTGAGATAATTCCTATTTCCCGGCTATTGTACAGACTCTCTTATGATTGAACTAACGTGAGTCGATTAGGGTCAGCTGGGTGGCCATTAGGGTTCTCCAATGAGCGAATCGTATCTCGTGTGTTGCCCGCAGCTCCAGTCCAGCTTGTCGACTCTCCAGTCGTCTTCCTCTTTCTCTTTCATACGAACTTCACAAAGATCAACGGTTTCTGCTCTAATCTTCACAATACTGTCATCGAATTGAACTGACCTTCCATCGGCAATGGAGACGTTCATCGTTGTCACGAAGATTTGGAGATCCATGGTGTGGGCCTTACTCCCACGGCTGGCCAATTCCGGGTTGGGAGGATCGAGTCAGGCTAGTGGAAGACGGACGAAAATGAGAGAAGACCGCTCTTGACCAGTCAAAATGTTTTACTATGGATATATTCCACTATAAATATTTTATTTTCGATCAATAAGTGCGTTGTACCGTTCAGTGTAGCCTAAAAGTCATCGGACACTTTTTCATTTTTTTATAACTTTTGATCTAGGAAAGCAATCAAGCTGATCTTTTGAGTCAATGTAGAAAATTTATCAAGGGATACAGCCATGATGTGTTGGTGTAATTAAATTAGTTCACTGTTGCATAGCAATGACGCCATCGAAATACACTTTTTTGAAAATTTACATTTCTTTGGTGAAAGGCACTGTTCTTCTGAAACATTGTGAGAGTGGAGACACCAAGTAGGGCTGCACACTCACACAATCCGGAATGGCTCCGACTCCGATTTCAAGCTGCAGCACGATCGCAACTTTGACACCGAAAATTTATAACTCAGCTTCTAGATGTGCTATCGACCCGTTCTAAGTGCTGAAATGATGCTAGTGTCGAGTAATGTTTATCCCCAGATTAAGGTAGTCCTAGCTCGCCATTTGCCCTCAGGGCGAAAAATAATTTTTTTGGGGGGAGACCTGATTTTGACACCCCACCGTTCAGAGGGCGGGTCTTCTAAAATTATGGTTCCTTCGCAAGCAGCTTAGCAATGTATCATATATTTATTTCCCTTATTTTGGTTTAGTTCCGATTCCTTTCAGACCCGTAGAAAAATTTATGCTGATGTCTACTCGGTTTCGGCGATCAAAGATCAACATACAAAGATCAAAGATCAAAGTTCAGCAATAGTGTAAAAACGTTTGTGAACATCTCTAACATGCATATGTGCTTTACAAATAAGAGATTTCATCAATAGAGGCCCAGGAACTAGAGCAGTAAGAGAGAAAGCGCAAGAGCGGGCGCCGAGTATACCTCATCACAACTTTTGCTAGGGGTCTGAAAGGAATCAGAACTCAACCAAAATAAGGGAAAATAAGGGACAGGAACCATAATTTATGAAGACCCGCCCTCTGAACGGTGGGGTGTCAAAATCAGGTCTCCCCCCAAAAAAATTATTTTTTGCCCTGAGGGCAAATGGCGAGCTAGGACTACCTTAATCTGGGGATAAACATTACTCGCCACTAGCATCATTTCAGCACTTAGAACGGGTCGATAGCACATCTAGAAGCTGAGTTATAAATTTTCGGTGTCAAAGTTGCGATCGTGCTGCAGCTTGAAATCGGAGTTGGAGCCATTCCGGATTGTGTGAGTGTGCAGCCCTACTTGGTGTCTCCACTCTCACAATGTTTCAGAAGAACAGGGCCTTTCACCAAAGAAATGTAAATTTTCAAAAAAGTGTATTTCGATGGCGTCATTGCTATGCAACAGTGAACTAATTTAATTACACCAACACATCATGGCTGTATCCCTTGATAAATTCTCTACATTGACTCAAAAGATCAGCTTGATTGCTTTCCTAGATCAAAAGTTATAAAAAAATGAAAAAGTGTCCGATGACTTTTAGGCTACACTGTATCTAAATATTTTATCTACGCCTGAGGCGCAACGAAACGTATGGTAATATACGAGGAATGGAATAAGATAACATGTTCATTCTCCAAATATTCGAGAGGATTACTAAGGTCTTAAATCATGAATAATATGGTGTTTCTCAATCTTTACGGCGGTACAACTAACCTCGTTGATTGATAATATCAAGAGTATAAGAAGAAAAGCGGTCATATGTAGTTGAATGAAGCAGACTTATCCTTTACTTTTCTTATCTCAAAGAAAAAAACTAAATATATAGTACTTTATATATTTATTACATATGAACCATTGCACATTAGGACACGTAAAGAAAAATGGTTGAATACATAATTCACTATGGCACAAAGGGGTGGAATAGGAAAGACAGATTAAGAAGACAGAAGTATCCTGTTTCTGTTCGTGTTTCTTCGAGATCTTCATCATCATCCGTGTAGATCTAATTCGCATCCAAACCCCAAACACACACCGATATCTTAGCGACGGAAATCCATCGATCCCATCATTCCATCCTAATCCTGTTTCTATACTTATATATTATATATTATTCATACACGTTAGTTCAATCATAAGAGTGGATGTATAATAGCCGGGAAAAAGAAAAATATTTGGTGCGATCGAGTTTTTCAAAGTATACGGTAGTATAAAGTGCGCAGTTTTTACGCGTGCACATTATACACTCCGGAATTCGGGCTACTATCGGAGTGGAAAAATTATTTCTTCTCATTTTAAATTTTTCTTTCTTATCCATGCTACTTTGCTATGCTGTTGTTTGTTTCTTAGCTCTTACTATATACTAAGTGTACTCAATCAATTTTAGCCCTTGTAACTTCGAGGCAGTGATGTTTCACTAGCGCATGAGCTGACAACTGTAAGTTACATTCTGTTGTTGTCTGTTGTTGATGTTGAATACCTTTGTTTATTTTATTATTCCTGATACGTTTTTCTGTGTTTTTGTTCTCAGTTTATCCTTCAGGGAGTGCTAATTGAAATGGTGTTGACGTATTGAAAGTTTGAGCTCCGTAATTGATCATTTTCTTTCAATATCTGTGGGCAATATGATGAGAGCCGTGAAATGTGAAATGTAAATGTAGCGAAAATGAATTGATTCATAATTAATTTCAGTAAACATGGAATCGTGAAGGTCAAAGAGCTCTTCGTGGACATAAACACTCCGTTGCTCAGGGTTAGTTATTTCCTTTATTCTGGATGTCCATTGTTTCTTATTTTCGTGTTAAGTTTCGCTCCGCTCTATCCTTCACAATCACCCGTTCTCTATCTTGCTCATTCGGGCGATCTTTCATTAGATTTTTGGCAACTTATCATTTGATTGATCTATTCGCAGAGGGATGATATTGTTTATTTTATCACTTATTCTATCTGCATTCCCAAGCAATTATGCATTGCATCGTGCTAAATTATTCGCTGTGTTCAGCATCCAACTTATTTAGAATACGTACGAAAACGATTGTATCATGAATAAGCTAAGTTGTAACCGAAAATATGCCTTGCCACACAGCCCTGGTATGTACATGTGAGAACCAGTGGTCGTATGCATGAACCGTTTTCACGGGAAAATGTGAAGTCATTAGCGTAGGCGGAGGCGTTTTCCAAAAGTCCACCGCCTTCGCTAATGACGCCACATTTTCCGTGGAAAAAAAGGTTTTCCGTTGTTCAAGCATACGGCCACAGATTCGCGGCTTATGCCCTATAATCTTATAATTCTAAATCCAGAAGGATTTAAGCATATTTAAATTTAATTATAATATTTTTCCCTTTCGATTAATTAATTATGTCTTATTTGCAGGACTCCCGTTTGTAACGTGCATCATCGTTTTGGACGATGTCGTTATCGCCCCACGTACCCGTGCTCACCTCAAGGTCAGTACTTGGGGTTCGTATCCCACACGGTTTTGGTCAATTAGTTATCGATTTATAATATAATACAAATCGATAATGCAATAATGGTCAAGGGTAAGAGGAGCTACTCTGGAAACGAGTTGTCTTCGTTCTCGTAGCTGATGTATTTGTAAAAAATTTAAATAATGTTGATAAGTCTACTAGAAGGATAGGATAATTTAACTTTCGTTTTGTAGCTTGGTCTATGATCTTTGAACAATGCTTATTATGTAAGCTGAATTTTTATCATTGCAGTGCCTTCCCGGTGCGAATGACGCGTAGTGGAACCGAGTTTCCAAAGTATCCAACGGGATCCACGCAGACGGAGGTGAGTGTGATCTTTGATATTTTCTTTTCGCAGTTTGTAGTCTGATCAATTAATGAAAACATTATGGGGTGAAGGGTGAGAGGAGTTACTCTGGAAACGGGCTGGGTATGATACCGTAGGACGTAGGGATTACTGTGCTGTTGGGATATTATCAGTAACAAGTGAGATAAATGTAGTCTGACTTTTCCATCAATCAATCAATCTTTGATCCAGACAAATGCTATCATTTAACCTGAGATAGTATAGAACTAGTGGTTAATGTTTTGATAAATTGAGACATTTCTAGTGTAGCTGGGACGATCTGCAGTAACCCTAGTATCAGGTCGTCAGTATCCCTAGTCTATGGAATACAATAACCCTAGTCTGTACCCGCAGTGCACAGTACCGCTCTAATTCCTGTAATTTCAGTCAGCGTGATTCGGGTCTTCGTGATGTACTCGTGGTCCACGTCGATCCTCCCTCGACATCACCACCCTCTGATAATTCCACGTCTGATGCCTCGTCTTCATCGTTGAGGTCGACATAATATTGATAGTAATAAATTAGAGTATTATAGATATTATAAAGTAGTATAGACTATTTAGTTATTGATTACCGTTCCTTTTATTTTCGAAATTATTTGTTTTTATCTCTGCTATTCAAGTATTACTAGATTGATCTTTGATCTATATTCTAAAATTACAGTATCTTACTATTTCTAATTAAGAGTTGTTCATCGTTATTACGTGCTGCTATCGTTTTGCTTGTGTTGTTGTTTTGTATTTTTGTTGAATATAAATTCGTTATATTCGTCACGTTTTTTTGTAAAATAAAATAAGATAAAGAAATGTTGATTTTTATTTAATCGTAATAAGAACACAGTAGCTCAATTTCTACACTTTACGCATCTCTATATTGGAACGGTGCGAGTATCTTAACTGTATCACAATTGAAAATCGAGATATGATGAGTAGAGAAAGGGTGGGATTGTGATCGACGCGTGGCCTATTGGTAAGATGTTTGCTTCTCTATCCGAAAGATTCGCGTTCGAGTCCCGACCGGGGATTCAGTTTATCCCTTATTGTACACTCTGAACTAACGTGCATATAATACTTTATATATTATATTATTAAATTAGTGTTTGGGGTTTGGGCGCGAATTAGTTCTACACGGATGATGAACATGAAGAAACGAGAACATGAACAAGCTGCTTCTGTCTTCTCAATAATATTGTCTCTATCTCTATCTCTATATTATCTCTTTCTTAACCCACTCCTATGTGCCATAGTATATTATGTACTCAACCATTTTTCTTGTACGTGTCCAAATGTGCAATGGTTCCTATGTATAATACATAATAAAGTACTAATTATTTAGTTTGTCTTTGAGATAAAAAAATAAAGGACAAGTCTGCATCATTCAACTATGGCCGCCTATCTTCTCCTGATATTATCAATCAATGAGGTTAGTTGTATTGCTGTAATGGTTGAGAAAAACATAAAAACATTTTTAATGATTTTATAAAGACCCTTGTAATCCTCTCGAATATTTGGAGAATGAACATGTTATCTTATTCCATTCCTCGTATATTACCATACGTTTCGTTGCGCCTCAGGCGTAGATAAATTATCTAAATACGGTACAATGCACTCATTGATCGAAAATATATATAATGGAATATATCCATAGTAAAACTTTGAACACATATCCAAAATCTGATCCCCATAACATGGCTACTGTACCTATACAGTACGGCCCGGTCGTGTTTTGTACACCTTCTGCGCTGCGGGGCGCATTTGGACACATCACTTATTTCCTTTGCGTATGAATATTTTTGAATTCTCAAAGTTTTAATCATGAGTTTCCGTGATAAAAAGTTCTTTTAATGACAAAAAAAACTGAAACAAAATTTTTATTAATGAAAAAAAAACAATTAAAAGTCAAATCACACTGGTCTGAAAATGATGACTATTAATTTACTGGAAAGGTACAGTGGCAGAGTCGGGGCAGAGTATTCCAAGAGTAAAACGACCTAGAGCAATCTTTGCGCGCGTTCCCGGACCCCGGATTTTCGCGGGTTTGCCTTGCTGATCGTTGTGATGAATCTACCGATTTTCGAACTCGTCTGGGGAAGCCTTCCAGAGCTTTTTTTCCGAATTGGACCATTCGCAGAGCAGGCGATCGTCTCTTTATCGATTAACTCCCCACTCTTTCCTCCTTTCCTTCCTCGCTCTCTCTGATCTACCTACTATCTCACCGGTGGTCTCTCTCTAAACATAGAAATTCATTGTGGCAGTGGTTGGCTACTCTCGTACCAAAGTGTATTTTATACGGTCAATAGCAATGGCTTGTCGATCCGATCGACTGAGTTTCTTAGAGTTCTTTGGTCGACCTATCTCTTGAAAACATAATACATTTTTTCAGCATAAAGCAAACGAGTAAAAAAAATAAACAAAAAATAATAGTTCAAAATGTGAAAATCGCCGAAATTAGAAAATTCATTAAATTTTTCTGATTTTTGAGAAACGTCGCTCTTTTCCTTACACAATACGATGGTGACACCTGTGCGCACAGCATATCTAAAAATTAGGCTGATTGGTTGCGTACAAGCAAAGTTACACTGAAAAATGTACTTTTTGGTATACTTTTGCACGGTACTGTATACTGTAATATTGCGTATCGATCGCACGATCGTAAGATATTTTTGAAAATTTACAGTACCCATCATTTTCGGACCAGTGTGATTTGCCTTTTAATTGTTTTTTCTCATTAATTCAAATTTTGTTTTAGTTTCTTTAGTCATTAAAAGAAGTTTTTATCCCGGAAAATCGATTAAGACTTTGAGAATTCAAAAATGTTCATACGCAAAGGAAATAAATGATGCGTCCAAATGCGCCCCGCAGCGAAGCGCAGCGCAGAATGTGTACAAAACACGACCGGGCTGTACTGTATGTAGTTATTTTGACGAACTTCTTCTGCATCAACCTTTAGTTCTCCACCAATGCCAAAATTACGACAAATTAGACACATTAATCAACCTCTCACCGTAGTCCTATACAAAGGTCTTGTTACTACTCTGCTAAGAATGTGATTTTAAAAAAATAAATAAAAATAACTAATTAAATTGATTTTAAGTAAAAAATTAATTTTAATTGTTTGTCAATATTAATTCATACAGGTCGAGTCATCTTCATATTTGGATATCAATGTGCATACGACACATCTCGAGCCGATGCTTAATGCGTTTTTAATGTGCTACTGGCTATGTCAGGTTCGAGTTTTTATGCTTTATTGAAATATACAATAATAAAAATAAATAACAAGATTAATTTACAGCGTGATGATGATTGTATGAGTCTGAAGTTCGGCATTGATAATTATGTGTGCATAGATAACTCTGCGGGTCAGCACAAAGATAACGATCGTTCAAAGTTTATCGTCGGATGGAAAATGCCATGCAACGATTAAAGACACAGCTAATTTAAAATTCTCCGCTCTGACCAGACTCTCTCGCTTTCTTTGTCGACGAGAGAGTATCGTCAACGCGCATGGCAAAATTAGCTTGGGCTGTTCCTTTAAAGTGTCATGCACAATTTCCACATGTAATGATAATAATATTGGCAATAATGATTTTTTTTCAATTAAACGTTTGGTACATTTATGGATACTTTCCACGAACATGTTGTATAAATATTTTTACATGCACTACACTGTTAGCGTTATATTTTTCATTATTATGGAGTAACGTTTTAAAGTTGCATTTTACACATTCTAATTGTTATGCATTGTCATCCACAATTAGAATCTAACGGATGTGGCATAGAAAAGATCAAAGATTAACAGTTTCACAGATGACCACAGATGTTAAATACAATATAGTCTGCCAACAAAATTATTTGTTTAATAACATAATCTTTTTGCTTATTTTAATCATTCACAAGACGGCGAACCAACTCTACTCACTTTTCTTCTCTTTCTAACGTTCGCGCGAGTCAAAAAAGGATTCGATCGGAATTGATTCTTCCGATTGAATGATTAGAGAGAATTGACTAGGTAACACTTTTTAATTACACTACTATCTTGTGTTTCTATCTTTTAAAAGAGAAGGGCGACTGGAAATGAAAAGGAAAACTAGGCTAGTTTTGTATATTTAGAGAAAACATTTCACGAAAAGTTTCTTACAATGCACTACTTAAAAAGAAAAGATACAATCATAGTGGGAATATCCAGAATATCGGGTTGCGATTATTGATCGGTTGATCTTTATACAATGTATTCGACCGTGCCCCATCCTCGCTAATCATCTGGTCTAAAACAGTATTTGGTAGACTAACTTCCGCCTTATAAAACCGCTCAATAAAAGAATCCCTTGAACAAGTGCGGTATAATATAATAGTCTAGTTTTACCCGTTTTCAGCGTATTGTAACTCGCACGCATCGGTTTACTTTCGCCACAAGCCCCTGCACTGCTTGATACGTATCCAACCTTGTATCCCTCCTGGAAGATCAAAGATCAAAGATCATTTTTAAGACCAAAGATCAAATGCTACATACTCCTTTGAAATTATAGTGGAACGCGTTACTTGTATTTTTCTTGAAAAATAAAGCCTTGAATGACTTCGATCCGATGGGACATTTCGTTTTTAGTGTTTCAACCCATTCATTTCGTATTAAGCGACCGAGTCTTCCTAAAATGACAAATCGATTAACCCGGCAATACCCTGTTTCCTCCTCTTTCTTTCTTTTAAAATCACTAAAAATGATCGGAATTTACGATCGGAATTTGGTGAAATATAGACAAATTTACAATTGTGCACTCATCATTATTGCCAGAGGCCTTGCTGGTATCATAACCATCTTTTCGTGCTTGCGCCAGACAGTCTTTACTACTGGTAGAGCAGAACGCGTGCACCCAGCCATTAAAGTAATATCTGAAAACAAATATAATTGTTTAACTATTCGAGAATTTAAACTTTTCCCCCCAAATTTTCTGAAGAGTTTTCAAGAACTTCAAATAAGCCAGAACTATTTTTTTTGCGAATAATTCACCTCAATTCAGCAAATACATTGTTCGGCAGAGGTACGTCTTTCTGAAATTTCGAAATGATTAGAAAAATCTGCAAAGTTATTAGAAAATTCTTAAAAAGATTTCGAGGTACCTTTAATGAACACTCACCAGAATTGTGGTTGTACGGACTGTGGTACGTTCTGTTGTCCTTTTGGTCGACGCTAAAGAATTAACAGAATTGGCTACTTTTATTTATGATGTAATACTGAACTGGAATTTCAGCGAAATCTAGAGCCAGACTACCAGATATAAACCGATAATAAATATTTTGACGACCAACATTTCGTAGCAGTAGAAGTTGAAAGAGTTGTATTTGTGAATATTGAGTCTTCACAGGATCTTTTCCATCCCACGATAAATTTAGTCGAATTATTATCCTCGATTAGCTCAGAATCGATTACACACGAATTATCATCAATACCGAACTTTAGTGATAGACAGTTGTCGGTGGACTACAAGTATAAATTATTACGAACAATGGTCAAGCCTTTAGCACGTCCCTTTTTTCCCAGAACTTGCATGATAAGAGGATGAAATAGTTGATTTTAAAGGCTCACCCTGAGCAAATTCGAAACTTTCCGTTCTAGCACTGCTCTCTCGTTTTCTTTGTCCACGAGATAGCATTGCAAAAGCGGGGAGTAAAATTAGCGCGGTATGCGTCTTTAAACTCGAACCTGACACTTTAAGTAACACAGTAGAAATTTCTTGAGATTAGGTCCAAGATGTCTGGTGTGAAAACTGATGTTCAGATATGTTGATTCACTCTGTAAAGGCATGATAAAGTCGTTTTTCAAGGCACACGAACTTCTACTACACCCTTCACAGAACAAAAATACTGCAGTTGCGACTTCAATTGATATATTCAAAACACACCTTATTAATTCTCAGAATCAGGAGAAAGAGAAGAAAAGGAACCATTGCCGAAGAAAAGTGAGTATGGTTCTTGAAAATGAAAGAAATAAGCAAAAAGTGGACGAAATATACTGTTTTATTAATCTGTGATCGTCGAGATCACAACAGTAGCTACAGGGTGGGGATTAATTATTGACACACTGTAAAAACGGAATATCTTTTTTTTTGAAAAAAATCGAGTTCCGTTCAAATATGTACCATACAATCTTCAATCATCTAGGAATATAATAAAACAATCATTGCCCGATTCTTAATCCATTGGGCTTGATGACGTCCTTGAGACGGGAGGGGTGCGCCTCTCTCACTGTACGCAGGTAGGTGGCGTTCATCTTCGACCACTCCTTCTCCAAGGATTTCTTCAGGGACTCCATCTTTGGGTGGGAAGTAGTGCAGGACCTATCCTTCAATGTGCCCCAGTCTGAGTAAACCAGAGGCTGAGATCGGGCTAGGAGGCAGCCAATAATTTCCTCGGATGAATTCGGAAAACTGCTCCTTTCACCGCGCCTTGACGATCTTTGCCTTATAAACTGGCGATCCATCCCGCTCGGAGGTCCACAAGCAGTTTCCGATGTGGGAACGGCTCCAGGGAAGCTATGCGTCATTAACTATATTCGCTAGGCACACCTTGTTTTTTTAAATTATATTTCGTACGTCATGTTGCCAGTTTCAATTAGTAGAATTCCACTGGAGGAATTAAGATGTTTGATATTTTGGTTTCTTTGTAAAATGGTAAAATTAAAAGCGAGAGAGTTCAGCCAAAGCGCGAAAAAATAATGCACTGTGAAGATAGAAAGACAGCAAAATTTATTCTACATACTGGACACTCGAATTATATTTTGCGTAGAATTCATCTCCCACAGGACTTCGTGTGCTTTGAATAATGGGATAAGTTTACCTTTTTTTCGCACAATATTTCTTCTTACTGAATGTGTGCGTTGAAGAAACATCATCGAAGTTTTGAAAAAAAAGCATATGTAGATTTTGAACCCGCGACAATGCGCTAACTATCTAGTCATCTGTTTTACCACCGATCTAAGGGATTGATGCAAAGGAACATTAACATTTATCCATTTTCTAAGCTGCACGGTGAAAGTTTGCATAAGCATCCAGCGGTCTAACTTTAAAGTGTCCTTTTCGAATTTTAAATTAGTTATTTCATGCTAAAATAAAGCATAGCCGAATCTTCACCACGTTGTGGATAAAGTGGGACGTGCGACTGCCTTGACTATCTTTGCGAAAATTTATATTTGCTGTCCTCCAACAACTGTCTGTCTGCGAAGTTCGTTTTTTTGCAATTTGATCCCCTTTATCGAGCACAGAATCATTGACGAGGGAATGGTAGCCATTAAACTTGTGATTAGTCTGGGCTTGCTAAAAAAAGGTTGAGATCAGACTACTTTCAATGTCTAACAACTTCAAAGCTGAGATCCGTCCATGAGTGGGCTTTCCATGGTAACTGATTAATCGGAGACATGGAGAAAAGAACGATTTGTCTATGTTTCTTCATTTCCCATTTTCTCTATGTTACTACACCTTTCTGAGTTTCTCATACTGTCTTTCTTCAGAAACAACTACAGTAAATAAGTCATGGCCATTGTTGTTCTTCTCTTTCTCCTAATGATGGAATTCGATAAAGTTTGAAAGTTTGGCTTTCATATTATGTGTTCTTAAAAGCACGCCCTGCCTAATTTGAAACTCTCCGCTTTAACAATGCTCTCTGGCTTTCTTTGCCAAGATCTAGAGATCGTTGCGAGAGCTTAGTATAAAATTAGCTCGGGTGAATATAATGACACACCATATACTAAAGAAGTTTAGTATTCTCCTAATTTGCAAAAAAATCATTATATTTCTAGGACAAACCTAAAACGCAATTCTATTAGCTTCACATTTATTGTGATCCAAGCATAACTCAATTTTTATCCAGACGCAATCCAACTTCATGGATGTCACCGTACACATTCCTTCCGTAGGACCTAGTATACAGAAGTTCATCCTATGTTATGCAGAATGTCAGGTTCGTAGTTTCAATCAATACTGAAATAAGCTGCCGGATCTGGATTCCGGACGCTGTCATGAATGGTGAAGATGTCGAAGAATATAATAAGCGAAGATGAAGTTTCACCCATGTTTTGACTCTGAACATGGCAAAGGAATGAAAGAACCTGTTAAAATGTTTTGTATACTGTGGATTGGCAACGATTTTCCTCGAGCTGGGCCAATGATTTGACCCTAGTATCGAGTGTTCGTTGACGGTTTTGAGTGCAGATAATTTAGAACTCGCGATCCGTGATCACAACAAAAGTGATATTTAAGGCTTACTTTTTGCAGTACAATTCCAATTGTTCTTCGCTCAAGTTTGGTATTGACGATAATTCGTGTACAATCAGTTCGGATCTAATCGAGGATAATGATCCTCTCAATTATATTATGGGTTGGAAACGATATTGTACAGACATAGACGATACTAGTGATGATGATAATATTAATTATTATGCTACAAAACCCACTAATTTTGCTAAAACTTCGCATCTGTCTACTAATTTAACAGAACATCTTGCAACAAGAACTACTGTGAAAGGTGAGCCTGAATAAAAATACAATAGTTTAAAAAGTTTTCTTAAATATTTTAAATTACTAGAAATTTAAACTCTTTTCAACAATTAACTCAACTATAAAAAAAACTCGAATAGTATTCCATGCGGAATCATTCGCCGCGATACAGAGAAAAAATGCCGCTGAAAAAATAACACCTAAATACAACACAAAAGTGTTAAACACAAAACAACACAATTCTCGTGTACCGTGTAGTACATCCTTTTATTAGAGTTTTAGCACTTTCTCTGTGGGTATAATTAAAATTTTGCTTATGAAAAAGTTAATGCACTAACAATACTTTCTTTCTTCAGCATCTACTACTAAAAAAGCAACGACTAAAAAGCCAACAACGAAAAAATCAACAACTAGAAAGCCAACCACTAAGAAGCCAACAACCAAAAAGGCAACGACTAAAAAGAAAACCACTACAAGTTTGTTCGGATCATAATAAATGAAAGTTGCCAATTCGATTACTTCTTTAGAGACAACTAAAAGAACAACAAAACGTACCACAGCCCGAACTACCACAATTCTGGTGAGAGTTCTTTAAACGAACATCGGACTATGACTACGAATTTTTTTTAAATTAAAAATTTGGTGCATTTTTCGAATCATTTCGAAATTTTCAGAAAGACGTACCTCTCCCGAACGGTGCATTTGCTGAATTCAGGTGAATTATTCTCACACTCCTGGCTTATTTGTTCTTGAGAAAGTCTGGGGGGAAATATTCAAATTCTCGATTAGTTTACAATTAAATTTATTTTCAGATATTACTTTAATGGCTGGGTGCACGCATTCTGCTCTACAAGTAGTAAAGACTGTCTGGCGCAAGCACGAAAAGATGGTTATGATACAAGTGCGGCCTCTGGTAATAATGGTGAGTGGCATTTGTAAATTTGTCTGTATTTTGCCAAATTCCGATCTTGTTCAGCAACCTTTGACCAGTGAGAAAAAAATATGGACACTTTCATTTATTTCACTTGTCAATCTAAATTTCAAAGGTTTCGAAGAAGAAAGGCCTTTGAAATCATTTGTCCAATGAAACAAAACGAGTGCTTGTAAAAAATGAAGAGGAGGAAGATTAGTGGGGCTGAATAATTTTTTTTCATTTTAGGAAGACTCGGACGCATAATACGAACTGAATGGGTTGAAACACTAAAAACGAAATGTCCCATCGGCTTGAAATCATTCAGGGCTTTATACTTCGAGAGAAAGTATTACGCCGCGTTCTACTATAATTTCAATGGGGTATGTGGCATCTGATCTTTGGTCTTAAAAGTGATCTTTGATCTTTGATCTTCCAGAAGGGATTCAAGGTTGGATACGTATCAAGCAGTGCAGGAGCTTGTGGGGCCAGTAAACCGAGGCGAGCGAGTAACCATGTATTCGGAACGGGTGAAACTAATCTATTTATCTATTACTAATCTATTTATTATATTGAATACATATATTAAAAGGATTAAATATTCCTTTTCTGTTTCGCTTTTAGTGAATTTGTCTTTTATTGAGCCGTTTCATGAGGTGGATCTACTATGGTATTTTCAAACTAGTAGTTTACTTATCATTCCCACTAGCCGTAGACTTGCAAGTCTACGGCTAGTTAAACGTAAGTTTACAAGAAGTGGTGTATAATACGGTACGGAATTTCGTCAAATTTTCTTTCACTTCTAGTAAACTAACAGGAAACTGCTAGTCTGTGACGTAACGTAAGTAAACTACTAGTTTGGAAATACCAGAGTATCATTACCAAATACTTTTGCAGACCAAATGATTGGCGAGAATGGCGCGCAGAGCAATGCATGGTATGCAGGAGGTGCGATCAATAACGGCAATCCGATCTTCTGGATATTCCCGCCATGATCGAATCGTGTGATATTTAAAAATTCTATAAATGATGTGCCTAGTGTAACTACAGTACAGCCCGGTCGTGTTTTGTACACATTCTGCGCTGCGCTCCGCAGCGGGGCGCATTTGGACGCATCATTTATTTCCTTTGTGTATGAATATTTTTGAATTATCAAAGTCTTAATCATGAGTTTACGTGATAAAAAGTTCTTTTAATGACTAAAGAAACTGAAACAAAATATTTATTAATGAGAAAAAACAATTAAAAGGCAAATCACACTGGTCCGAAAATGATGGGTACTGTAAATTTTAAAATAGTTCTTACGGCGATCGTGCGATCGATACGCAATATTACAGTATACCTTTCCAGTAAATTAATTGTGATCATTTTCGGACCAGTGTGATTTGCCTTTTAATTGTTTTTTTCTCATTAATAAAAATTTTGTTTCAGTTTCTTTAGTCACTAAAAGAACTTTTTATCACGGAAACTCATGTTTAAGACTTTGAGAATTCAAAAATATTCATACGCAAAAAAAATAAATGATGCGTCCAAATACGCCCCGCTGCGGAGCGCAGCGCAGAATGTGTACAAAACACGACCGGGCTGTACTGTATTTCCATGTAAAAATTTTAACAATAAATCAATACAAGACTTGCCGCATAAAAGCACAACATTACTTTCACGTTTCGTGCCCGAAAATATTATATTATGAGCGAAACTGTCTAAATATATTTCATATTTTGCGGAAAATTGAAATGAATCTATTTATAAAACCTCACACAATGACAATGTAATCTACTAATATTATGAAGATACATATTAGAGAAAATGGAAGAGTACATAATTAACTGTGCCACAACGAGGGAAGAATAATAATAGCAGTGAACATCGAACAATTCAGAAAAGAAGGAGAAATTCATATAATTGATTCACTTGGAGTACAAATGATTTGGTCTGAGTAAATATAATCGAGCTTTTTGGAAGAGTTCCAAACAATTACAATATGATTTTAAAATAAATGAGAGAAACAAATGAAAAGAAAGATTATCGATTGGAATAACAGATAAGAGTGTGACCACATTTATACTACGCCACCTTTAAAACGTGAATCCAAAAGGCGATATGTATTACTGTTTTCAGATCGGGTGCTAGTCGGGAAATGCAAAAAACGAAAATACTGTAATCTTTCTAAAATGTGCGCGTTTGCAGTATGAGTATGAGTAGCGCTACAGTACTCCTGCATCGACGCTACAGTAACCTGGAGTGACAATCGAGTATTTGGGTTTTCTATTACTGTTTTGGGTGGACCATAGTATACAGATCGGGGATAACTATTGCTGATATTGGTTTGTTAATTTATTGATCCATTCTCCTTCTTCTCTTTGAGTATTTGAAAAAGTCTAGAATACAATTCTTTCATTTTCCCATTTTTCAGTAATCTGTTCGATTCGAGAGCCTCGAAGCGTTCCATCACTTCTTCGACTCCTTCCGAATATAAAATCCTGCAAAACACAAAAGATTAAAAGCGCACAACTAGCTAACTCTGGTATTTCAAAAGTAGTAGTCTACTTATCATTCCCACTAGAAGTAGACTTGCAATTAATCTTCTAGTGAGGCGAAAGTTTACTGGAAGTTTACTGCAATGCATTTCGTCAAATGTTCTTTCACTAGTTGGAAAATTCTAGCCAGTGACGTAATTTAAGTAAACTGTTAGTTTTGATATACTATAGTCTCTGCTCTGGCAATGCTCTCTCGATTTTTTGTTTACGATGTAGTGTTGTCGGAGAATTTCAAATTAGCTCTGAGGTTGCATTTAAAACTCTTGTGGGATGGCAGCTAGAGATAGAGGTATAATAAGAAAAAGAAAACTAACTTTATGCAATCACAATCGTCGATCGTGGAAAAAGAAGCGATTGTTACTGAGTATAGGGCGAACATTTGAACTCCGGGATAGTTAGTGTTAAATAGGAGATCAAAGAATGGAATGAATGTACTGCAATGGATTATTAATTAATAATGAGGAAAGCGATCTACTACAGTCCCTCTCGATCGCCCTCCATAAATGTGGTATGCCGGGGCACGTATATCCCGCGTTTTGTTTTATGAACTGAATAAGCAAAAAACTAATTATGTTAATAATCACGATCGTTGACTTCACTTTATCGTCGTGCTGATGTACGAAACAATTTAAGTGACGAGATAATTTTAGTTTTTTTTCTCCGAAACTGGAGCGAAATCAGGGGTCCGTCAAATCTACCAGCTTTCAGACGAAAGTTGCGAACATTCCCCGCAAATTTCGTCCGAGGGGTCTCCGGTAAAAGTGTATGAACGCCTGCGACTAGGAAAAGATTTTCTCTCGGATTTGGATGAAATTCGATTGGTGGATGTGGTTTTGAGTCATGAGAAGGCCTATCGACTTGATTTGGCCAAAATCGAAAACTATCGTTTTTTTGTGATCTACCACGGTTCATTTTCATCGTACAGTGACCGGACAGAAGTGTAATCGAAGAACCGAGCAGGCTTGCCATCTGGGAGGAGGGAGAGGGGGGGGGAGGAGAAGAAAAGGGCGCATAAAGAGCGCGCTCTCTGACGCGAAATAGAGATGGAATGGGTAACGGCTGTTTCAGTCTCGTGGGACTTTGAGAGACAGACATTCACAATAATGTGCCTACTAAAAATCTACTAAAAACACACGAGAAACATTTTTTCGAGCACGTGATGAGGGGGGGGGGGAGTATTTAGTATTTCGATGTCCGGGGCCAGAGATGAGTCAAATGAACTACATATGTACTTACCCTATAGCGGTTTCGGCGTGTCCATTGGTGCAATAAAATTCATTGTGTTTCTGAGAAATTTTCGTGACACACTCACTTTTGTAGTAAAAAAGCAGTTTTTTGGGTGAAAACATTGAAGAAAAAATTTTTTGGGGAGCATACTAATACGATTCGAATGACTCCTATCCTGTCTCTGTACAATGAAAATTAATAGAGTTATGGCAATTTCCATGGTAGATCGCAAAAAATCGATAATCTGCGTTTTTGGACAAATCAAGTCGATATGCCTTCTCATCAGGGCTGGGAATTTCTGTTTCTGAATTTTCTGTTTTTTTTCTGTTTTCTGGTCATTTTAGAGACCAGAAATTTTTCTGACCAGGAGTGGTATTCTTTCGTCAAATTTTGCCGAAATATTGCACGGCTTGCCGAAATATTTCACGGCTATAGCCGAAAATTATCAACCGAATCTCGCAAAAGACACAGGTTTGTGAGGAGAATGTTCCACCGACCATTCGCATGACAACTTATCAATTATCCATTAGACTATGTTGCTTCATTTCATTCTCTATCGTTTATATTCCTAGTACCTAGGAATATTGTTTCTCATTCTTTTTTATTCGTCTCTCATTCATCATTTCCCCCGTTCTTCTCTTCGCTGGTCGGTTGGTCGTGATGCTGAGACGCCGCTCAAGAAAAAGACAAATAGGAAAAATGAAAACGATGTCATGCCGAAATCCCTTTGTTCTCCCCTCAAATATTTAGGCTTTCGAAAAAGTGCGCCGAATTTTTCTCTTACGATGTCTAAATCATTTTGCCGAATACGGCCTCTCTCATTTTCGGCAGACCGCTCTATCTCTCAACGTGTGTGCGAAATTTATTTCGGAATGCCGAAAATTTTTTCGGCATGTGCCGAAATTGACGAAAGAATACCGCCCCAGAAACAGAAAATATATTTTTAAAACAGAAAATTTTCAGAAAATATTATTTTTCGAAACAATGTTAAAGAAAAGGGAAAAAACTCATTTAGTGTTTCATTTATGAAGTATTTTTGCAATACCGTACACGGAAAGAGCAATTTGGCCCAAATATGGCATCAGATTTTCCATATTTACTTGTGTACATGATTTGCCCACATTCTGGCAAATGGTTGTCGAAAAACCAGTGATTTGCCACGTACAAGCTTTGCAACGTATTTGCTAGAATACCGGAAAATCGTTCGCAAACTATCCCTACTCGGCCACATTTAATCTATGTATATACGGACGAAAATTTCATGATCGGTTTTGGTATCTCGGGTTGGAGCTAGTCAAATGAAGCCGGCATCATCGTTTCGATTCTATATTATTGCTATTTTGTTGTTTTTTTCGCTGGCCCTTAGATAAAAATGTAAGCAAAATTGGTTTTGCAACCAAACTAATAAAAGCCTTATGAAAAGAAGGTAAATCAATGATTTTATGACATTTTCTGTTTTTTTTTCTGAATTTTCTGTTTTTTCTGCTTTTTGAAAACAGAAATTTCTGTTTTCTGATTTCATAAAAAAATAATTTTCTGTCCCAGCCCTGCTTCTCTTGACCCCCAACCATATCCACCAATCGACTTTCATCCAAATCCGAGAGAAAAACATTTTTTAGTAGCAAAATGAGGCTGATATACTTTTACAGGAGACCCGTGATATAAACAACTCGTATTTTAATCATTATATCCATATATATATATATATTTTTCACACTGAAAAAAAGTGCTAAAACACCACCAAAAATGCATTGGTGATCATTGTTATTTGATCCATCCTGTATTTTTCTTTGGCAAAATATTATACACTACCAACTGTATCTCGGAGGTTCATTAGAGGGTAGCCCCTCATTTAAATTTGGTTTGAAGCTTCCCGCACTACGAGAAATCGGCAAAGTTGATTTGCACCAGGTTGCATTCGAACCTACGAGGTTCCGATCGCTACACAAAAGTTTTAGTCACCGAGCCATCTCGGCAAGTTTCCCAACTAGTAAAACTGGATGATAGCTGTAGTCAGAAGCGTTCGTATGGAGGGCAGCCGCAACGCGCCCAACCTTATCGCATATCTCATTTCCACTTTCGTGGTAAGCTTTTTTACCAATTTTGCAATAGGTTTGAAAAATCCAGACTACCTCTTAATTACTGTCATTAGACCGCCGTGTGTAACGCAAAGAGCATAAGACCTGAGGTGCATTATACTTAACATTTTACCTGCTAATACTTTAGCTGTAGTTTCATTTTACACTTTTTCTCTGCGCCTTATTGCTTGACTAAAGTTTTACCCAACAAAAAAATACCGAAAGATTCTGCGATAGAAGAAGAAATATTTGAAGTTTCGTACGGCAATGATAAGCTTTTCAACAGGCCAGTCTTCAACCCATTTTATCTGAAACTTATCATTGTTACATGTGTACGGAAGATCAATAAACAAAGAACAAAGATAACTCACCAAATGTTTATCAATAGTCTTCTGCGATTCCACTCCAATTGAACATAGCGGTGATGCAATCAAAAAGGATAGAATTCCCACTGTGAGATATTGATCTCGACGATTACCGATCGGATATAATTTGTCCAGCGTACTAAAGAAAAAAAGGTAATATTGATTATATTTATCTTTTCTTTGTGCTTGAAAAAGGAGAGAAAAATGAGAAAGTGAAAAGAGATCAAGAAAGAGTCGTATTTTTTAAAATGTAATGATATTGACTTTGTGTTTTCATTTTCTTTAATCTTCCTGATTGTTAGCTCTACTTACACGAGGAAGTTGGTGCTCATGATATGGAAAAAGGCCTCATGGTTCTCTGGCATGAGCACAACTTTGTAGAATGTCAATAGAATCTGAAAATTTTTGCGAAAATATTTTAAAATCACAAAAATTAGAAAAAAAAGAATATTTAAATACGTACTAAACTATAATAATAAATAACTCACGAGTTCATTTGATGGGTGCTCGATCGAACCATCACGAATCATGCAGCACACAAGTTCAAGGCCCCTGTTCCGAACAAATTGGAAAGACGACTCTGCCGATAAATCTACAATATACTGGTAACATAATTTTTTTCCAAAAATATATAAATTCGTTTAGAGGGAAGACCCGCCATGTTCATGTAAATCAATCACATCTCTCCTTGCCAAGTGATAGTGATATGGATTATTTCGGCAAAATCGTGTAGCGTTGTTATCAGTAGGAGAAAACGGAATTGGGCTACAGTAATCGTCAGAAATCGCGAACTGATTCATGGTTGAGAAGTTCGTCGAAATATTCATGATGGTCCTAGACCAACTACTACAGTACAGCCCGGTCGTGTTTTGTACACATTCTGCGCTGCGCTCCGCAGCGGGGCGCATTTGGACGCATCACTTATTTCCTTTGTGTATGAATATTTTTGAATTCTCAAAGTCTTAATCATGAGCTTCCGTAATAAAAAGTTCTTTTAATGACTAAAGAAATTGAAACAAAATTTTCATTAATGAGAAAAAACAATTAAAAGGTGAATCACACTGGTCCGAAAATGATGGGTACTGTAAAGTTTAAATTAGGTCTTACAGCGATCGTGCGATCGATATGCAAATAATACAGTATACCTTTCCAGTAAAATACTAGTCATCATTTTCGGACCAGTGTGATTTCCGTTTTAATTGTTTTTTCTCATTAATGAAAATTTTGTTTCGGTTTCTTTAGTCATTAAAAGATCTTTTTATCACGGAAACTCATGATTACGACTTTGAGAATTCAAAAATATTCATACACAAAGGAAATAAATGATGCGTCCAAATGCGCCCCGCTGCGGAGCGCAGCGCAGAATGTGTACAAAACACGACCGGGCTGTACTGTATTTGCTATTATATCAATAGCGAGCCCACTTTTTTTCTGGATGCCGTAACCCGAACAACCGTAATCAATGCCACATAATGCGCGCACCGTGATTTGTCTGATCTTCGCCTCAATACTTTGGGATACGGTAACTAGATTACGGTTGTTTTGGTTGCAGCATCCCGAAAAATACAAGTCCGTTCACTGTTGATATACAATAGCAAAATGTAATAGCAAATACTGTTTGGTCATGGGCCGTCATCAATTTTTCGACCTCGGCCAATTCTTAACCATGAACTGAAAAAATCAGTTCGCGATTATTGACGGTTACGGTAGCCGCAATACCGTTCACTTCTACTGATAACAATGGTAAAACTTTTGTTGGGCGACACAGTCCAACCGAATTATGATTCGCTGCCGAACTGATCACCCTCATTTCGTCAAACTCATAAGGTAAGGCTACTTAGTCGTGTGCCTGACAATCTAACAAAATGTATATGATTCGAAAGAGGATTGGAAATTGGATTATTAATGCACAATATATTCTCTTAATTTGCAATAACGTTAACGCAATAACGACGGCTCAAGATATAAAAAGGTAAAAGGTAAGGTTGTAAAAGGTAAGGTAGTAAAAGGTAAGGTATTATAAGATAAGGTAGTAAAATGTAAGGTAGGTAAAAGGTAAGTCCATACAACCCGTTATTCTAGGCACACGAAGTCCAGCAGGTGATCACTACTAAGCCAGTGATAATAAGTATTTAAAAAAGTAAGACAACGATCCTTGGTTGAGCGTTTTCTAGTTGGTGTGCTACTTTTATAGCATGCCTGATGCTGTCAGGTAAGGGAAATAAAATAGATTGAAACAATAAGAAAAATTGGCAAAGTTGATTAGTACAGGGTAGGAATCGAACCTACGATGTTCGGTTCTGTACACAATACTCTTGCCACTAAGCCATGCGGATATGTTTCAACTCTCGTACAACTTGATGATAGATCTAGTCAGACTTAATAGTTCATATATGAATGAAAAATGGGAAATCCCTTAAGGGAATATTTCCCAAGTAAATATTGCCTTACCTATAAGGGATTCTGTATAAATAAGGGAATTATTCCCTAAGGGAAGTGCAGTTATGAAACTTCTCTAAGGGAATTTTCTGTGAGTGTACTTTACCGTGATCTGGTCACTTTTCGGGCGTCAACATATAAACTCTCTCAAAATTCAATTGAATTTGCCACTACTCTCTTTTTTTGCGACCTAACAATAAGTTGTGGCATCGCATTTTATGAAACTCATCACCGCATCAATTATTCACATTATTTACGTTATCACTGTAACGCATAAATTATTATTATCATTACTAATACGGCGTAAAGCGTGGGAACTCAATCATTCCCATATTGTTTTACCTTCATTATTCATGTTTTAACTGATTGATAAACAAATAAGTAATAATAAATAAATATAAACGAAAAATTACTGAGCAGCTCGCAGATTGGGTCGAAGAGATCAGTAGATTTGCATTTATCGTATTGCTCACGTCCTTGATTGATTATCAAGGACATGAGTCTTTCATCAGTGAAGTACGATAAGGCTTTGGGTATTCTTCTGAGGATGTATCCAACTTTATTCAGGATGTAATGCAAGCTGAACATAGTGATGATTATTATAGCCTTTAAAATGAAGAGAAAGTTTATTTTTCAACTGTCCGAAGATTTTTCCTTTGGCCGCGCGATAAAGAAGGGGTATACATTTAAAAATTATAGGTGGGAAAAGGTGGGGGATTGCGCGGCCCAAGGGAGCCTCTTCAGAACGGCAATTTTGACTTAATGATAATAACAACGACAACAACAACAATCATAATAACAATAATATATTAAAAATAATAATAATAATAAAGTAATTTTGGCATAGTGACTTACATGATGAATTTTTTATGCTCTAGCGTATAATTCAAGATAATGGAACAGAATCGATCGATGTCAAATGAGCAGCGTTCCCGAAGATTGGTTGTTAGCAGTGAGCAACTCTGAAGTTAAAAGATAAGGGTCTCTAATAGAACTCTTCCCATAAACGTCTCTTTACGGAATGCTTCCTACATAGTTAAAGAAACATCCCAAGCTAATTTGAAACGCTCCGCTCTGACCATACTCTCTCGCTTTCTTTGTCTACGAAAGAGAGTATTGCCAATGTGGAGAGTAAAATGTGTTTGGAGTGTGCCTTTAAGAGAGACTATCTGTCTCAATTGACATTCTCTTGGCACTTGGCCAAAAAGTGATAGGAACCGATCGGGCCCAAATTGTGCATAGGTGTAGTATGGGGTGGCACGAGATCACAGACGGAGTTAGGGTTCGTCATATCTGCTCCTTCGTTAAATAACGTATGTAAGTTCCACATAATGGCATCAAAATTTCAAAGTTTACGGATTCGTTCGATATGTGTATGCGACGATGGGTAATAATAAGCAGGTAAATTACAATAAGTCTCATCCCGGTACAAAACCGTGAGGCCCAGAGAAAAATTAAAAAACCAATAAAAAAATTTGTTTTATTTTTTGTTTTATTTTTCCTACAAATGCCTCTCGGTGGGTGACTTTTTTTTATTTCTTTAAGTTGACGAGTATTCATTAATGTAACTCATATATGAAAATGAACTAAAACAAATGGGTGGAAATTTGCTTTCTTCCCGAAAAACCACGACTAATTCGCCTTTTTATCGCAAACTGAGCCGATTAAGCGTGTGCCGGTTACGGTAATGCAAATGCGGAAATTCAAAATTCGGCGATCATTGTATGGCGATCATTCGTCGTTGAGGCTCCTTCCGATGCGATTATCACGGCTCACAGTAAAGCTATGAAAAAGTTTCCAACAGATGAAATGTGTATTTTCTCGAGTACTTTCATATAACAATGTGAAAATTCAACTTTTTAATTTTTCGATAGCTAAGGAATTGATCGCGTTCCATAGTCCCGGGAAAGATTTTTTGAAAGGCTCAATCGATAGAGCTCGTTCACAGCTTTCATTTAAGCTCTTGAGAGACGATTTTCATGGGGATTTGACTGAAATACGTCCAAAAAACAGCATTTGAATGTGGGTAGATCACTAATGAAAGCTTTGATCTACTCGAAATTGTCGGCTCCTTGACAGGATTGTCCTGTTACATACGGGAGAAAGGGCTGAGGATCATTCTGTTGTTGATTCGCTCACATGTTCGTGTTGCTCAAGCTGCAGCCAAACCAGCGAAAGGAGTCCCTTCTGATGGTACCTGGTATTGATTGATCGATGAGTACTGCAGCTATGAGAGAATATCCCAGTTCGAACCAGAAAATGAGCATCCAAGATGGCTAAGTCGAATGGGCTAGATTCAGTCCAACGAAAATTCGCTCTGGAATTCTTCGAGGAACATCGATCACTTGTCCAGTGAGCCGGATAGCTTTAACTTGAATATATCTTCGGTATTCATCGGTCAATCAATACCAGGAACCATCAGAAGAGACTCCTTTAGCTGGTTTGGCTGCAGCTTGAGCAACACGAACATAAGTGAGCGAATCAACGTCAGAATGATCCTCGGCCCTTTCTCCCGTATGTTACAGTGCAATCCTGTCAAGGAACCGACAATTTCGAGTAGATCAAAGCTTTCATTAGTGATCTACCAACATTCAAATGCTGTTTTTTGGACGTAGTTCAGTCAAATCCCCATGAAAATCGTCTCTCAAGAGCTTAAATGAAAGCTGTGAACGAGCTCTATCGATTGAGCATTTTAGAAAATCTTTCCCGGGACTATGGAACGCGATCAATTCCTTAGCGAACGAAAAATTAAAAAAAGTTGCATTTTCACATTTTTATCTGAAAGTACTCGAGAAAATACACATTTCATCTGTTGAAAATTTTTTCATAGCTCTACTGTGAGCCGTGATAATCGCATGGGAAGGAGCCTCAACGACGAACTTTGACGTGAGCTCCTGGAGAGACGTTTGATCTACCATCCTTGCTACTCTGGATCTGGGATGTCCAACCCAAGGGGCATCGAAAACTGTGGAGAAAAGAGGTGGTCAACTCAAAAGTGTGGAGTAAATCAGTGGATTTTGGTCAATTCTTAGGAAATATGCCTGATATGTTCACTGATTGTGAGTCAGATAGTCTCTCTTAATGCATCGTTAGATTTGCCTTACGTGCCTACGCCGTAACCCCCTCCACCGCGTTGGAGATATGTACATAAGGCAAATGTAACGATGCATAATGGAATTATTTCGCCATAGTGGACGAATTCTCATCGATAAAAGAAGAATTTCGTATATAGACTTTTCTAGCGAATGATTATAGATTTTTAAAAAGACATTTTCCCTTATAGATAAGTCATTTTTCTATGGCTCCTCGTTTTTCTCCCGTTGCTATTTCTATTTCATCTTCCAAGATTTGCCCATATCTGCCACACGGCCACTGTATCCGCCCGATATCGCTACCCGAGCGATATCGGTAAGGGTTACGTCAGCCCAATACCGACATTCATCAATCCCAACCAATTTCCTGTTAATTATAAAATGATGAAATTATGAATATAAATTATGATTTATAGAATTCATAAAATATCAAATACCTCTAACAGTACACATATCATTCCTCGGCCTTCAGCAATGTTTAGACAGCGCTCAAAACATAAGTAGAACGGTTTGATACTCTCCAGTGGGTTGAGCTGCTTTCTCCTGCACGATCACAGATCATTAAAGTGACACTAACTGGAAACTATCCGCTCTGGTCACACTCACTGGTCACGAAGCGAGAGAGCTCAATCAGAGCGGAGAGTTTCATTCGTTTTATTGTCTACGAAAGATGCGGAGATGGAACATTTTTCGTTAACATTAAAGGGGCGGTATCCCTTGGAGAATTACATGTTCAAATTCGCGGGAGATCCCCATACGGAAAAGTCGAACTAGAATATTTCATAGAAATCAGCAAAAATCACAACGCAAAGTTGTGGTGGAACCCGTCAGCTACGGCCTTTAAGAACGCCGTAGACCACTAGGCCATCAATAGACAAATGTTTGTTGAGGAAGTGCTGTACCTATTCATGATCTCTTTGATTTCACTGGTTGTATTATTATCAGATGTCAGCATCTTCCTTATTCCAATCAACTATCGATTTGCCAAAATTGATTGGATAGAAGACGAGTCGCTTCCTATCTTTTCTCTTTCACTATCTTTTGACATTGCCCAGACACAGATATCAATGGCTATTTTCAAAAACTACCGTATGATAGTTCGTCAATTCGTGGTGGGGCAAAATTTCACGTTCAAACATTTTCGTCATTTCAATCAATATTTTTATTGGAAACTCTCCCTTTAAATCCCAACCCTGATAAAGTGCCGTTCAATCGCCTTCCGTATCTACCCCCTTTCCTAAAGGCACCACGCTGCAACGTGACACAGCGCGGATCCGTAAAAACGTTTAATTTTCGGTTTCAAAATCCTTAAATTAAAAAAAATATAGTAGTGATATATTTTTGTGTCAAAACAGTAATTATCAACGCAAAGATTAACAGGAATAAAACATCACTTCAAAAGAAACGCCAAATAAAAATATGACCTGGGCCAGAAATCATAGAAGTGCCACAAATTGGACCTGTGCTATTAATATTTACAAGGGGACTCTTTTGGCTCGTTTTGGCCATATGAGATGGCAATATCATGACTAGAATAAGTGTTCGAAGGCGATTTTTAAAAAAAAGGCGATTAGGAAAAAAAAACTTTTTAGGGCTGCCTAGACGACCTGAGTTTCGAGAAAATCGATGTTGAAATTCCGATGGTCAATTCGAAAATTTTCGGGGGGTAGTGCACAAACATTTCGTATGAGTTGGTGAACTCATCTATCAACCTTTGAAGGCACGACCTGTGTGGTGTAGTGGATAAGGTGCCCGCGTTACCTTTTGACTGTTACTTGTTCGATCCCTCTTGCAGCACTTTTCTTTTGCTGATTTTCTTGATGTCAAGATGAAACATCAAAAAAAAATTTTTTAACATCATACAAAACATCAAAAAATATCAAAATCAAAGATGTGTGATTCATTGTGTGTCCAAGATGTAAGAATCGCTTTTGTTTTGATCATTTTGTTGTGAAAGTGCGCACACGCTCATATGCAAAGCGATTCATATATCTTGGACACAATGAATGATCTTTGATCTTTTTTAAAAATGTTTTGATGTTTCATCTTGACATCAACAAAAATCAGCAAAAGAAAAGTGCTGCAAGAGGGATCGAACCAGTAAGAGTCAAAAGGCAACGTGGACACCTTATCCACTACACCACACAGGTCGTGCCCTCGAAGGTTGATAGATGAGTTCTCCAACTCATACGAAATGGTTGAAAATTTTCCCCCCGAAAATTTTCGAATTGACCATCGGAATTTCAATATCGATTTTCTCGAAACACAGGTCGTCTAGGCAGCCATAAAAAGAGATTCGTAATCACCATCGAGAACTTAATCTAGTCATGATATTGCCATCTCATATGGCCAAAACGAGCCCACAGAGTCCCCTTGTTAGTCGAAACCAGGGCTGTGCTTTTTACGTTTTACGATTTTTATGATTTTACGACTTTTCATAAAATTTCATGAAAAAAATTGAAAAAATTGAAGAAACGGAAAATGGCAAAAAAGGGGAAATGATGAAATTTCCAATGATTTACTGCATCGCTTGGAAGATTCAACCACTTGATGAGATCGGCACGCTCTCCGACCTTTTTAGACCGGCGAAAACCATCTAAGTTCCTGGGATGTACTTCTCTCTAGATACTCGAAGAGAGTTTCCTTGGTCCAAACGACTCCCTTGCTCTTGTTAGCTGCGGAGTAGTCGAATTCATCGACGGTTGCGTAGGTGTGTCCCATGACTCCGTGGAGGGTAGGTCCAGTCTTGGTGGCCTTGGAGTCAACGAAGTGGCATTGAAGGCATCTCTGCTTGTACACCTTTTTTTTCCGCGTTCGTAATCTCCTTCGGAATGGTAGCCATTTCACTAGAGGTAGGGAACCCTTGAGATACTGGGATAAATCCTGGTTGCATTAGAGATACTCCAAACGTTTATTATATTTGATTGTTAAAGAAGGGGACCCATGAGTTGGCATGGCTGACTCCCGCCACGATAAGCATGTTGGCTATTGTTTATATTATATGGTAATTGGCGTAAGGGATAATGAGAAAATGAGAGAGCAAGTATGCAAATCGGATGGGCACTCTCTACTCTCTACATGCCTTGAAAGATGTACTTTCAATGCGCATAGTGAGCTTTAAACATATCGGGAATCAATATCAGATATGTCTTTCGATTCGTGTGATGAATCTATATCATTCCATCCGAACAGTCTTATTACGAAAAAAACTCGTGGGTCTCCATCTTTAAAGGTGGAGCCCCTCGAATATTTTCGTGAGCAAGCTGTGAAGCCAGAAAGATCGCAAAAAATATTCTTTATACGATTCATATGTTCTTTTATGCTAATGCAGCTTATTGATCTCTAGAATCATGAATGAATCATGCTTGATGGTACAGGCAAAGGCGCAAATTTTGAAAATTAAAAAAAAGTTCATAAGTTCATAGGCAATAGGTTTCTAGAAGGAAATTCCTACGTCAAACTTGGCTTGAAAACCTCTCGCAGTAAAAAAAGTTGATCTACGGTTGGATCAGAACTGCTCCCCTGCTAGGGGAGGCTTGCCCTCCCATTTTAGGGAGGGCAGTCCAATGGGGGCCCGTGCTCCCCGCCCTCTCCTCCAAATGGGAGAGCGCTAGACTGAAACGAAGAAGGAGGAAGACGGATTTTATAGATATTTGTAATTATATTTCATTTTATAAGGATTTGAACGAGAGAGTGCGAAAATAGAGCGAGCAATTCTTCATTTTGGCTTTGCGAATTTAATGCATATTTTCCCCGGGCCAAAAAAAAAACAGGAAAGTGCCTGCTTGGAACTACTTCAAAGAAGAAAAAACTGACATCGCTCACTTGAAGTAGTCTTAAAGCAAACTTCAAGTCAGTGACGTATTTTTAAGTAGACTACTTTGAAATGCAAGAGTTGAAGCTTACCGATTCAACAATTTGATGAAATACATCGCATTTTCTATGACATCGTGATCACGAGGTTGCCTCATCACATCCAAGCATGCTTCAACGCAGGCATTCACTTTAGACGGATCAATACGTGATACCTCATTATACTATAATATTATTATTATTATTATTACTATTATTATTATTATTATTATTATTATTATTATTATTATTATTATTATTATTATTATTATTATTAATATTATTATTATTATTGTTATTATTATGATTATTATTATTATTATTATTATTATTATTATTATTATTATTATTATTATTATTATTATTATTATTATTATTAATATTATTATTATTATTGTTATTATTATGATTATTATTATTATTATTATTATTATTATTATTATTATTATTATTATTATTATTATTATTATTATTATTATTATTATTAATATTATTATTATTATTGTTATTATTATGATTATTATTATTATTATTATTATTATTATTATTATTATTATTATTATTATTATTATTATTATTATTATTATTATTAATATTATTATTATTATTGTTATTATTATGATTATTATTATTATTATTATTATTATTATTATTATTATTATTATTATTATTATTATTATTATTATTATTATTATTATTATTATTATTAATATTATTATTATTATTGTTATTATTATGATTATTATTATTATTATTATTATTATTATTATTATTATTATTATTATTATTATTATTATTATTATTATTATTATTATTATTATTTAAAAAAGAATGGAATACGGTACTATGAGCGTTGGTTGACCTCGTGTGATCGCAGCTTTAAGAACTGGAGCTATTGTCCGTATAAAATTTGCTTACATAAAAAAATGACAACTAATAGTAAGTGTAAACAAAGGTTAGAGACTCTCTACTAAAGACCTCGGCGCTTGTTATGCAAATGTGCAAACTAGCCCTGCCTCCTCTCAACAAACCAGGCAGAAATGAAAAGAAATGAGCGCAGAAATGGTCAAATGGAAAGAAATGCTCTAGCGCCAGTGTTCATCTTATTCATGGAAGAAAAAAATAGGGGCACCACATCTATTGTCCGTATAAAATGTACTTGCATAATTGCATTGCTACTGCTGCTAAACAGAGGAAGAACTATCGATTAACTCCCCACTCTTTCCTCCTTTCCTTCCTTGCTCTCTCTGATCTACCTACTGTCTCACCGGTGCCCTCTCTCTAAACATAGAAATTCATCGTGGCAGTTGTTGGTTACTCTCGTACCAAATAAACAAGTGTATTTTATACGGTCAATATTTTGCCTTACGCCAGCAACTTTATAATAGTTGAAATTCTCTAAACAGTATACGAAATATATTACCCCCATGAGTAAATCTATTGCTTCTTGAAGTTCATCATCTTGTTTGTGTTGCTTAATGTAGTAATTGAGGGAATTCAAGCAGGTTGAAGCATTTCCATTATTAAAAATCTGAACACTCTTCAGCCAAGGATATGATGGAAGATCTCGGCGGTCGAACTGCGTTCCTAAAAAAACCGATTGGAACATGGAGAAAAAAATTATTAGCAAACGCTCGTAACCAGAGAGAATGAGAGTTAGAGTCAGAGTCACTAACCTAGCAGCCACATAATCTGCATCTTGTCGTGTCTTTCCAGAATGAGCTTCATATGCTCAATACCAATCGAGCTCTGATACATATCTATATCAGAAATATCGATGCATGCGAGTTTAGGCCATGGCGATGCTTTTTCCTTGAGCATTCTCTCACAAATTATTGATGTTAAATTGATCCTGGAAGCACAATCATCTCTTTTGTATTTCTAATGTCTGTAATGGGCATGCACTCACGGCAAATTCTCTTAGAAATAGGTTGTCTAACTGGATTGCCATAGGGAAAGGTTAGCTTACTCCAAAATCTCTCAAAAAGACACGTTGGATAATACTCTCTCGCTCGAGATAGTAACGGGGACTGGAGTAAGCCAACTAAGTTATCTCATATATGAGATAACCTTTCTCTAATTGTCTCATCTTAGATAACCTATGCCTCAAATATGAGATAGTTTGCCGTCAGTGTGTAGTCTGAAAACATGTGCATACCCATAGTTTGTAGTCTTTCCAATATCAAGCACTCTAAGATCCTTTAGACATGCCAGAGTGTCTGATAACTCTTCCACATTCATGCTCAATTGAAGTTCGTTAAGTCGAAGTATCATCAATTGCTTGGGTTGAGTGAGACAAGATATGTTAGAAAGTAGAGGACAGTAAGAGACGTCGAGCTGGAGAAGTTGAGGAAGTCCCTGAAGAATTTGGAAATTTTCGAGTTTAGACAACGTAAGGCCCAACTTGCTTCATTTAAGTGTGGAAACATTTTTCCGCTCTTTTTTATTTACACTTTTGTTTTTTTTGTTAATTTTGTTCTTTGCTACGTTCTTGATTTAAATAAGGAGACTCTTGAGTTTGCATGACTCCCGCAACGATTAAAGACGGAGACCCTCAAGTTGTGTCATAATAAGACTGTTCGGGTAGAATGAAAGAGATTCATCACACGAATCGAAAGACATATTTTATATTGCTTGATGATATGTTTGAAGCGTGTTATGCGTATTCAAAGTACAACTTTTAAGGCAAGTAGAGAGTGCCTATCCGATTTGCATACCTGACGCTCTCACTTTCCTATTGTCCCTCCCGCCAATTTCCATACAAAATAAACATTCTGCCCCGTGTTAATCGTTGCAGGAGTCAGTCATGCAAACCCAAGGGTTTCCTTCTTTAACACGGGGCAGAATGTTTATTTGGTATGGAATTTAGTGTGAAGGACAATAAGAAAGTGAGAGAATCAGGTATGCAAATCGGATAGGCACTTTATACTTACCTTAAAAGTTCTACTTTCAATACGCATAACAAGCAGCAAACATATCATAAATCAATATCAAATATGTCTTTCTGTTCCTGTGATAAATCCCTATCATTCTACCCGAACAGTCTAATTACGAAAAAACTCGAGGGCCTTCATCTAAAGAGCGTGATCCAAAAAAGATCGTAAACAACAAACCTTTAGTATATTATAGAGACTTTCCAGAGTTAAATACGCAGTATGTGGTATAATAAGAGTTTCCAGCGATATAAATAAGTCAATCTGAACAAAATTTGATTAGATATTTAATGTAATTCAATTCAGTTCAGACAACTTTATCGACTGGTTAGTGGATAGTGTTACAAAAAATATTATCGTACAGTACAATACATATTGTCCGTATAAAATGTACTTGTCAAATTGCCTTGCTAATAGCTGCTAAACAAAGAAATATTCGATGTGCCCCCCACCCTATCCGTCCCATCCTCTTCCGATAAGACACCGTTAATAAGAAATCTCAAATGTTTAAAAGCTTCGAGAAAATCGATAATTAAAACCGCAAAATTCCAAGGCATTTGAGATCAACTCGGCTTTCAGCTACCATGTCAACGGGCGTTATGGAGTAGTGGATAAGGTGCTTGAATTTCATTTTGTAAGTTCATGGTTCGATGTAGACTATAACACGATATCTGAGAAAATCGACATAGGTGCGGTATCGATGAAAAATAGATTTTTCTCTTTTATGTGTGATAATTACAGGCTCCATGAGTGTAGTTCACTGGTACTTGGAAATTCCTTCCAATTGAAAATTCGCTTCAGGAAGTGACCACACAACGATTTGGCGCCTTTTCCTAAAAAGTTTATTTCGAATCCAATCGATTCGGGAGTGGCCGCAATCAACCCCTTGGCTAATTCTAAGAAACTATTGTCAAGGAGAGTTTTTCGATCAACGGTCAACGAAGGCTGGAATTCGGGAATTTTCGAATATTTCACATTAAATTAATTCTCACTATTTTCCCATGGCGAATATAAATTTTTTATTTGCTCAATAACATCTACATGTGATAACACACCTTCAGTTTAAAAATCATAATTTTTAAAAAAGGTATATATGGCGAACGAATCATTATTATAACGAAAGTCGTGAATTATGGTGTGCTCCTACAGTAATCCCTACTCGGTTAATTCTATTTTTTCGCTAGTGTTAAGCATATTTTCAGCGCTTTTCTTTACAATGTTAAACGTATATGATTATTCTGCACCATCGGAGCGCAGCTGTGCGGTATATGTGATGACCACATTGCTGATCGTACTTGCACTGTACTTGTACTATAATTTACGTGTTCTCTGTTATTCTCTGATCACTCTATAAAACTGACAAGAAAGAGCACAGAACGGCATGAGTATGGTGACAACGTTGCAAGATGGCTAGTATATGAAAGTGAATAACGTTTACAGTACAAGTGCGATCAGCAATATGGTCATCACATATACCGCACAGCTGCACTCCGATGGTGCAGAATAATCACATACGTCTAACATTGTAAAGAAAACCGCTGAAAATATGCTTAAAACTAGCGAAAAACAAAATTAACCGAATAGGGATTACTGTAGGAGCACACCATAATTCACGACTTTCGTTATAATAATGATTCGTTCGCCATATATACCTTTTTTAAAAATTATGATTTTTAAACTGAAGGTGTGTTATCACATGTAGATGTTATTGAGCAAATAAAAAATTTATATTCGCCATGGGAAAATAGTGAGAATTAATTTAATGTGAAAAATATTTCGAAAATTCCCGAATTCCAGCCTTCGTTGACCGTTGATCGAAAAACTCTCCTTGACAATAGTTTCTTAGAATTAGCCAAGGGGTTGATTGCGGCCACTCCCGAATCGATTGGATTCGAAATAAACTTTTTAGGAAAAGGCGCCAAATCGTTGTGTCGTCACTTCCTGAAGCGAATTTTCAATTGGAAGGAATTTCCAAGTACCAGTGAACTACACTCATGGAGCCTGTAATTATCACACATAAAAGAGAAAAATCTATTTTTCATCGATACCAAAAAATATCCGAGTTGTTGAATTCTCTCAGATAGTGTTTTCTATGCGATATTTTTTTGCTGATGTTTTCCAATTTCATTTCTACTGCTTCATTGTTTTCCAGTGTAGATCATTATCGACTGACTTCTCGACTATTATCGAAATTCAGCATGGCGTGATCACTGTCACCATCGTAGTCATCAGAATAGTCCTCATCCTATGTCGCGTCAGAAACCTCTATCGTGTTATCTTCGATCTCTTCCAACTCCACATCCTCTTTTGAAATGAACGTTTAAACTTGGAAAAAATCAGCAAAACGCAATATCGCATTGAAACATGAACCTGTAAGATGAAATACGAGCACCCAAAACGGGCGCACTCCGTACCCCTCTCCGTCGTTACGGCGTGCGCACGTTTTGAAAACTGTAACACTGCCTTATACATTACACCACAGAGGTCGTTGATATGGGTGTAGAAAGCCAAGCTCATCTCAAATGCATTGGAATTTTGTGATTTTAAAGGGAGACTGCCATTCAAAAATTTTTTTTCTCAATATCATTCAATTTATGCTAACAATAACTAGACAGTGTAAAGTCAACAGAAAAATCTGTTTGAAAAGTTTGGTTTTTTTGTTTTGAAATAACGTTTACAATAAATCGTTCCGATATGTACAGATCGTGTACGGCCGAAGCCGATAAAACTAGAACGTTTACAGATCACGCGCTTCAGATCCGTATAATTCGATGTATAATTCGTTCACAATTTTTTTAATAATTTTTTTTCACTTATGTTTATGATATGGTATGATCGAATACTCAACAGAGGACCAAGACCGCTAGAAAGATGGAGGAATGAGATTATGAAGAGATTGGGACAACGTTGGTGGAGCCTAACTGATGACGAATGGACACCCTAAAGCCTGATCAGCGCAACTATGCAACCCCTGTTAAATTGTGTTATGTTATGTTTATGATGTCGAAGGCATCAAATAAGTTAAATGACCTCAACTCAACTTTGCTTGACAGACTCCTTTTAATTTCTCGATTTTGTCGAAGCTTTTAAACATTTGAGATTTCTTATTAACGGTATCTTATCAGAATCACATAGCGGTTCGAATGTTATATGTCACTAATCATGACTCCACGGGGATGGTTTACCATTCCCTTGTTAGAAAAATGAAGTATTAATATATGTGTTTGAAGTGTTAATATGTGTGTGTTACCAGCTTTTGGGGTGTAAATTGGGAAAAGATGTAAATTGGAAAACATAGTGTGTTCAATAGAACAATTGTATGTGTTCACTAGAATCTCTATTATTACAAAGAAAGCACATCTCTATTATTACAAAGAAAGCCACATCTTTAGTTTATCTACTTTTTCGTTCTATCTCTTGCACTAGACCCGGTGTTTACATACACGCCTTTAAATGTTATATCCTTCCCATTATTGAATATGCATCCCCCGTATGGTCCCCTTCATCTAAGGGCCTTGTTCGTAAATTAGAGAAAGTTTCACATCTTTTTACTCGTCTCCTATTTTATCGCTGTTTCCATAGAGATGTATTCCCTCCACAGTATATTGATAGATTAGCTCTGTTCAATCTACCTACCCTTTATCATAGAAGAACAGTGATCGATATTATGTATGCTTTAAAGATTCTTCGTTGTGAAGTAGATCTTCCATCTAGCCATTTCTTTGTTTTTAAACCTACATTTGGTCGATTATCTTGTTTCGCATTTCATATTCCTTTAACTAAACGTGAAAACCTCCGTTCCTCTTTTTCAGTTAGGTGTGCCCGTTTCCTGACCAAATTACATTGTGTTACTGGTTCACCCACCATATTACATAGCACCCCAATTATTAAAGCTAAATTGATTTCTTGCCCTGACCTTATTGAAAAATTAGGAATTACCATCACATCACTTTAATGCACTTCCTCATAGTAGACTCGATTCAATCCGATATATATTGAATCAATGCGGACTCCTCCCCCGCTAGGTCTTGCCAACCTATCCTAGATCATGTTGATCTTTGATCTTAGTCTACATATGAAGACCTGCACTCCCCTCCCTCTTCCCTCTTCTCTATCCCCTATTCCTACCACCCACCTTCCCGATTCTCTTATTCACTTATTTATTCTTTGTTTCAAATGTTGTCACATCTTTATTGGATGTATGATAAATAAATAGAACACATTAAAAAGCTGTATGGTTTTTTACACATCTTTTTCTGATTGTACCTTAGAAATAAAGCTTTTTGGTATATCCTCGAATCCAATTAGCTTAAGTTGATTTAGTGTATAACATTCACTCAACGATTCAGGAACAGTGAGCACGCCTGAATAAACAAAATAAATAAATAAAAATTTAAAAAAGCAAATAAATAAATATGTGAACCGATTGCAAGGGGAACCAGGAGAATCGTGGTGCGCTATAATCATGAAAAATGTGGGAATAATCATTTTAAGCACAAAAAACTCGAGGATCCCCTCCTTCAACGGATACAACACACTCGTATCGTTAAACTATTACAAAATGTAATAAATAAATAATTAAATGAATAAATAAAATTTCTATTGCGGTGGTAATCCAAAATGATATAACTTCCGAAACATCATATTAATTAATTTTTTATTTTTTATAACATGATTTAATTTTAACATTAATGCGCATGCGAACCTATATTATTAGGTTGTCGGGAAAGTCTTGACAACTTTTTCGATCGTTTATTTCTTGAAGCAAACAGAAGTACGTTATGGGATATATGCTCCATCATGATCAACAAATGTAGTGCCAACGTTCGGTCAATGTGTTTCCCTCTTTGTACAACCCAGCTGGGCGCGAAGTAAAGTATTGCTTGAGTGCAGACTCGACACTTGCACGGGACTTGAAGGTCCTATCTCGAAGGGCACGGGTCAGGCTTGCGAAAAGCTAGTAATCCGACGGGGTCAAGTCAGGAGAATACGGGGGGTGATGGAGAACCATCCATCCATATACGACCAGTTCCTGCTTAACTTTATTGAAGACATGGTGACGGGGGTAATAGTGGTGATAATATACTTTTTTTATTATTCTGGCTTGAAAGATCGACTGCCTTCATCATATTCCGTAGTTGTGTGACGCACTTGGACCTGGTAATTGTCATGCCCTCGGGGAGCAGCTGCCTGCTGATCACACCATCCATTCCCGACCACCCTGACAGCATGGGTTTTTGGTGGCGCAGGTTAGGTTTGGGGGCATCCTGTGGTGTCTCTCGTTCTTCAACTCTCTCGGCTCACATGTGGTTGTTATCGTAGTAGACCCACGTTCCATCCCCCGTTATGAGCCGGTCCAGCCATCGATCCCCAGAGTGGAGAGTGGGGTGGGTAATGGAAACATCTATTCGACGATCAAGGTTGGTTTTGGTGTGATCATAGGGTATGAATCGACCGAGAAATTTTCCCATTCCAATGGATTTCCGGTATTCCTCGACTGTGCTATGGTGGACTCCAAGTGTGAGGACCAATTTACAGACACTTTGAAATGGGTTCGATTCCACAAGTTTCTTCGACGTGTCAAAATCCAAACTCACGGGGTCTGCCGTTTGAGGAAGGAAATGTCGTTTCATTTGAATCGCATGAACCAAATCTCGATGGTGTTGTAGTGTGGGCATGTCTGTCATAAAAAATCTTCAGGAGGGTATCCGAATCCTTCGTTGTGGTGTCGGATAGGAAGAGGTAAAGTGGAAGATGACGGTTGTGAAAAGCACTAATGTTATACATCGTTACACAACTAGAGCCTGACTGATGTGAATGGAATGGGGAGTTGTTTACTGCAAAGGCCCGTCACTGCTTGGTATACACTAGTAACGAGAGAAACCCAAAGTGCAACTGCGACACACAGTAGAAAGACAAAAATATATGTCAAGACTTTCCCGACAACCTAATACATTAGATGTTTTACATTACAACGGCCAAGCACAGGACAGTTGGGGAGGAAATGGTTCAGACATGGTATGTATATATCCTACGGTAAAAATGCGGATGGGTACACAAAAATATGGTAAAATAAAAATTTTTAAACTCGGTTTGGATTTCAGTTTGCAATAGCGGCAATTTGGCACTATACGACTGATTTGCCTGGGCGTCTTCTATCTTGAATAATTCGTCGTTCATTGTCCTCTTATCAGCTATTTAATACGTTTTATTTTCAGAATCTAACACTATACAAAACACTATCTCAGAGAATTCAACAACTGGAATATTTCTTGGTATCTTTGAAAAATGAATTTTCTGTTTTATGTGTGATAATTACATGCTCCATGAATGTAGTTCACTGGTACTTGGAAATTGCTTCCAATTGAAAATTCGCTTCAGGGGGTGACCACACAACGATTTGGCGCCTTTTCCTAAAACGTTTATTTCGAATCCAATCGATTCGGGAGTGGATGCAATCGACACCTTGGCTAATTCTAAGAAACTATTGTCGAGGAGAGTTTTTTGATCAACGGTCAACGAAGGCTGGAATCAGGAATTTTCGAAAAAAATTTCACATTAAATTAATTCTCACTATTTTCCCATGGAGAAAGTAATTTTTTTATTTGCTTAATAGCTTCTAAATATTATAACACGTCTTCAGTTTAAAAAGTGTAATTTATAAAAAATTGGACATTTATGCACAAATCAATTTTGTTCGTTGAACTTAAAGGTGGTGTCCGGGGAATATTTTCGTGAATAAACTGTGAAGACAGGATGATTGCAAAAATTATATTAGTTACCGTACACCATTTCATTTATGATGATTCTATGTATTGATCGCTAGAATCATGAATGAAGTATGTTCACTTGTACAGGGAACGGCGCGCTATTTGAAATTCAATTTTCATAATTGGAAAGTTCAGCAATAAAGATGTCTCCACAGGGATTCGAACCCATGTCGATGCGCTAACTAGACGTCAGCTTTGCCACTACACTAAGGCGATGATGCGAGGGAGTAGTGACATATTCCTTATAGCGTGAACCTAAGAGAGAGCCTGTAGAATTACAAATTGCAAAATATTGTCAAGAGGTATTTGAGTTCAAATTGGAGGGAGTATTCCATGTAAAATGAATTCAATGACATTCAACGTACACAAATCACTATTAAGAAAGATGGAAATAGTAACACTGAGTGTAAATCATCAAGGAAAATAGATGTGGAAGCTAGAATAAAATTATAATTACTAACATTCAGTATTTTTCTCTCTTTTTATTGTTTTATATTCTCATTTTTGCTATTTTCTTTAGTAATATGCTGTAATACATTCCAAATCGATCCCCTTCCAATTAGAGAAGAAACATTCCCTTTAAAAATAGTTCATTGATTCGGAAAGTTAGACTACTGCACCTACCGTGATATGAGTACGATTTGGAACAATCTTTGATGTTTGTCTAATTTCTCTCCCTTTGCCTTTACCAATACCCCTCATTCTCATGTCTTCGTAAAATACAGTGTCATATAACAAGGTATACATTACATTTATAATACTTTATTCTAAACATGTACAATAAAAAAACGTCACCTTTATGAGGAGTGTCTCCCCCTACACTTCCACAAACTCATATACCTAAAAGCCCATCTTCTTCCTTATCAATCCCTTCTTCTTCAAACCTTCCTCATCCGTCTCCATATCCTAGTTGCCGCTGATGGTGTCTCCTTGCTCTATAAGTATTATCGATTATTTTGGTACTGTACTATTTGTTAAATAGTATTTGCCCTTTGACATCAACTGGAACCCATCAGAACCCACAACAACGGGAGCTCCATCAACTGAGTAATGCATCATTGAGATGGTTTCATTGATTTATCTTGTCCGGCTTTGCACTAATCACTGGACCTGCTGGCAACAGATTTCCTAACTTCCCCCACACGATTTGGCCACATTCGGGCAAATTGTAACCAAAAAACCAGCGATTTGCCCAAATAAAGGTTAGTATTTGCCAGAATACGGGCACCAATAATCCCTACTCGGACAATTTTAATCTCTGTGTAGGTTAACGAATTTGTACTAAATAAATAAAAGAATAAATAAATAAAAATAGTCCAACCGTGGTCAACAACAAGCTCACATGGTTGATCCTACGAATGCCGTTGAGAAGAAAGAGGTCCTGGAGAGGAACAAGGTAATACAACATATTGTATGTAATCTTGCACTGTTTATATAATCTATATATAGGGCAGAAAGACTCGACCAATCACTGCCCATTCACCCAGGTGTTCGAATCCATGCATGATCACGGATAATTTGTGCAATTAATGCAAGGAATATACTCGAATCACTTAAGGATAATCCGTGATCTTGCATGGAATCTGAGCTTTCATACAAGATCACGGGAAATACGCGCATGGACACAGAAGATCCATGCCTGATCAAGAATCATGAATGACCAAGCACGGTCATTCGTGGAATTGACGAATCATCCATGTTGATTTTACTTGTATCGTGATCAAGCATGGATACATGAGCATTGGATTGTAATGTAGAAGAAAAACTACCTGATAAAGAAGATGAAGAGGAGGTCGACAGTTCCTTGCTCTTTTCCCCCTTCCGCGGTTGCGGTGAAACTGCAAACGCTCATGGATAACGTAAAGATTAACGAAGTGGGCGATGAATATTCAGAGGAGGAGAGAAGAGAATGAAACTATCCAATCCAATAAAGCATATTTTACAACCAGCACTCACATACACCCTACAAATTAGACACAATCAAGGCACTGGTTTAGCAAAAAGAGTACTAATGAAAAAGATTGGATGAGCGCGATGGCGTACTTAACGGAGAGTGCATCGCCGGTTCAAACGCGTGTTTTCGCTGGTTGGCTAAGCAACAAGGTTTATAGGCGTGTATATTAAAAGGAAAGCAAGAAAATGCAGAGATAAGGTCATGATGAATTAAGTAAAACACGCATGTTCGTAAACCTGGATCAATCAGCTACACACAAATATCACATAGATCATGAATGAACATTACCCAATGATATAAATACAAATACATACTGAAAACGAACGAGAAATAACAAAGAAATAAGTAAAACTGATGAGAGTTGAAAGGCTGAGTGCCGATCGCAAACTGAACGCAGTGCACTTTTTACTTACAGTATATTCTGTGTGATCTGACAGGCAAATCGTGGTAGGAACCCAAATTTTTTTTCCTCGTCCTCCATCTTTAATTGTGGTGAGGATTGGCGACTTTTCATAAAAAGTTTATTTCGAATCTAATCGATTCGAGAGTGGGCGCATTCGAATCCTTGACTAATTCTAAGAAACTATTGCTGAGGAGAGTTTTTCGATCAACGGTCAACGAACGCTGGAATTGGCAATTTTCGAAAAAAAATGTTTACATTAAATTAATTCTCACTATTTTCCCATGGCGAATGTAAACTTTTTATTTGCTCAATCGCTGCTACATATCATAACACATCTTAAGTTAAAAAAAGTGTAATTTATAAAAAAATATAAATTTGTGTTCGAATCAATTTTGTCGTTGTTGTATGAATTACGGTGGGGAATTATGGTAAGGGCAAGAAGGTGAGATTTCCTAATCGATTTTTTGTCGCTTTTCTGCTAGTTTCGTGCGTATTGCAACGCAATGACACGAGTATTTGACTGTTCATCCGGTGGTTCGGAGTGTAGCTGTAGTTGGGCAGTGTTGTTCACTATTCTAATCATCATTGTGATGTAATTTTTATTCTATTTACTTATTCGTATACGCGCTAAGATGTATTATGATATGTAGCAGTGACTAAAAAGTTTACATTCGCCATAGGAAAATAGTGAGAATTAATTTAATGTAAACATTTTTTTTTCGAAAATTGCCAATTCCAGCGTTCGTTGACCGTTGATCGAAAAACTCTCCTCAGCAATAGTTTCTTAGAATTAGTCAAGGATTCGAATGCGCCCACTCCCGAATCGATTAGATTCGAAATAAACTTTTTATGAAAAGTCGCCAATCCTCACCACAATTAAGTTCAACGAACAAAATTGATTTGTGCATAAATTTCCAATTTTTTATAAATTACACTTTTTAAACTGAAGACGTGTTATAATATTTAGAAGCTGTTAAGCAAATAAAAAAATTACTTTCTCCATGGGAAAATAGTGAGAATTAATTTAATGTGAAATTTTATTCGAAAATTCCTGATTCCAGCCTTCGTTGACCGTTGATCAAAAAACTCTCCTCGACAATAGTTTCTTAGAATTAGCCAAGGAGTCGATTGCATCCACTCCCGAATCGATTGGATTCGAAATAAACTTTTTAGGAAAAGGCTCCAAATCGTTGTGTGGTCACCCCCTGAAGCGAATTTTCAATTGGAAGCAATTTCCAAGTACCCGTGAACTACACTCATTGAGCCTGTAATTATCATACATAACACAGAAAAATCTATTTTTCGTCGATACCGCACCTATGTCGATTTTCTAAGAAAGCGTGTTATACTTGATTTTTTCGAATAGTGAATTGTGAAACAAAATTTAGGGGGAACAATAGACAGACTTACCCTCGAAGTCCTCACTCAATACTTCGTCAGCAATTGCTTGATGGAAGGGACGGAACCCCTGATACTTGCATAGACCTATATTTGAACATTTTCATTTAAAAATGAAACTTCTGTCTCATCACAAACAATTTATTAGCTTTTAATTTATTAGCATTGTAAGGAGCTGTAAATAGATCGTGCAACCGTCAAGCATCATTTTCTTTTTTAAGAGACCGGCTCGGTAAGACTCGAGCATGGTCCGGACATTCGCGAGGACTTTCGATCTGGGCCTCAATACTTTCATCATAGACACATACCGGGGGGAGACCGATGAAAGTTATAGTGAAAATGCCCTTGGGCTCAAACCCGGCTCACATATGTCGCATAAAATAAAAAATTGAAAAATTCATAACTTTTCAAGCGTGATAGCTAGCACTTTTATTTCTTTTTATTGGTGAATAACATGTCATGCACTCTTATAAACACAGCTGAACAGCAATATCTTATCGTTTTGAATATGTTTTTTCGTGTCTGATTTTCAGATTTTTTTCCTTCTATCCTCGTTGAAGAGATACTGCAAGAAAATTCATAGTGCATATTGTAGCCCTGACGATTATGTACATGGTGGTCATATTCCCTTGGCCAGCCAGTTTGTCATAAGCCTCGAGAATTGCAACTGAATGTGAGATATGTGTAAATTGCAAAAATCGAAAATTAAATTTCTTGAAATTCGCAAGAGCAAGAGTTAGCTTTATAATGTCATTTTACTCGTAGTGATGCGCGTACATAGGAAAAATATACAAATAGACTCAGACTACATTTTTTTTAAATTTAGAAAAATAATTATTTTATTTTTATTTTTTCAACTCCCACATTCAGTCGACCGTCAAGGCAAGTTGATTCATAGGGCGGATGGTGGCTCTTGCATGTGTGTTTGCAGAAACGACTGCAACGTGAAGAATCGTCGTTTCGCAGATCTCGAATTTATTTTTTTAATTATCAAACTTGAATATTTATATGTTTCTTTCATATAAATCGGTTGGAAGGTGGCGTATGGGAACCAAAGTTGTACCATTGCTATCAGTAGGAGTGTACTGTACTGCACTACTGTAACCGTCAGGAATCACGAACTAACTTTTTTTTCAGTCGACCCCCGATTCTCAACCATGACCCGGGGTTCATGGTTGAGAATGGCTGAGGTCGAAAAAATCATGATGATCCCAGACCAAATACTATTTGGCATTATATCAATAGTGGGCCAACTTTTATTTTTATGGATACCATTACTCGAATTACCGTAATCTAGCTACCGTATCCTACAATAATGTGGTGAGATTCTCGGAAAATTCAGGTGCGTGCATTACTATTACGGTAATTCGAGATATGGTATCCATAAAAATAAAAGATGGCCCATTATTGATATAATGCCAAATAGTATTTGGTCTGGGATCATCATGAATTTTTCGACCTCAGCCATTCTCAACCATGAACCCGGGGTCATGGTTGAAAATAATGGGTCGACTGAAAAAAAGATCAGTTCGCGATTCCTGATGATTATGGTATTCAAGTACAGTTCACTCCCACTGATCAAAATGGTACGGCTTTGGTTGCCATACGGCACCTTCCAACCGATTTATGTGAAAGAAACATATAAATATTCAAGTTTGATAATTAAAAAAATAAATTCGAGATCTGCGAAACGACGATTCTTCACGTTGCAGTCGTTTCTGCAAACACACATGCAAGAGCCACCATCCGCCCTATGAATCAACTTGCCTTGACGGTCGACTGAATGTGGGAGTTGAAAAAATAAAAATAAAATTATTATTTTTCTAATTTTTTAAAAAATGTTGTCCAAGTCTATTTCTATATTTTTCCTATGTACGCGCATCACTACGAGTAAAATGACATTATAAAGCTAACTCTTGCTCTTGCGAATTTCAAGAAATTTAATTTTCGATTTTTGCAATTTACACATATCTCACATTCAGTTGCAATTCTCGAGGCTTATGACAAACTGGCTGGCCAAGGGAATATGACCACCATGTACATAATCGTCAGGGCTACAATATGCACTATGAATTTTCTTGCAGTATCTCTTCAACGAGGATAGAAGGAAAAAAATCTGAAAATCAGACACGAAAAAACATATTCAAAACGATATGATATTGCTGTTCAGCTGTGTTTATAAGAGTGCATGACATGTTATTCACCAATAAAAAGAAATAAAAGTCCTAGCTATCACGCTTGAAAAGTTATGAATTTTTCAATTTTTTATTTTATGCGACATATGTGAGCCGGGTTTGAGCCCAAGGGCATTTTCACTATAACTTTCATCGGTCTCCCCCCGGTATGTGTCCATGATGAAAGTATTGAGGCCCAGATCGAAAGTCCTCGCGAATGTCCGGCAGGGGGTCAAAATGCTCGAGTCTTACCGAGCCGGTCTCTTAAGTAAGATAATGTAAATAATTTAATTTAATTGAATTTAAATTCTTAAATTCAGAACAGCCAACTCACGATCACTATCGCTCAACTTTCCATATAAAATTAACTTCTTCAGACGGTGTTGGAGAATGGTTGATATTGAATCGTAGCCCAATTTAGTGAGTCTAATTTCTGCCTGAAATTTTTTAAATTTAATTGATAAACATAAACTAAATGACATCCCCGTGTAAACCAGTCCTCAGCTAAGGGCTCGGTTATGGGCTCGGTTATGGAGTCGGCTAATCACTCGGTTATGGACGCATCAAGCGCTACAAGAGAGCTTGCAAAGGGTGGACAATTTCAAATATTGGCCAGAGTTTTTTCTTAGTATTTTCGTTAACAAACTGTGAAGAAGGAAATGTATCAAACGATATTTTATGAGAGCATGTCTCAGGGAAAACATTCTGACCGGTTGAGGTGAAATTGCAAAAAAAATATATTTTTTGTTTGCTGTGGAATTTCATACTGCCACTGAGTACACTACCAGGTGATTTCAGCAATACATATTAGGAAGTTTGATTTTGAGTCTGAAGGTTACTGTAAACGAAAATGTTCGGAAGACCAAAAAAATTATTTCGGCTCCCAAACATGCAATCGACTCGGTAAAGGTATCAATCGATTCCTCGTGCGAATGCAAGCAACTTTTACTCAGACCACTTTATAATCAGAACTTCGAAGAATCGAGTTATTTCAAGTTTCTAGTGAATCGTGAGAGTCATTTATATTGAATGAGTTGTATATCTTTATGTCATCCGCAGAGAGACGAGCTAGTTACCAATTTTTTGGACCATGTAATTCTTGAACGCCCTGTACTAAAAGCCGCTAGAAACATCAATGAACTATCAGGCCCGTGCAGGGAAAGGCGCACTTTTTGAAAATTGAGGAAACTCGGTAACAGGTTTCGAACGACAAAGGGGCAAAAAATCCGATTGTTTACTACTGCCCTATGGGATAGATGAGATGGCTGCGCTAACAATATCGTACATGTAAAAAACATTGTATCATGAACGGTGTGAATGGGTCTGAACGGATCAGGCCGATCTTTTGAGCGAGCGATTATGAGCGAACCGAACATTTTCGTAATGTCTCTTTGTTTTCATTGTTTTTCTCTTATTCGAATCTACTATATTAAAATAAATTAGGCCACAATATTGCCATTTAACAAAAATCATTGCTTTCACTTTGAAGAAATTGCCCCAATGAACCAAAATTGACCTAATTATTCAGCGTATAATCGGAACAGTTTATTCAATGTCCAAGCAATGATTTTGGTTAAATGGCAATATTTTGGCGTAATTTATTTTAATATAGTAGATTCGAATAAGAGAAAAACAATGAAAACAAAGAGACATTACGAAAATGTTCGGTTCGCTCATAATCGCTCGCTCAAAATCTTGATCGGCCTGATCCGTTCAGACCCATTCACACCGTTCATGATACAATGATTTTTACATGTACGATAACTGTCACTTGGCATTCGGGGGGGGGGGATACATTTTGGGATTTTTTTAAAGCTTTTATACCAAACTCTGTCAAAAATATTGAAGTTTACCTCAGTAATAGTAAATCTCTTTGTATCAAGTAATGATAGGGACGAGTTTAGACGACATTTCCAATTCAAACTTAGAATTACAGCATGTGAAATAGAAATCGGTAGCGGTGAGTTAAATGTAGGCATTCGTTTAGCTATAATAAGATCAGCCAACCGATCTATTGTCATCTCTTCGAGTCTTTTGTGTATAGACATCTGAAATTAATAATTTATTATAAAATGACTGAACTCCTAATGTGTGCAATTTTTGCGTGACTCGCGCGAAAGAATGTATACTAATGGGCGAAACCTTCCCCTATAGTCCCAAAGAAAACACTGAGTGATTATTATGATGACGGAATGATGACTGGCATTTTTGGCCTACATCAACCCGGTAATTTCGTACCATGATCCCTTCCTGGTAGGAAATGCTACCTGGATCTGGATATCGCTACTGGGAAAGCGGGCGTGCTACTGGAGTTTCTGGTACGAAAAAATACCAGAGGGAGGGTATCACTACGTCATGTTATGATGATTGAAAAACACGGAAACAGAGCTCAAAGAAGCAGAGCTATGAAGTTTTAGATATAACAGTTTATAGCTGTTCATGTGCTCAATGTACTACAGCTTGGGAGGAGTCTTCTTACACTATTTTCTCTGTTTGAAGTGATTCATAATTAAGAATGATAGCAGGCAAAGGTAAAGGTATAAACATAATTTCCATTATTCAAAGGCATGCGAAGTCCTGCTGGAGATCACTGATAGGCTAGTGAAATTCAAGGCCAATTCAGTGCATGCAGATCGTTATTGAAATGAAAAACGCGAAAAAAGGCTAGATTACATTAACAAGCGTTAAATTGTGCATAAACATATAGTATTTACTGATAAGAGTAAGATAATGCATGGAAATTTGCAAATTCAGAGCCCATTGATATTCTTCTTTTTTGAAGGACTTTCGATTGCAAAACAGGAAAGAGATTGGTAAGGTAGAAAAGATGCTCTGTCTAGAATTAGATAAAGAAAGAAATTAAAAATTAAAATTGGTTGTATTAGATAGTTTTAAGGAAAACAACGATAATAAATCTAAAACGATGCAATATTTGGGCCATGGTCCTAATGTCCATCATTCTTCTCGTGTAAGAAAAAAAGGTTGCACAGGCTCTAGAGATGGCTTGATAGATCGTATATAGTCAGGTCTTTGCCAGAGAGAACTTCAGTTGACATGGTTCTCTCAATTACTCCCTTCTCTCTATCTCTCTCCTCTCCCTCTCCTGCTATCTACTCTTACCGTACTCACAGAACAAATTCTCTTACGGGATGTTCTCTTCTAAGAAATTGACTGCTTAGAATAGAACATCATAAGTTAAACCTTTCAAAAAGATTTTTAGCAGATATTTCTTATACTAAGAAAATGAAAAGTAAGAATTTATAAATTTAAGTAAATTTTGGTGTGACTACCAAATTTGGCCTTAATGTAGATGGAGCATACTTTTATGCCATGGTCGGTCTCAATTGTAATTATAAAATAACAACGAAAAAAATGACATTTGAAAAGCTCATTTGAATTTCTCACTTTTGCATAAGGGAAGCTCAAACATACAGAGAAAAAGTGTAAAATGAAACTTCAGCTGAAAGAAGAACAGCTATAAAGTGTTAAATATATCACTGGAGATCACTGATAAGCTAGTGAAATTCAAGGCCAATTCAGTCCTTGCAGATCTTTATCGAAATGAAATACGCGAAAAAAGGTTAGATTACATTTACAAGCGTTAAATTGTGCATAAACATATAGTATTTACTGATCAGATTAAGATAATGCATGGAAATTTGCAAATTCAGAGCCCATTGATATTCTACTTTTTTGAAGGACTTTCGATTGCAAAACAGGAAAGAGATTGGTAAGGTAGAAAAGAAGAAAGAAAAGAAAGAAAAGAGGAAAGATATTGGTAAGGTAGAAAAGAAAAAAATAGAATAACGAGTTTTACGGGAAAATAGCAGGGGTTTCCCTCGCGCATTTTTTTCTCACAGAAATGCACCTGAACCGAGATATTTGAGTTCAAAGTTGGGTTCCCTGATTACCGTCCCGGTTCAGGGAGCCCCAGAATGATAACGGTTGAAATTGGCCGAAGTGGAAAATGGCGAAAAACCCCGGTTCGATTACGGTAGTTCGGGTTACAGTATCAAGAAAGCTAAAAGTTGGCTCATTGTTGATATAATGGTAACTAGTATTTGATCTCCGGCCAACATGAATTTTTCGACTTTGGTCATTTTCAACCATGGGTCATGGGTCGACTGAAAAAAAATCAGTTCGCGATTCCCGACGGTTACGGTAGCCCAATACTGTACACCCACACTGATAACAATGGTACAATTTTTGTTTCCATGCACCATCTCCCAACCGATTTATAACTCGTTGCCGAAATGGGCGTTGCCGAATTGTCCACCCCCCCCCCCCCCCCCCCCCCCCCGACAGTGCTCAGTGATCCATGAACCACATCTATGGCACAACAACCAGACTGACAAGGGAACTCTCTCAACTTAATGTGGCCATATGACTTGGGAATAATTTACCTGAATCAGTTTTCGATGCTGATTACGAATCCGTTATCAAACGTTGCCCAATTGAGCTGAGATTCGAGAAAATCGATCTTGAAATTCGACTATTTGATACGAAAATTCACAACTTACCTACAATATCCACTAAATTACAGCAGGAGGTGTTTGGATTATTGATGGATGAGTTTATGAACGCATTGGGATGGTTTATATGGGAAGACTCACGAGTTGTAAAATTGGCAACAAAGTACCTTCCGAACACAAGTTGTAAAATTGGCAACAAAGTACCTTCCGAATCCGACATAATAGACGCTAGAAAATCTGGCATGGCAAATTTGATACCGTCCATCTTGACCCAGATTTGACCGCGTCTAATTTGACCCACATTCGACGTCGTCAAATCTGCCATGTCAATTTTGACGCCGTCAAATTTGGCATGTCAATTTTGACACCGTCAATCTTGACCCAGATTTGACCGCGTCTAATTTGACCCACATTCGACGGTGTCAAATTTGGCATGCCAATTTTGACGGTGTAAAATTTGTCACATTAAGAAAATTATTAACAATGTACAGATATGCAATGAACAATACAAACGAGAGTGGAAAATGATTCGGAGGGAATAAAATGAGGGTGGAATGGGTTGTGGGATGATGTTCCTCGACGTATAAGGCCTTCTCCCAGTGTGCGACGTCCTCAGAACCTCATTTAAGAAAATATTGTCAGAGTTCATTTTTCGCATTATAACTTGTCTAATCTTTATGATCAATGATAAATTAAATTACAGTTAATAGCATTTGTTTTAAATAGAATTTATAGCGGTGCGCAATGAAAAAAAGGCTTTCATCTCAATTCTGAAGAATACAATTTTGTTTTAGAATTTATGCAGTGTTCAGAACTTGCAAAATGCACGAAATACTGTTCGGAAGCTAAAGTGATAATGTTATATTTTGAATGAAACAATATGTGTTTTAAAAATAATACTTTAAAAGATAAAAATCGTTCAATTAAAACAACTAAGAAGCAGGGATGGGCGAGAAAGTTTTTTCGTGTTCGTTTTTTTCGTTTTTTTTCGACCCCCAGACGAAAAATTGTTCGGTCGAAAAATTTTTCGTCTTTCTCGGAAATTTTTCGAGTTTTACACTAGATATTCTGGAAGTTCAAAACCAACGAAATATAGGGAAAAGGGGATTCAACTACAAAAAAAAGTATTTTCGAAAGAAATTCAATACTTTTTTTTCATACTGTATGTTTTCCACTCGAGAAATGATCGAGTTCTTACTGTATTTTCACTTTTTCTGAGTCGCTGACGACTTTTTTTTCCATATAATGACGATTTTTTTTTCATATTCAAGTCAAATTCACGAACATCTAGCAGGGAAAATTCATGAGAAAAAAATTCCCTCCCTGGTATGGAAGTGGGGGAGATTTTTCTCTACTGCGGAAACCATCCTGTCCGACAATCATAGTCGCCTCTCTCATTCCTCTTTCGAATCTCTGATTTTTCTCAATGTCAATATTCCTCTGATGAGTTTCGTATGAGGTGAAGTTGTGTCGAATTTACGTTTCTTATTGTTTCTTCCTCTTCCATATTTTGCCTAAATAAGTTTTCTGGAAGCATCCAATAAAGAAAGACTTTCGAGCTCAACGATTTCAACATTATAAACTACTTTAACAGTAAAATTGGATTTTTTTTCGTTTTTTTCGAATTTTTCGAATTTTTTTCGAGGTTTTGAAACGAAAATTTTTCGTTTTCGAATTTTTTTCGTCCGATCATGTTCGCCCATCCCTGCTAAGAAGGTCATATAAGAACAAAAATTAAACGAATATCGTAACCTTTTGATCTTTATAATGATCCTAAGCCGCAAATCAACGAAAATGGAGTGAAAAATGCGTTATAAGTCAAGGATTTAAGTCATTGTCACTATTTTGGTTAGCACGTATTTCCTAACAGGAGTATTTACTAACTTTGCGGTGGCAGGTGGTCAACAACAAGTGCCACCCTTCAGAATTGAGAGTGTTCAGGAATTCAGTGTTCCTTCCCCGTCAAAATGTCAGCTAAGTTTGTCCGATAATAGTCCATCTGCGCCATGTTCAACTTTACCTCTCAATTTCTCAAACCATTATGCGCGATGTGGAACGCCAGTTGGCCAGTGGCCCCGGGATCATTGGGGTTTTATTTTTCTGGAAAACAGTTTTCCATGAGAATGTTTTTCCAGTAAATTATCGTTTTCCAGGAAACCGGTTTTTACGTATGCATGGAGCAAAGCAAACATTCTCAAGAAACACGATGATCGTTTTCCTTGAAAACCCATACACTTCAAGCGGGAAAATCATATTATGTTTTCTCTGGTGCACTGTATCAAATCCTACCGTAAGCCGTTCTATAAAATCAGTAAGAGATCGATCGCGAAACACTTTAGGAATCGATTAGAGACAGTTACCCCTCTAATTTTTAGTGTTTGAATTCCCGCCAGTGTTCCCCAACTCGATAACCATAGGAGGGAGCGTGAAAACGAATTCTTTTTGCAAACAGCCTTGCCTTCCCTTGCGGAGCCTTGCGCATCGCAAAATTGGAAAATTTCCAGTCAAATCTGCAAAAAAATTGCCATGCGCATAGCCTTGCCTTACAATTCCCCGGTTTGCGCACAGGCTTTCCCCCTGCGTGCCCACCTATAACCATAGGAAAAAAAGTATGTTACAAATTATCAAGCTTGACCGGATTTTGAGCCAAAATTTCACAAAAATTGAAAAACCTGACGGGATTTTGAGGCAAATTTGCCAAAAATTAGAAAAACCTGACCGGATTTTGAAAACCGATAAACTAACTATTCGACCTATGGCGATAACCTACCAAAATCACTAGCATTAACAGGACCCGAACCCGCTTATTTCAATTGGACAAATACCATTAGGCTATGGGTGATAGTTGAAGGAGTTGGTATAAGGCGGGGGATAAGGTTTGATCGGATCTGCATATGGCGAATTGCATATAGCAAGCCGAATTATCCGTATGATATGCAAAATTAATGTGCAAAATTTCTATTCAATCAAATTCAGGCAAAACACCGTATGTTGTGGTAGAGTTATCGAAGTGAGACGCAAATTTAAATTGGCCGGAATTCAAAACTGATTTTTTTCAAGGGGGTCACTCTCCCTTTAATTCACGGTCGAGGTCGTTCATGTCTATATCACGGATCTCCTGTAAAAATGCAGGAAAATGAGACCTTTTTCGACAGTGAGAGTTATTTGACTGATCATAATGTGGCCCAGATACCTTCACCCCAAAAAAGTGATTCTATGTATTTTGTGGTCCGTGAATGGCCCCATGCACTGGGAGGCCCCCAGGGAGCTTCTGCCGCATTGTCACAGCACCATAATAATGGCTGATGTCTACGCTAAACAACTACGAACCCTCAACAAGATAAATTGAGGACCATGGAAAGGACAAACAGTCGACTGTTTGCACGACAATTCCAAAGCCCACATCGCACGCAAGGTCTAGTCACACTTCTCCCACATACTCCATACATCCCAGATATTGTCCCTCCCCCTCGGATTACTGTCTTTTCGGAGATCTGCATCTGGAAGGGAGGAACTTCACAACAGCTGGAAAGATTGAGGCCGCATTCAAGCAGTACACCGATCGGATTTTACAAGTAAGCTGCCTATGCGTTGGCAACACATATTATAGTTGACAAGGATGGTGTACACTACTAATCTCGGTACGTTGTCATTATTTAGCAATGCTATAATTAAAATAGCGACACAGACTTATGCACGAACCTAATATATATCATTCGATTCTATAGTCTATCCATCGGCAGATCACGATAGATAATTTAATTAGAAATAGACAAGCAAAGAAACGGACGGGAATTGTTAACGGGACAGTGACAAGAGATGATTCATGACTGCTGATGCCGTATGCATGAACGTCGACAAACGTGACGTCACAATCGTAAAACGGAGGCCGTTTGCTAAAGATCCTCTTCTACGCTTGCGACGTCACATCTGTCGACAAACCATTTGTCGACGTTCATGCATACGGCCTCTGAGTTCACGATATTCTGCTGACCTCAGGATATTGCCCGTATCTCTACAAGCCACGTTACGAAAAATTAGTTCAGTAAAAATTTTATCATCCACTAGCCACGCAACACGCCTACAGTAATACAAATTCTTTCAATGGAGAAGATCTAAAGTAACCTTGTCTCGAAATATAATACACAAAACCATACATTTTTTTTTCATACCCTCACAGCATACCCCCCGGGCTATCATGCCGCTCAATCAACTGCAGCAGAAGGTACAGTATATTACTATGCTATTGACTGATTGACGACGACTGACGTTGACGACTGACGACTGACGACTGACGTATTGACTGACGTTTCCACGGCTTACCCAGCTACTTTTGTGTTGCGATACCCTTTCATATAATATTAGTCAATCTTGATGATATTATAATGATCGATCGTTGGGTTGTATTAAAATGAAAATTATATCGCAATTATAAGCGATTCCAACCTAAAGAGATTCCCAGTTTCTAAACCATTCTATCCTTTCGTTCTCATATAACCAATCCCAGTCCTGCCCATTGCAGTGCCCAATCTTACCCTCTTTCAATATCAATCATTTCACAAAAATAATTTAAATAAATAAATATAGATAAATAAATAAATAAATTACCTCCATTCTTCATACACGCCAGATAGCACTGAGATTCGGGCGATCCCTCAGTCAGGAAACAGTCCTACAATATTGATCGGTATTGATTTTCACGGAACGTCTAACACATCTTGGCATTGTGCCAAGTCCCGTCCATTTCCGCTAACTCTTCTCTTACCTTCAATCCAACTTGTTCGCATACACTGCCATCACAAGTTCCCGCCTTGCACACCTGGAAGGACAATCGATAATTAAATATTCGCTCATCTACTAGAAAAGTAAATTAGTATTACATGACGATTAAATGTATATCAATGGTCTGACAATCTAATGTGTTTGACGAAGACCAAAGATCAAAGGTATCTCAGGCGAAAGATCAAAGATCAAATATGTCCAATCATCGTGTGATGTTCCCTTTTCTAACATCGAACAGAGCAAATTGCGAAACGAAGAAGCAATAGTACCATCATTGTCGACTACTAACAATAAGAATACGCGAATACAGAACATAATACACAGAGAGCAAACTTACCCAAATATGGGGTAATCGTTACCCAACAACGTGTATCGGGGTATTCATTTGCCCATATTCGGGGTATTCTGATTACACACGCATTTTGGAGAGAAATATTACCAATTATTTTGTTAAAGAAGGAGACCCTTGAGTTGGCATGACTGACTCCCGCAACGATTAACATGGGATTGAATGTTAATATTCTATGGAAATTAGCGTAAGTGACAATGGGAAAGTGAGAGAGTCAAGTATGCAAATCGGAACGGCACTCTCTACTTCCATGAAAAGTTGTAATTTCAATGCGCATAACAAGCTTCAAACAGATCATCACGCAATATAAAATGTGTCGTTCGGTTCGTGTGATAAATCTCTATCATTCGACCTGAACAGTCTTGTTACGAAAAAACTCGAGGGTCTCCATCTTTAAATTGGCAAGCACTTTATAGTCGAATGCTAGATATATCAGTACATCCCGTTACCCTTTATTCGATCTAGCCTTTCCCCTTTATTTTCATCCAATTCATTCCCGCCATAAAAACCGCGTAAGGCTGCATTCAACATTTGGGGTTTTCAAGGATTGTCTTGGCAGATTACCTGACTCTCAAACTTTCGGTGATTCGGTAAAAACGAAGCTGACTCTCGCTTGGCTAATCTCTCTGTTGAATCCTTCTGGGAACACATTTGTTTAGAGTCAATGATTTGTTCATAAGATCTTCCAATAAATAACAAACTTTATTTATGAAACATATTCAGGTGAAAAATATTTCGAAAATACAAATGACAAATAAAAATGATCTTTTCCGGGACTAGACATTGCCGTGCCATGATACGCCAGTGATCCCCATGGGATCGGTTCGAAAAACTCCTCCCCAACCTTCAATTTGGCTTGAAATTAGATTAAGATTGGGATATCCGTGTATGATGACTTCCTGATTACCATTCATCGTGAAATTGACACCAAATATCTGCAGAAGGTAGACGATCTTTTCAAAATTCGTCCGAGGACGTTTGACGAGTAATATCTCTGCATATCCACCTACGTCTTCGATTATATCATACTGCTTATCAATAGCCGCGATCAGTATGCGATGGCTAAGTTTGAAGAAGCCGTACACTCGGATCGTGCTCGCATCCTCAATCACGTACGACATATTTACACCGGCGAGGGAAGCGATAAATGCATCGTGCTGAGGGTATCCAGTCTGCACATTCAGTACGGGAGCGGGGCGAATATGCACTCCTCCATCGGCTAACAACCGTAGCATCAAATTGGCACCAATGTTTTCGATGTTTATTACGGATAGATTATAGTCCTCCACATATATTATAGTCCTCCACACATCCAGTAGGAAGATGGCTACCTCCCTACTGGATACCGTCCACTGCCTCTAGCAGTAAAAGTAAGCTGATTTGCGTGGTTTAATCGGGCCACAGGAACATCAAGAGTCGCCCATCCCGCAAAACAATCATACTTCAATGCAACGCTCGGACCACCAGCCGGGATGCCATTCACGTCAGAGCTCTCAATTCTTCTCCACAACCCCGAACCCCTTCGGGGGGAGATACCCTATTGACCTCTTGATAAAACGTTTAATCATATAGTGGTTTTTCCGAACTGCATAAGTAGTGCACTCCACCGGGAAAACTATTACATAGCATATTCTGAGAGTGGATAATTGTTATTATGGTCGCTGCAGGATGGGGTCTTCTGTATGCTGACGTAATCTTATCCAAGAACTGACGCGTATAGAGGATTTGATCATCAGGCTGGTTGGGTAGAGCGATGGAGTTCGGGTCAAAGTACCCCAATTGAGTCAATTCATGAGGTACAACAATTACACCACGACGGGCATTGAAAAACGAGTAAGCCCGGTTTGCATATGTATACTCTCCGTTCAATTGTTGATATGACGCGTCGAAAATGAATACGATAGATGAACGTCCCACAATCATCGACATGTACCCGTCATGTTTCGGGGCAGCAAGGATACCCGTTTCTTTGACCGCACCCTCGCTTACTAGATCGATAGGTGTGTAAGGTTTGAGCCATGCAGCCAGAACATCCTTCGTCGGAAATAATGGCACTGTTTTGTTCTTGTAAATAAATGAATCAGCGCCTGAAATGTGACATTCAATACATTCAAATTATCCTAAGCCTTAGCCCTCCCCCCCCGAAATTGTACACTGCCCCTTAAGCCAATACTAGTACCTTTTCCCTAATCTCTAAGGGAGTTAATGATGAAGTGAAAATATTTATTTTTCATATATAACATGTGCAACATTAGAAAGTTTTCGGCCAAGGATATGACTAGACTTGGCTATTCGGGGGGTTGCGGGCCCGCAATGGCCTTGCCTCTATTGCTAATCATTGCGGGCCAGCAACGACTACTTTATTCCTATCTGGCTACTTTTTCTGATCGGTTGTTCTTCTCTGTTCTCTCAAGCAAAATTAATATTAAGCTGTTGGTTCCTGTTTTTGTGATTGAATTTTTGCAGAAAGAGATAGAATTTAGAAGAATTAGCACTGCCTAGAATCTAAGAGTGGACAGTGAATCTCTCACCTCTAACTTCTCTTGACTTAATTATATGCAATTTTACGAGTGCATTTGCATATTCATTATGACCTAGTTGTATATTTTTTTTAATTTGGTTAAAGCCACATACTCCCCCAAGTTAATTTGAAACTCTCCGCTCTGGCCACACTCTCTCGCTTTCTTAGTCTACGAGACACCATTGAAAATGCGGAGAGTAAAACTAGCTTGGGGTGTGCTTTTAAGTTAGATAATACCTTGAGCGATGAATCCGATCGACAGTAGAAGTATAACAATTCCGTCCATTAACATTGCGAATAAAGACTAATGGTACAATGCTGTATGTATTTCGATCCCCTTTTTATTCACTGTTATTTCCCATATGATTAGGCTCATTATGATGTATGGAAACATTTCATCGTCGAAATTGCATTTGAAAGATGCAATAAAAATTAGTCATTGATAGAAAATTGATAAAAATAGCAAAGAAGCTCATTTTCTCATTATCCCTTACCATATAATATAAACAATAGCCAACACGCTTATCGTAGCGGGAGTCAGTCATGACAACTCAATGGTGTCCTTCTTTAAGGCTACACGCGGCATAGCGCCGCGTCAAGCCCTACCACGCTTGGGGTTTTTCCACGATGAATATAGTGTTACAAATTATTTTTATACTAGCGATCGCTCAACTGGTTAGAGACTCCAGTACGCCTAGTAACCCCAATTTTTTTTTTGTTTGACTCTGAATAGATTTTTTTGGATGTGGATTTCAAGCTACTATTATGAGACCGGCTCGGTAAGACTCGAGCATTTTGACCCCCCTGCCGGACATTCGCGAGGACTTTCGATTTGGCCCTCTATACTTTCATCAAACATGTACAGTAGAAAATTGAATCACTGAATTAAAACTGCTCGTGCGTTATACCTTTGATTCTCAGCAAGGAAAACAGTTTTGCTAAATGTGCTATGCCGTGGGGGCATAGCTCAGGGGTAGAGCGCTCGCTTCGCATGCGAGAGGTCTGGGGTTCAATTCCCCATGCCTCCAAAGCACTTTTGCTGCTACTGAAATTTACATATAGGGTGATGTAAACAATAAATTGTGGCAAACTTGTGCTTTTTGCAGGTGCGTGACAAGGATTGACAACTTTATCGCACCCAATTGCAGACAGACATCAAATTTAATACAGATTGTTGTCAATGTGTCTAATAAATATTTGCGGTTGCAATTAATGAAAGAACTGTTGACAGACAAGAAAAATGAGGATGATGCAAGTCATGACCAGAGAAATGTGCTTCTTTCTAGTCAGACAACAAAAAATCTTCTTTTTGATGTCAATCGATTCTTGCCTTCTCATTGACATCAAAACGAATATGTTTCGTTGTCTGAACAGAAAGAAGCACATTTCTCTAGTCATTCCATTTTTTGGTGCATTTTCACATCCTCATAATAATGAGACGATAGTTCATTAGTCAAAGCGGCGCACCTCAGACGGGTTTGGTGACACGGCGGAGAGTGTGACAGAGAGAATCATTTGATGCCATCTCACACGCACATCCTCTCTAATGCAGCCCACCAAACCCGCCTGGCATCCGCCTCGCCCTCTTTATAAGTTGGAAAACGTGATTAGCCATTCATTGTTGCCTCGCTATTACAGAGGCTGAACTAACGTGTTCTGACATGTATCATCCTCAGTTTTCATGTCTGTCAACAAAATAGTCACTATCTGTTGCCACATTTATTTATTTCATACATTGACTACAATCGTTTTACTTTTTGAAGTCTGACAACAAAGTTCTCCGATAAAGTTGTCAATCGTTTGCCGTTGTCACACACCTGCAAAAAGCACAAGTTTGCCAAAATTTATTGTTTACATCACCCTATATCATGAACATTTGTACTACTTTTGATCATGTATTCTTGATTGTAAATTGGCCTACTACCTATTTTTTAAGTAAATTATTCCAAGTTATACACCGACTAAGCAATGTTCTTGTCTTTTTTGAAAAAAAATGCACTTATTTTTACATTTCAACCAAGAAATTACGTGTGATAGAAATGGAAAAAAATGGAATAGGTCAGTTCGAAACGCTCTCTTCTCCTGCGCCTTAACTTTCTAAAAATAGTCAATATAATCGTTTTTTATATTTTGTCCGGCCACCCCACGATTTTGTCTCGATGCGTACGCTACACAAGTATTTAATTTAACTGGGATAAGTAGGCCAATTTACAATCAAGAATACATGATCAAAAGTAGTACAAATGTTCATGATAATAGCAGCAAAAGTGCTTTGGAGGCATGGGGAATTGAACCCCAGACCTCTCGCATGCGAAGCGAGCGCTCTACCCCTGAGCTATGCCCCCACGGCAGAGCATATTTAGTAAAACTGATTTCCTTGCTGAGAATCAAAGGTATAACGCACGAGCAGTTTTAATTCAGTGATTCAATTTTCTACTGTACACAATGAAATACGAACTATAGAGATTGAGAAGAGAGAATAAGCTTGTTTCTGTTCGTTGTTCTTCGAGATCTTCATCATCATACATGTATCTAATTCGCATCCAAAACCCACAACCAACACCGATATCTTAGCGACGGATTCATCGATCCCCTCATGTCGTCCTATTACATGTTACTCATAAAATGATGGAATGAAGAATAATGATCTGTATTAATAGCAATAATAAAATTTTTACAGCCTCCGTCAATTGCGAAGATGCTTAATACAGATATTTTCACACCTGATAAAGTGTTACGAATTAATGACAATACTAAAAATATGTTCCACCCTCATCTTTTATTTTTCGTAGCAATGCCTTGTATAAATATTTTCACTCGCTGTTCACATTACCCTCTCTCGGGCCTAAATCAAAAATCACTAATAAATAGGCACTTCTTTCTGTGACCGATGGATTAGTGACAGTGCCACAGTAAGGATTCACCTTTTTTCCACCAACATCTACTAGTTCTATCGCACCATTCTTCCCCATACCTCTCTACCTCTCATCCCTGTATATAGCTCTCAACCCTCTCCCTGCCCCATCGAAGTCTCAGTTTCTCAACCTAACTCGATTCATTTAATCACATTTACCCTTCCCGGCTCTTTTCTCATCATTCAGTCTTAAAGGACGTACTTTACTTTTTTTTCCCGAACCCTAACTTTAAAAGTTCATGTTGCGGTTTGTCTTTATGAAGTAATTCACCAAATCCACCAAATTGCCCATCAGTGACGTATTTGCAAATCGATTGTCCACATTTGGGGTAACACTGACCCACGTTGAAGAGAATGGCAACAACGTGGGGCAAATGAATTGCACGTACGTCACTTTTGGACGAATCGCATGCAAGCAGCGCGCAATTTTGATCGCTTCGTTGTACTCTTTGCAATGTGCGGGTCGAAGGTGTTCAAATCACTTTTTTTAAAATTTACAAAACTATTTAAATTCTATTATAATTTCATTTCATTTTTGTGTGAAATATAGTGCCCATTGACAAAGGTTGCGCTCCATTTAATTGAGCCTGGCCACTCCGGATCATCTCTCACAATCAGTGAATCGTGAGTAGCCACGAAATCCACTTATTCCTCTTCGTCTTTCACTAATGAAATCATGCCTGTCTTACTCATGCTATCATAGCTAAGAGAGGAGAAGAAGAAGATATAGATAGATAGCCGAGAGATGGAGATAAACAGATGACAGAGATTTGACGAAATACAGAGAAAGTCGAGGGTGCCGAAAGAGAAGGGCGCCTGAGGCTATGTAGGTCTGACATTGAGGCTTTTCATGGAAAATATGACTCGGAAGAAATCACGTTTTGATTTGAATTGCCTTTTGATTTTTCTGACGTTTTGCACATATTGCCATTTTATTTATTCAAGCATTTTGTTCAGAAATAAATAAATGACATGCTGAATTTGAAAAAATCCGAAACGCTTTTATTCTAAAATTGATTATGACAGTACTTCATTTTATATCTCATTTGCTCTGCGTCTCTCACGACGTTATTGGTCAGTTTCTTACAGAATTTGATATGGTGCGATAACCTCGCTGGATCTGTTCTGGTCATCTGACACTCTAACTTTGGACCGTAATCTCTGATCATCTGGTCAATCCGGATACGCTGTGTTTCCGTACGCTGCAGGCTGCTACATGTGAGGAACTCTAGAATTTCTAAATTTTTCACATTTTCACATTTACCGCAAAATCTTCGATACTTTTGAAAAATCAAGATATTTAATCATGAACAATACTATGAATATTGTTTATATTTTATTATAATGCACTGTTATAGGCGTAGCGGCTGCACAGCCGCGACGGTCAAAGATCAGACTAAAAAGACACCTGCAAAGGCAATGGAGCGGTTGAAGGAAGAAGGTGAGTTGATTAGGAACCTGAATAATTAATTATACAAAAAACTCCACGATATTTCATAGATAAAAATACTCACTGTCGCAATTAAACAAATAAACATTATCAAACTAGTACTATTTAAACACTTTATTGATTGAATGAGTTAAAAATCCCAAGACTTTAAAGAATAATAATTGTTTCAGCTTCATACTCTCCAGTACTAACTTGTCGCAATGCACCTTCATGCTCAAATGGAAGTCCTCTCAGACGGCCGACCAGGTACGACTATCGATTATTTACAAATTTCCATATTATCAGATTAGAAATTTTATTCATTATTTAAATATTTTAAATAATATTTAATATCAGAACAAGTCATGAGAAACGCAATAGATAAACAAACGCTCTCTTCAGTGAGTAGTGATTTTTCATTTACAGAGAACAGAGAAATAGTGTGTGAAATGAAGAGAGCAATTGTCTGATCACGAGTAACGTTTATTTAAATTTGACTCTCCGCTCTGAGCACATTCCCTCGCAGAAAAATAAAGCGAGAGAATGCGGCCAGAAAGTTTCAAATTGGCTTGATGTTTCACTTTAAGACTCTTCAACCATTTCACTCCTCAACCATCGCAAGATCGGCCTTCACCACCAGTAGTCGACTCTAATCGACGATCATCAACGTCTGTTATCAATGGTGGTGTAGGTGGTGCGGCGAATGCGGCAAGTACGGCAGCCGGACGACGTTTGCGATTCAAACTGGGAGACCACACCTTTACTATGGAAGGTCAGTTGGTTCACTTTTCATTATAATTGTTTTGCGCCGCAACGAAAGTCTGAGAAATAACACAGAATGAGTTCGAATCCATCGCTGATTTAAGCAGAGTATCTCTCATAAGATTATGGAAATGTTGTTTAAAAAAATATGTACATATCTCTTTACTTCCGTCCTCCTGTTCGATGACATTCAAATGCAAAACCCTAGTTTGTTTTACGCTCCTCTTGGCAATACTCTCTCGTAGACGAAGAAAGCGATAGACTGTGACCAGAGGGGGAGTGTCAAATTAGCGCTTTAAACAAAACTGAATGCCAATCCACAAGGTTCAATTACCATTGGATATTCCGCTAATGAATATTTCACCGAAAAGTCGATAATGCCGAACCTGAGTCTACATTTTTCACTTCTGTATAGATTAACAAGAGACAAGGAAGATTATCAAACCATAACATCAAGAGAGATGGAGGAGGAGGAGGAACTGTGACGTAATGAGTCACAAACACTTCAGTTTCGTTCACTGTTTGCTCTCATAGGTTGTGATAGTCTATCTCTACTTTGACATTCTCTCCCTCATTTCATTTCTCCTGGTGTAAAATTTATTCTTTATTTCAATCGTATTTTACATGTTGAAATAACGTATGATAAATAAATATATAAAATTCTATATGTTCGTATGTGTCTGTCTCTTTCTTTTAATCATTCTCCACTTTACTCTTAATCTTCACTTGTCTACAACCAAATGCGGATTATTCGCTCCGATTCTTCAATTATTGAATTTCTATTTCTGTGCTTTGAAATTACGATTATTCGTTCACAGTAATAAAATCACGTTGCATTTTTTGAGATTTCCCAACGTTTAAGAAGTTTATGTATTGTCTCTGATATTTCTTCTATGTGGAATCAATTGCACAATTACCTTTAATCACTAGAGTAATCGCATAGTCAACTTCCCTATGTAATCCTACTGATTGTAACAAACAAAAGTCTACCGTTCAAATCAAACTAATTATAAAAGCTGTATTTGTGGAAACGACGAGTATAAGCTCTTCTGTATACACTTTCCTCTTCGTTTACGTTTATTTTGAACAAAGTTTTAGCCACTTGATTATATAAAATGATGGCTTTAGCAGCAAATTATTTTAATCAACGTCACACACATCCAAGGGAACCTAATTTCCTTTGCTTTTTCTCAGTATTGATAGCCCTAACAATTTTTTACGCGCGAACGTAGCCAATTTTATTATCATTATTGTTATTACTATTATGTGTGATCATGGTTTATTTTATTATCATTTTATTATCATTATTATTAATTGTTGGTATGGTAATATAAAAATACCTGATAGACATAAACTTCATCTATCTATAGATCTGAGAAGAGAACTTTTATAATCTTCCCTTGTGTCTACAGTTTCTTAATTTGCGCAGAAGAATTTTTGAATAGAGTGCATTTGTAAATTCCCTAAAGTATGCGCTTATTTCGTCATTTGTCACACGCAGTGCGTCTTTTCTTCATCTGCTGTTCCTCTTTTCCTTTCTCCTCTTGTTTTGTTCAAATTCTGCGATGCTTGCTTCTGTGTGAATTCTGCCCTGATGAATCTTGCGAAGTAAGAATAGAAAACGGGGAAATGCATGAACTCTGGCGCACTCCTTATGCTTTAAAGCAAGAACAAAATAATGCAAAAACCGCGAGGACGAAATAATATGAGAACCTAGATCAGAAAAATACAAACCGTTTTTTGTCCTTTGGGTTTTCGCTTGCATCCGACTAGAAAGATAGTCAAATTGAATTTTACAAGTGTTTTTTTCTCAGTATTTGTTCCTGCATACCATCAGAAATCCACTTGTCACGTCTCAAATCCTTAAAAAATAACTTCAATCACTCTTTCACTTTATCTTTCTTCTGTCCGTCAATGTCGCCTTGCTTTGACAGGCTTTTCTCACTTGACTATAATGGACAGATTCGCGATTTTTTTCGTTGTTGTACTCGGTGTTCATGTTCTCTACTGATCCAGATCCAGATGTAAGTCATTAAAGGCATACCCGAGCTAATTTTACTCTCTGCTTCTGCAATATTCTATCGAGAACAAAGAAAGCTTGTGTGACAAGAGCGGAGAGTTTCAAATTGACTAGGAGTGTCACTTTAAAAGTTTATGATTACCTTATAGTCAGTATTGATGAGAGTGTTTTGTCACTTTTACGTATACTACTTGGTTCGTTGCAGATTCCGATATTCTCTTTGCTTGACAATTTTTTTCTAAATCTGTAGATACCCACGAACGCCGTAATCCAAGCTGAAAGTCCATGGTTGCATAAGGAAAGGCGTGAATTTTCTAATTTGAAAGATGATTGTATGTAAAATAGCAAACGAAATGGTGCGCTTTCAAACAGTGACTACTAAATAACAACTGAGCTAAACGATCTACATTGTAAGCCTCTCGAATCGAGCAGGGAACAGAATGCTACATCATTGGTCCCAATTTCTCTGTGATAGTGCACCCTGAATCACCTGGTTTCCTTCTTCAATGTGTCGTCCCATCAAACAGAGAACAATGTCTAGCGTGAAAATGAACCAATATTTTCGCGAACATTTTAATCATCCCACAAAATAGACGATGTAGTTTATGATTTATGTGATGTCGTCATTAACAGTGGCCAAAAACAATATAAACCAACGAATTCAATATTTTGAACGTCCATCTAAATAATTCTCTTTACTTTTTTTTCTTTCACTTTTCACAACTGCACGACTGTATCCCGTAAGCTCCTCTTCCTTCGCCTTCCTTCATCTTCACTTTTTTTTAACATCATACAAAGTGCAAGAGCAATCGTGCTGTTTATAGCATATCGCATACCAAAGCCACATCCATGGGCACACAGGCAACTTGGCCGAATGAGAACCGACTGGATGAGAACTGTTTTCATGCTGTCTATTTATTAGCGCTTGTTTGTCATAAGCAAGTAGTTCTCATCCGACTTAGTTCCGCTCTCAATACTGAAGACGCAACGGTCTGTACTTCGAACAATGCACTCTCGTATAGTGTGCAAAATTCACTTGTTCGCTTGCGTTTCAATTTGTTCTCTCGCGGTAATATTGCTGGAAAATTCTTTAAAGTGAACTGACAGAAGTGCGAAGAATCTGCGTTACCACATAATATCTTCCAAGAACAGAATAACAACAAAACACTTGAGATCTACTCCTTGTAACTTGATATATTGTGAGTTCGTCAAAATCAGGTATTATTTTCCTTCTCAAGTCCCTCAGTTACCTTGTATTTTGCTTTTTTTTGTCTAACCGACTCCGCCCACAGATGCTTGTAACGCCAGAGCTAAAAGGGGAAGTGTCTGAACTTAATCGGGGGAAGTGAGAGCGAGAGAGCAAGAGAGTGAGAGAGCGAGAGTAAGTAAGAACTGGAGAATAAGAGAGAACGAGAGAGTTGAAGAAAAATACAGAGCATTCAATCTAAGGAATATGGTCTGAATACGGTGCGCTTATCTAATTTCGTGTGTTATTTTGAGCTACCTCTTGCAAAAATCCTTGAAGAGATCCCGTTAATCCCTCCATAACATGTCTAGATGCTGTGCAAAATGACTAAAACTAAGCTGACCAAAAACTAAAATTACTATAAAAAAAGATAATTATAATGGTCATTCACCTGTTTTTTTAAATGGTTTATTACTCCTCAAATTCGAACAACGCTTTTTGCGTATGTACTTCACTCACTGATACATCACATACGACTTAATTCACTGTTTGAATGCATTTGCTCTCGTTCTAGAATGTTGCCTTTCGTCTGCTTCAAGGCGGAATCTCTCTGCATTGGTCACACCACTGTCTTTTGTTGCTTCGACCACCATTCGTCACAATCAACTTGTTTTGCGCTCATTTTTCATCCGACGACAACTTGTGCACGTAATGCACAGAGTGCCTTGGAAAATATAGTTCACGCTCAGAAATTCAAGAGATTCCAGTATCGAGACAACGACATTTCGTTCAAGATATTAATCCATTTAATTTGTATTTTTCAAAGGACACCCACGCAAATTTTACTCTGCACTCTGGCAACGCTCTTTCGTAGACAACGAAGTTGAGAGAGTGTGCCCAGAGCGAAAATTGGCTAAAAATAACATAAAACAGCCCTTTGATCATTGGCCCCTATCCCTTCTATCTCTCCTGTGCTGTGCGGTTAATACACCGCATTTGCATATTGAATGTCGCTCGCTATTCCTATCTATTTCTCGCCAGGCTCATTTTCGGTTTCGTCGCATTTCTATTGTTATACGATAATACATTATAATACAATGACCTTCATCCAATTCAAAAGCATTGGGGAGGAATAGTTGCTACTAAATGACTGATTAGTCTGGACGTCCATACTATACATGAGTTACTTAAATGTCTCATTTTCCCGAGTATTATCCTTTATCATTCGCACCTTCTGATCACAAAATTGATTTCTGCTAGTTCTCACAAGGGAACTATCCCAACTTAATGTGGCCATATGACATGGGAATAATTTACCTGAATCAGTTTTCGATGCTGATTACGAATCCGTTTTCAAACGTTGCCCAACCGAGCTGAGATTCGAGAAAATCGATATTCAAATTCGCTAGTTTATTCAGAAATTCGTGAGACTTCCCATATAAACCTTCCCAATGCGTTCATAAACTCATCCATCAATAATCCAAACACCTCCTGCTGTAATTTATTGGATATTTTAGGTAAGTTGCGAATTTTCGAATCAAATTCTCGAATTTCAAGATCAATTTTCTCGAATCTCAGCTCGATTGGGCAACGTTTGATAACGGATTCGTAATCAGCATCGAAAACTGATTCAGGTAAATTATTCCCATGTCATATGGCCACATCAAGTTGAGAGAGTTCCCTTGTCAACATGCTTATATTTCTAACGCGAGTTTTTTATGATTTTTTTTCAAACCAGTAAAAATTCTGCACCCTTTCTAGATATTTGCTATTTTCTGGGTTATTTAGATTTATTCCATATTCTTCCATACCCTCTCTCCCTCCCCCTTCTCTCTATTTCTCTCTCTCTCTCTCTCTCTCTCTCTCTCTCTCTCTTCTCCCTCCCCCTTCTCTCTATCTCTCTCTCTCTCTCTCTCCCTCTCCCTCTCCCTCCCCCTCTCCCTCTCCCTCTCCCTCTCCCTCTCTCACTCCCTCAATCCCTTGTGTTCTCCTTCATTCCTTCATGTAATATATCCGACCCTCATATGAATTTCTATAGACCACGTCGAAGGAAAGGGATACGTGTTTTCTCCTTTCTTCTGCTTATTTTTAGGCAATTTTGTGATCATTGATTCATTTTTGCTGATAATTATATTCTCATGATTTTGATGATTTATTGATAATTTGTTCTTGCAAACTCTCGAACGAAGCTATCATTCACGACTCCTCAAAAGTTTTACCAATATCATTTTATTAGCCTTCATCTATAAGTTTATCCTGATAACTTTCATGCTGTTTGTCATCTCCTTGTGGTAACGTGCATTGCACCGAGAACACACGTCCTCGTTTATCGTATATAATTTTTATTATTGTTCGATGGGGACATTTGTATCGCATTATAGTCGCTGACAATCATTACGAGCTAATTCCGAGCTAATTTGAACCTCTCCGCTCTGGCAGGACTCTCTAGCGTTATTGTCTACGAGAGAGCAGAGAGGACAGTTTCAGATCTATTATGATTCCTTGCATGCTCATTGAGAGACTGTTTTTATTCTCAACGCAAAGTGCACTATCATTAATAGAATCGTCTCCTATTTTCCTCTTTCCTCGTCCCTTTTCATAAGAAAACGATATTTTTGGCCATCAAAATCTCGCTTTACACTTTCGATGTACAATAGTGCACCATATTTTTGAACCCTATAGTTCCTGTTTTCGTTTAGAGGGAGTGTAACCTCTCAATGGTCTCTTCATTGCGCACACTATTTCTCTGTTCACCAACAACGAGACAGCATTGCATCGAACAGACCATTGCGAGACCCTTTAAAAATAACGGAAAAAATCAGTTACAGTTTCACTGCAGTGATATTCTAAAGTGAAGATATTATTAGAAAAATAATGACTAAAGACCAAAAAAAAGAAAAAAAGGAAAATAAAGAATAAAAATAAGGAGTGAGGAATAAGGAAATATAAAGGGATCATGTTTTATTTTAGCAAGTTTTAAACAAAAAAGGACACCAAAATCTCTTTTTTTTCTACGATTTTTTCTAAGTAAAAAATGTTTTCAATTACACACCTCTCTGTCGTACCTCCCTTTGCGCTACTTCATTCCCTCTCCTTATTCCTCTCTCTCTCCCATCACTTTATCCGTCAGCCCCTGTCTGTCAATTCTGCATCCGATACTCGTAGACTCCTTCTTAGGCTAAACAACGGACAATGAATAGCCACAATTCAGTATCCACAGGAAGTCTGACCATTGTCAACGAGTTTTTTGACGTGAAATACTTGCTCACTGGCAGCAGAGCTCCGTCAAAACATAAAAATCAGAATTTTTTGGACCAAAAAACAGACCTAATTTGATTGGTTGTGAATTGAGCAATAATATTTGCTACATGGAGGTCGTGTTCGTTGATTGAATACATTATATAAAAGGATTAGTCGAATATTTTCGTGAATAAACTGTGACGCCAGAAAGATCGATAAATTTCAACATACTTTTCATTATTGGAGTTCATGCAAAGGACACGATTTTTAAAAAATTAAAAATAATTCCGTCAACATCCGCGACTAGTCAGTCAGCTGTTTCACCACTGACAATTTGCGATCATGTTGATGTAAGAAATAGTATAAGTGCGAAAGATAAAAAAAGAAGTCTCCTCGTTTTACACTCATTTCTTTTGTTTCGTACCTTGATGGGATTTTGCAACACCGCATATGTAAACATTTAAGTCTTGCGATACTGTGCTTCAGTAGCTCATCGTAACAAGAACCTTTATATTTTATGATATACCCTGAAATAGTCCACGATTGCTATTACAACCTACCACAATTCCTCCCACTTTCGATTCAGCGTATGGCGAAATCTCCTCATTACTTCTCGCAGTCTACAAATTTCAGGGCTCGATTTTTTTGACCGAAACTAATATTCCTCCCTCGTCTTTCTCTTCTTCTCATTTTTCTTCATTTGCTCCTTATTCAATTTCTGTTTTGCTCGTTGGTCTTTGAGGTCCTACAGTGCTCTCACTGTATCAATATCTCCACATGACTTCTGCCCTTGTGTCAACTCTGTCTGTCTGTCTGATCGTGTGTCTGTCTGTGTATGTCTGTCTATTTCTTTCTTTCAGACAGTGTGTCTGACTGTCCATCTTTCTGACCTTACTTCTTTCAGGCTAGATAGACAGAGAGGCTTGTCTGGCAAGCCTGTCTGTCTGTCGGTCTCGGTCTATCAAAGTCTCCACATTTCTGTCTATATTATGAGTTCCAAGACTGAATAAAGAAGTATGAATAGGCGCAACCTGACTCATCTAGCATCATTGTTTATATCGGCATTGATCTGTTAAAAAATATCTTTTCATTGTTTTATCGATTGCAGTTAGACCGATAATAAGAAATATCAGATATTTCTTTGCCACAAATTATTGTCTTGTCTCATTGGTTAGTCTCCGACTTTTGCTCGAAAAGGAGAGTTCTCGAACTGATCCACGGTTCGCAATTTCGGCTAAAGATTTGGTCATGTCTCCCGCCCCATAACATGGTGGGTCGAAAGGGCGGGGCTACATCTGCCGCCACGCACCCTCTTCGTTTGCAAACAACAGTTTGAAATCTGTCTGTTCGAATTACTGTAATTTCCATCTTACACCGAATTTGGTAGCCTATGCACAAGGCGTACGGATTCGCTCTTTGATAATTTTTCTTAGCCCTTTTGACCTTATTTTCAGTGTTTCAATGGTTTCATAATTATTGAGTGGGCTGGACTTGACGTAACGCGCTAAATATTTTAAAAAATTCTAAAACTTTTTGCACTTTCTCTACTTACCTCTTCAATGATCAAAATAACGACATTTTTTTCAGTAGATGATATTAACTATTGCGTAGGGGGTCGATATCATACGTCATCGCCTTTTTATCTGTTATTCTACCTTAATCTTCCTTTTTCATCTAGTTCTTTTCTACTTCTTTCCTCTCTCTCTCTTTCTGTTCTCTGTCTCCTGTATCCTCTCCACCTTTGTCTCTATTTTTCTTACTTTCTTCTTCTCTCCCACTGTTCAATTACCCGACTCTCTCTCGATTAGCGATAATTTGCTGCTTTCTATGCTGTATTTTCTCTTTCACTCTCTCACTCGCTCGCTCTCTCTGTCCATCTCTCTCACCCATCTCTCTGTTCTCTCATCTCATTAATTATCCTCCAACTTGTTGCATGCTACAGAATCGTATAGATAACAATTGGGCTGATTCACTTTTTTCCCCATTCTAGCTCAATCTTTCAGAAATTAAGGATAATGAGCATTTTCGAATTGAGAGTTTGCAGGCGTGCTACGGACTCTGTGAAAAACAATTGTTGGGCAAAACTCCAATTTCCGCTCTGGCAACGCTATCTCGTAGACAGAGAAAGCGAGAGAGTGTGGCCAGAACGCACGAGTTTAAAAATCGCTCGGTTGTGGCTTTAAAAGTTAATAGAATTGCACTCATATATTACCGTAAGCGAAATATTCCCATATGAAACGATCATGACATGGGATAGGCATTTTGTGTCGTTCATGGACAGCTTTCCGGGAAATCTATCTGAAATGCACAGAAATCAACCCTTCTACATCCTAGAAAACATATCAATTGTCTATGAATGAAAACGTTGCTCCTTCGTTTTTGCTATCATACAGCTTTTACTAGAAGAAAAAAATTTACCCTCGAGGAGGTCTTCTTATCCGTTTCTCCATCTTCCTCTCTATCTCTCTCTACCTTTGAACATCCATTGTCTAATTTACATTGCATAGAGAAAAAATGAGATGAGTTGGAAAATATGGGAAATTAGAAGAAAGGGATAGGAAGACAGAGAAAGAGTGAGAGAGATAAAGATAGTCGATATATTTATTTATTCATTTATTTACTCATCCCATCAATTAGAAAGAAAGGGAAAGATAGAGAAAGAAAGAATTAGAAGAGAAGTACAGAATAAGAGAAAGAATGGTCATATCTCATCTTATCCATCATTTTCTTCTTCATTCATTCTTTTCTCCTCCTCCTCCTCTTCTTTTCTCGTTTGTGCCCCTCCTAGTCTCTTTGAGACAGTCACGCGATTCCTCGTATTCTTCAGATATTAAAGTTTTTTCCTGAATTTTATCGATTGTTCCTTGGTGCTTCATAATTCTGGTTCTAAAGTATGAATTCCAAGACCTACAACTCGAACTTTACATTTAAATTTTTGAAGTTCCAAAGTCTTGGTTCTAACAAGGAACCTCTTTTACATTAATCTGGCGATGAGAGATGAGTTATACCTCATTTGAAAGCCCTTCTTCTGTAGATTAAGACTATGTACTTAAAAATGCAACGGAGGTCTGTGCACGGACTTAAAATTGGAGAAGTGTCTAAAATGCTATAATGCGCGCAATGATGCACTAGTTCTCCGCGTTATCTCTGCGCTCTAGTGGTTGTACATGTAGCTAGTGATCCTCGTTATCCGTTTCCGAGTGAATTTACAATTATAAGTTGCAAGAGCCGACGACGATGTGCTTGAACTGGCTGTAGAGAAGTTTCTCCATTATTGAAAAAAACTTTTGGAGTAGTTTCCAATTGTTGTTTAACATCTTTCGCGCGTCTAACCTAACCGAAGTTCGTCAGATATACCACAATTACTCATCTTTACCTTTGTGACACCACTAGCGCGCAGAGATAACGCGGAGAACTAGTGCATCATTGCGCGCATCATTGCGTTTTAGACGCTTCTCCAATTTTAAGTCCGTGCACAAACTTCCGTTGCATTTTTTAAGTACATAGTCATAATCTACAGAAGAAGGGCTTTCAAATGAGGTATAACTCATCTCTCATCGCCAGATTAATGTAAAAGAGGTTCCTTGTAAATTCTTCTGGATTCTTTTTGATTTGATCACATTTGGTTCGAAAGTATAATGGGAGTATGACGAAATTGTTCCAGCAATTTCTCGATATCATGGTGTTATAATAATAATAGCTTATCGTTTCTTGGACAAGAGTTGGACGGAATGTGTGAGGAGGAACCAAAATTATGATAGCATCTAGCATGGGACGAGGAGGAGGAGCTTGTGGTGCATTCCCTAGGGTCAGACACTAGCAAAAATGCCATACATTCCTCGTGGTATTCATGTGACGCTGAATTATGCGGAACGATCCAAGCTCGTCATACATCCCCTCCCGCCTCGCTCTTTCACTATTTTGTCTTTGAGAGAATATGATCAGAGTGTAGATTTAACACCATTCTCAATGGTGTTCAAAATTCAATTTTTTAAAATTTAACTTCAATCTTTTTTCCTGAAAATGCGAATTGGTCCAAGCTAACTAACAGTAAATTTAATAAGATTCGAAACAATATGAAAATTAATCCATGTTTTAAAACAGCCGTCGTTAATTCTAGCTTAGAGCTATTCCTCATTTCATGTTTCACAATTTCCTAATAATTTTGAAAGTGAACAAAGTTACAATGAAGTTCTTTTGTTAACATAATTCCACAGAACTATTGCTTCTTCCGACAGCAATTTATTCTAGTGAACCAATTACTCTTGGGGACGTCTTTTTCTGATCTCCTGATCTCTCTCTGGCATGAGGGATGCAACAAATGTATAAAAAAATTTAAAATATGAAACGATAAATGGTATTTCTACTTATATTAACATTCCCCTTGTCACATTACTTTTGTTCCTATTTATTCTACTTGTTCTAGCATCCCCGCTTCTGCTTGAATTCTTTCCTCATTTCTTCTCACTTCCACATTCAAATTTGACTAAGTTACTATCAATTCTTCTAGTGTCTATAAGCCTGCTCTAGCCCTCGATCCTCTTCCTGTTTTCTTTCCGTGACCTTTTCTCCATTTTTGTTAGTCTTACGATGGGGGTATTGCCTAGAGGAAATCGGGACATCTCATCCAACACAATATATCGCGCGTAATTTCCTGTTTACGCGTCGGTATTTTTGTACTATGAGGGTCCAAAAAAGGATGGATTTCAGTTGGTAGCGATATCATAGTACACACAATTTTACCTGAGCTTGAGAACTCCACATATCTCCTGAACTTCGAATCTTTATACGAAGAAATTTTTAATTTTTCTCTTTTGAGCTTGAGGTATCCTGATTTCCCAGACAGCGCTCCTTTCTTATAACGAAGAACATTCGCAGGAAAAAAGTTTAGTCAAAGTAATCGAGCTTTTAGAGTTAGGGATGACAACAATTTTAGAGGCAACCAACGGGCCAATTAGAAACACTCCGCTATGTTCACGCTCTCTCGCTTTCATTGCTTGCGAGAGATTATTGCCAGAGCGGAGATTTTCAAATTAGCTCGGGATGCACATTTAAACCCTGATTGGTGCCACATGGCGTTCGAACTTGTGCTTTGAACCCGAGCCTATCATCGCTGATTGTATCATAACTCCACATCATTCTCTGCTTTGAAATGTCAACTTCATCTTCCATACTTCTTCTGATTGTATGCTCAACTTCACATCTTCTGCCCTGAAATTTCAAATACTCGCCCATGCTGTGATCAAATTTTTCCAAAATTAAAGACAAGCAGAGAAAACTCTCTTATTTTGCACACTCTCTCGCCTCTATTTCTTTACTATTCTGGAATTCTGAACATCACATACATACTTCATCTTCGAGTTCCTCGTCTCTTTTTGTATATTGTGATTGTATTTCCATCAATGCCCCTAATTGTCACGCTTGTTTTCGTTTCTCGTCTCTTGAGGCCCATCACCATAATCAAATTCGATCAACGGGGACCATGCTATGTTCCTGTCTTTTCTCTGTCTATATTCTCCTTAAAATCTTTCTCTACCTGTGTCCAAAACTTTCCTTTGGCCGAAACAACAAAACTTTTTTATCTTGCACTTTATATGAAATTAATAAAGTATATTTTCCTGCTTTTCATAATATAATAAAAATAGTAATAATAATTTATCCTGCAAGTATAGAAGTGTATCTAGAAGTGCCAAAACGAAGGATGATCTTTTTATCCACAAGATCTATCGTTAAAAATCTTTCAGTTAATTTACTTTGTGTTGTTTGTCTGTCGATGGCTACCTCTCAACCTCTGTATTTATCTTCTTTTCTAGCTCTGTCTAGTCTGTCAACAAGGTCCCTCTGTAGAAATGACCATCTGTGAGAGACTGAGAGAGGGAGACTGCACAATGAGGTGTTTTTCGTAATGCTCTGCGGCATTTTTATCTCTTTACTGTTTTTTGATGTGTCTCGAGTTTTGTCGGGTGAATGAAATGCTGATTCGCTTTTCTTTACTATGAATTTGATGCAATAAATAAATAAATAAATATATAGTGGTAAGGCGGTGTTAAATTTTCAAAACGGGCGCACGTCCACGTGCGTTTTTCAGTTAGTAAAACGTACGTGGACGTGCGCTCGTTTTGAAAATTTAACACCGCCTTAACGAGCTTTCATAGTTAGTACCAAAATGTCAAGGAAGCTTGGAGAGTGTGCACACCTCTGATTAGTATGGTGTCAGGCGTGAATCCGTTACGAAACAAAAAAAGAAGAAGGAAATAAATATTTTTTTCGTATATGTTTCACCGACCACAAATATTGAAGCACAAATGATGCACAAACGTTTTTAAGTTCTGCGAATACTCAAATTTAACATCACTGATAATGAGCGTATAAAAATCACCCGCATTGACAGGTTCCTGTTTTGCATAGTTAAAAAAAATTTCTTTTAAATATCACATCAAACCGGCGAAGGTCAGACGGGTTAGGTTTGACGAAATGGAGACTCTACTGGAGAGATTAATGAATATCAATGCTGGCTCTGATATATCAGAAAGGAATATTTTTTCTTATTTACTTAATTTTAAAAAAATTACTATTAGGTCTTTTTGTGTTTTTGTTCAATGCCCGTTTTCTCTCCTTCATTTCGGCTAGTTTGTCTTTTGAGGCGAAGGAGCATATCTCATTCTTATTCTGCAAGAGGAACTCCTTTTTTTTCGTCTCTTTCTCTTCCTCTGCCTTTCCATATTGTCTCGAAATATAGATGAAACATGGAACGAAAGGAGGAAAAAGAGATCCCCAGACGCTTCATTTTTTGGACGAGAGGTACCCAAAAGAGATCCCCAGACGATCCGTTTTCTTGAACTAAAGGTACCCCGAAGAGATCCCCATGCGCTCGGCGTTTTCGGGTTTCACGAGTCGGAGGGACTGTGGTCTCTTATACTGCTCCCTTATTATATTATTGTTATTAGGAATGGTTCGTTATCCTTGTTTTTCTTTATATAACGCCGCTTGTCTATTTCTGTCATGTAAGGGTCTACGGTTTCGCATTACACTTCCGTCCACTGTCCCTTGCATAGAAAGAGTCATACGACTAGTCTTAAGTCATAATTCATTAAGTCCTAAGTCCTAAGTCCTAAGTCCTAAGTCCTAAGTCCTAAGTCCTAAGTCCTAAGTCCTAAGTCCTAAGTCCTAAGTCCTTAGTCCTAGGTCCTAAGTCCTTAGTCCTAGGTCCTAAGTCCTTAGTCCTAGGTCCTAAGTCCTTAGTCCTAGGTCCTAAGTCCTTAGTCCTAGGTCCTAAGTCCTTAGTCCTAGGTCCTAAGTCCATTGCGGTCATAGAATATATCCAGACTAGCTGTTTCGCTTTTCTTCTCATAACAAATGGTCTAGACACTGTCTGGACCAAGCCCATGGATGTAAGCCTGCCGAAAATAATACACATCCTCCCATTCCTGTGCGGAGCCTATCATTGAATATTTCGTTCCAACCACCGTTTGATTCCACCTTTGTGTTTAGCAACAAGTAGCCCAAGTCCTTACTAAACTTTCATTTTATTTTCGATTAGAATGACATTCATGCAAGCTTTATTCGCATCTTGGCGGGCCTTATTTTGGTACGAATGACTCTGTCTACAAGTACTTCTTGCATAGAAGGTCTTGCATTTTGATGAATATATTTCTCCTTACAAAGCCTCGTGCAATGTACAAAGTAAACGGTTACTCAATTTCTCTTCGCATTTTTGCTCGGCCCCAATCTTTCATGCTTAAAATTTCACATTCGTCTAATATCGGTTTCGATCCCAAATCCTTCCGAAGATGGACATCGAAAACCGGCTAAAGGCCTTAGAGCTAGGCTGTCCAAAATATGAAAATATTTACATTTTTTCAAAGAATCTCTAAAACTTTAATCAAAATTCCTCATTAGTTGTATTTTCCGGGCGTCTCACTTGTTTTTCCTCATTCTTTGCACTATTCTCATTCAGAATTCCATTCATGCAGAATTACTTCGGGCACAATAGATAGCATATCTTTGTCTAGCATATTATGCTATCGGTTCAGTAACCAGGGGGTGGACTCATCCCCGTTCGTCTTTTGCTCATCGTTTCTGTATACGTTTTGTAGTGTTGTAGGGAGTTCATTTGGCAATCTGACACTCCGAGCTATTTTCAATCTCTCCGCTCTGACAAAAGCGAGAGAACATAGTCAGAGCGGAGATTTCTAAATCAGCTTGAGTACAGCTCGATATTTCATTACTGCAACACAATTGCGCATACTTCCTGGTTTACAGTGACACATGGTTCTCATCTAAAATAATCTCTACATCTTCTTTCGATTAGTCCCTCCCACAACTCCCACGACATCAAAGAATGTTTCAAGTCCCTGAAACACTATTGCCGTGTTCAAATTTGCTGCGATATTTGTCATTATACATAAGTCATTACTATCCTTTGATTTTTCATTTGTTTATTTGATACACCCGTGACAGGTGCGACAGCAAATGCAAAAAACAATAGAAATAATAGTAGTAGCGGCAAAGACTTATGTAATTCTTTTATTGTATCGTGTTCGAATGGAGATTCTTATGATGATTGTGCTATCGCAGATCTAGTAAAATAGAGCTCTTTAAAAAATCACCGACTCGTATTCTCGCGCAATCCAATTCCAATGTTCCTACTCACTTTACCATGTTCTTTCCTAATCAATATTTCTATTGATTATTGATCATTATCCTCTATCGTCGTGCATTTCTCATATTGTTTTGCTTGTAACCCACAGTATTCTGGTCCAAGCCATTTTTCTTCCAAAGCAAGACAAAGGAGAGACCATTGTATTCGAGAGAGTTTGTATGTTGAGCGGTCGTTCTTGCTTTGAAAGTCATGAGAACGCTGTGAACCGTGCCCTCATTTATCGATTTCTTGATCATTAAATCTAAACCAGGATGCCACCCAACCTGGATCTGCCCCTCATCAAACCACACTCCATCCCTGTTTCATCTCCCTCGTCCTCAACCATTCACTCATCATCCACTACATCAACGTCATGCTGTGGTTGCCTACACAAACGAGTCAAGCGATGGGTGCGATCGAGGGGGCGGAGTCTTGATGGTAAGACATTTTAATCTTTGATCTTTGAAATTTTATTTGTTTTGCACCATTATCTTTCAAGCTTTGATCTTTGGGTATTGATTCTTTTATTTTAATCCTAATAATTAATATTTGAAGTTTATTCTTAATTATAATTAAAGATCTTTGAAGTTTATTTGTTGAAACTCTTCTTCAGTAATCGTTGAACTTTAGGAAAAAAACAATTTTCTCTTGACTGTCTTTGACCATCCATTAACCTTTGATCTCTGACTCCAATTGCTGTTCAAAGCTTTTCACGGGTTTTGCAAAATTTTGACTGTCTGAGCCTCTGCTATTTGGTATTCAAAAGTCGCGAAAGTAAGGGAAGAACGATTATGTAAAATGAAGAGCATTTACGGCTTTGTCGCAATATTTAAAAGCACACCCCAAGCATTTTTGACTCTGCCCGCTCTGGCAATATTCGCTCGCTTTCCTTGTTTACGAGAGAGTGTTGCCGGAGCGCAGAGTAAGAATAGATTGGAATATGCTTTTAAAGATGGAGACCCACGAGTTTTTTCGTAACAAGACTGTTCGGGTAGAATGATAGAGATTTAGCACACGAACCGAACGACATATTTCATATTGCGTGATGATATGTTTGAAGCTTGTTATGCGCATCGAAAATACAACTTTTCAGGCAAGTAGAGAGTGCCTATCCGATTTGCATACTTGACTCTCCCACTTTCCCATTATCACTTACGCTAATTTCCATACAATATTAACATTCTATCCCATGTTAATCGTTGCGGCAGTCAGTCATGCCAACTCAAGGGTCTCCTTCTTTAAAGAGAATTGCATTGAGAGGCAAATTCTTTTTTTTCTTCTTATAAAAATGCAATCATTTGACTCGAAAGATCAAAGATCATTCCTGAATTGAATCAAGTCCGTGTTGTTTTCATAGCGAATTCAAAGACGCAATAAAAGAATGTGGAACACAACCCTCCTTCCTCAATCTTATATCATTACATCTATTGTGCCACACATGTTCTGTCCCATAAAATGTTCTGATGTCAGTTGGATTCCATGAATTGTTCTGTCATTGTCATTAGGAATTGTCAGTGCTCTCACACCTATTCCTTGGATTGTTCTGTCATTGTCATATGAAATTGTCATTGTCGTGATATCATTTTTACTCATTTGTTGATAGATCTCTGTCCTCCTCTCGTCTATCTATTATCAAGGGACCAAAAAGCAACAATGACATGTGTTATGCGAGAACTATTCAATCTCGAAGATCTCCTCTCTCTCCCTCTCTCTAACTCCCATCTCCCTCTCTCCATTCTCTCCATCTCCCTCTCCCTCCCTCTCTAGGTTAGGTTCCATCCAAAATGCAATCATCCCCTCTAGTCCAATCATCTTTTAACGAGAGAGCATGGCCGGATGTCTGCGGTCTCTTAATTTTACACACTATCTCGATGTTCTCTTCCCAGAAAGTCCTCCTTCACGATTTCGCCTGAAATTCAGAGAAAAAAAAGAGAACAGAAGCGTTTCGAAAATCACTTTTTCATTGTTTTTTATTAATACAACGCAATACTCTCTCTTGAAAGAGATCCGAGAGATAGAGAAGCATTATAAGCACACCACGCTTTGGCAACGCTCTCTCGCTATCTTTGTCTACGAGAGAGTGTTTTCAGAGAGGAGAGTAAAGTTCGGGATGTGCCTTTAACTATTCTTCGCCATGTCACACAGCTGTTGTTAAAGTGCTGGATATCACATCAGACAAATGTACACTCATCTCAGAATAACATCCACCTTCTCTTTGTTTCTTACTTTCTTCCGCTCTGTCTCGTTAACTTTGTCTCGATCTCTGTCTCGACACTCTAAATTTCTCTGTATTTTCCTCTAATTCTCTTCATCTATCTCATTGCCAATCACAATTGCATATTCAAACAATTGTTTTATTTACCCGCAGATCGAAAGAAACAGTCGATTATCTTCGGCGATTATCTAGTCTGTACAACACTTACTGTCATATTCAAACAACAACTTTGAGTTCACTACATAATTTTAGATCGCCCGAAACAAATGCAGCAGGGGCTAATCTTAAGACCCATCGTGCTAATTTACATTTTAATATAAAGCCGAATTATTTTGCTTATAGTCTACGACAATCAACATGGGCGGAGCCTCATTTAAGCCGGGAAGAGACGGTCGGACAGACAGACATACAAAGCGATAGTTAGACAGAGATATATAAATATAATAGAACGCGAGGCATAGAGAGAGAAAGAGGGAAGGCATTTAGAGAGACAATAGACGGAAAGTAAAATAGAGAGACAGGCATAGGCACAGAGAGGGTGCTTTGGACAGACAGACAGATAGACAGACAGATAGAGAAATAGAAATATAATAGTCAGAGAGGCTTGAAGGAGAGGTACAGGGACATAGACAGAGCAAGAGGAAGCATAGGACGGACAGACAGATAGACAGACAAGCCTCTTCGTTTTCCCCTTTTCGTGATTGCTCTTCAAGGGTCACCGAAGGATGTAGGCGGTTTCTGAAATGATGAGAAAGACTGTGCGAAATTGAGAGAGCACTGAGAGTACTAGAGACCACATGAAGATGAGAGAACACACGGAAACGAGAGAATACAGAGATTTTGAGAGAGTGAGATAGTACGTGAAAGCGAGAGACAGTGCAGCGCACTTGAATTGGCCAGATCTTCTCACATTCTGCCTTAGATGGTTAAGGTCAGGTAAGGAGTTAAGATAAGTACTGACCATAAACCATGGAGTTTCGTCTAGTTCGCGTGTGCAGTGAGAGATCAGCGAAGATTGATAGAGGTAGTCATTTTATCTTTGCTGTAGTAAATAAATTCCAAGCACTAACAAAAAGGGCAGAATTCAAGTAGTAAAATGAGATGAAAGTAGGGGAACCAGGAGATTTGGGGCGCACCATTATCATGAGAACGTGGAACTAACAATGTGGCATTTCCTACTCTAATTGTAAGTTGATTAGAGAAGCCTGTAGCTCGGTGTTTAGCATCCAGTTCGCTATACTTGTAAGCATGCTACGTGAGTTCGATCCCCGTTCGCTATTTTCTGCACTCGAATCTTTCGAATTCGAAAAGTTTTACCTTTCCTTGATACAGAAATAATATTTATCCGTTCAAGGGAAACACTGTACATAATAAAACGATAAAATTGAATACTTAAATGCTGTTATGTGTATCTTCGTCTCGCATATTATTCCGTTATTATGTTTTCAACGAGAGAGGATCGATCACTGAAGATACCACCGAAACAACCTTTTCCGTCGTTTAATTTCCTCATATTCTATTTTATGAAGTCACGCATCAAAGGCGCTTTCAATCTGTAGTTCTATTTATTTCCCTTATATACTCTGATGAATTTCCTATCATAAACTTGCTGGGACAAGATTAGATCGGCCCTTATGTCATTCCCCAATAGGTGGTGTACGGTGTTGTGAGCGACGAATAGCAAGAGTGAGTTGATCTTTGATCTTTGGTTTCCTGTTTGGGTAGGGGTTTTGGGGAAATTTCATGACTAGATCTGATTTGTACTCAAAAATCTAGAAAATATTATTATAAATAGAGACAGGGAACCGGATCGAAAATAGGGGAAATAATACGCTCCGTAACAATTTTAGTCTCTGCGTAAGACTTCCTGCGTTTATCGCCGCCGCGGGTTCGAATAGAAAATGGGTTCAAATTCATTCGTTCTCTTTTTTATCTTCTTAGTCCAACCATCTACTTCCGAAATACTTTTTTAGAAAGTTTTTATAAAATTAAATTATTTATGAAAATAATGTAGTCGTACCCGAGCTAATTTTACTTTCCGCTCTGGCAGCGCTCTCTCGCAGACAAAAAAAGCGAGACAGCATTGCCAGAGTGGAGAATTATAATTAGCTAGTGGTTTTATAGCTCTCAACACTCTTGTCTGTTCTTCCTCGAGGTGTGAATTTACACTGTAAAGTGAATCTAAATAAATGTTACACCATGATCATGATATTTCGGTCGCTATGCGTAATGATGAAATAGTAAGTTCGTTTACGTGAGATAAGTGTGCCTGCGATTTCAGTGCGAGGGAGTGATCTTGTGTGACAAATGTCAGTCCTCTTTTTCACCTACTCTCCCTCTCCCCTTCCTCCTTTCGCTCTTCCTCTTCCTCTTCCCTCTTCCCTCTCCCTCCCTCTCCCTATCCCTCTCTACCTCCTCATGACTTCTCGTGTGATCTTCCCACAGTGCCTTTCAGTGCACTTCATATTAAAACGTTGTCCATTGTTTGATTGTTCTTCAAAGGAACTTCACTAAATTCTCTTCTCTGATCGAGCGATCTCACTTTTCTAAATCGTTGACGATAGCGCGAAGAGTTCAAATAACTTTGGGGAGGGGGATACTCCCGAAAGCTACAATTCCACAATTTCTGTCTATTTTTCTTTATTTTTCACAATTTTCATTAAAACATTATTAACTCTCCACTCTCGCAACCTTCTCTCACGTTCTCATTCAGCGAGAGTGTCCGATCACATGGTTCCTCTCATGCCTCTTGTATCTCTTCGTCCTAAATACTTCCTGTGAGTGAGAGAGTTCAAAGACTCAATCAACCAGACTTCATTTCCGTTTTCGTCAATTGTATCAAGTTGTCACATGATGACAACTATCGTAAATGAAGAGGAAGACCTATTCGTCCTTTCTTATCGTCTTTTCTATTCTCTTCTTTTGCCTTTGAGACTTGAAAACAGGCACTAGGTCGTATGAGAACCGTAGAATGGATGAGAACTGCATATTTTTGCCACTATCACTGGCCTAGCAGTGATCACCCGCAGGACTTCGTGTGCCTTGAATAACTTGTTGTACCTTTACCTTTTTCCTTTACTACTCTTTTCTCTCATACAAATGGTCCTCATCCATTCAGTTCTCATTCCACGGTTCTCATCTTCAAAAAAATTGATCATTTTCTAGCCTTATTCTTTTTCATGTACTCATTTTCAGTCAAAGTTAAACTCCTGCGAATTTTCATTTCGGATTAAGAAAACCTGTTCTCGAAAAGAAAAAAAAACAGGAAAAAACCTTTTCGTTTGTCGCACTGTTTCATCTACTTTACTTTCCTTTTCAACTTGAACACCACGTTAGAGGAAAGGAGAGGGCTGAAACGCGAGAGTTTAATTTAGAATTTATTTCTTGGAGCGATGCAAACATAGTGAAGAGGATTAAAAGTCGACCCTCAAACATGCAGCTAACCCCCATTAATCATTTTTCTTTGAAAATCTCTCCCTCTCCCTCTCCTTCTCCCTCTCCACCTCTCTCCCTCTGCTCCCTCTCTCTCCCTCTGTCCCCTCTCTCTCTCCCTCTCCCTCTCACTCTCTTCCTCCTCTCTCTCTCTTATCTCTACTCTCTCTCCCACTCTTCAATTCTCGCTCTCCCTCTCTACCTCTCTCTCCCTCTCGTTCCTCCTCTCCCTCTCCCTCCGCTCTTTCCCCTCTCTCTCGTATCACTACTCCCTCTCTCTAACCACTCTTCATTGTTTTGACATGTTAAACGACGACTTGTCAGAGTTTCCGCTCTTCTTTCGAGTTGAAGAAGCTTCATTCTTAATGTTTTCAAGCCATCTTTTCAATTTTCTGTCAACTCTCACACTTCATTCTATTGATTTAGAATCATTTTTTGATGAATCCACGCTTTTTGCAAACATTGGCAACGGACTTTACTCTTAGTAATCACTCACCTTTTGTTGGTCTTATTTTCATATTCTAAATAAGACTTACTTAATTTGCATATTTATTTTTGCGTTGTACGTTATCGCTCAATCCATGATGTGTGTTTTACTTAATCCTGCGCTGGAAAAGGTCATTATGTGTAGCATGACCAAGAAAATTAGATTGGATATCCATCCAACCAATGAAAAAGCAGTTCTTAAGGCTAATATCACCAACAAACTTCTCGCGTAATTAAAATTCTCTGCTCATTTGTAGTGCATCCGATTCGAGTGTACATTTGCACTACTTCTCGTTCCATTTCTTCCTACCATACTCTACCGTACCGTACTATCCTCTATACCGTAACCCTCCTTACGCTCGTTAATCCCAGACTGTCTATGCTGGTATTCTCATCGCTGCTGTCACCCGGTAGTCGTCCCTCTACATCGTTCGCAACTTCGCTCTCAGAACTCACGCCAAGCTCTACCTCTTCATCTTCCTTGAAATCATCGTCTATTTTATCACCTAGCACTTCATCCTCTATAAAACTACCAATATCACCCCAGTCGGAGGAGGACATGGAAATATTTGGTACTATAGAATATCCAAAACAAAAGTGCTAAACTTGTGTTATCATGAAGCATTCACACGTAAAATATGCATTGATTTAAAAAAAAGATTATCTTTCGTCGTGTATTCTTTCCTTGATCATCGAATCTGACGTGTTTGTATCAACTTGTTTATCCCCTTTCTTTCACAAAGTACCTCTCGTTCCCTCATACTTGCCACAATCCATCAAAATGTCTTGTGGGATCAAAATAAGCCTCTCGTATTTCATTTTTGCGGGATATTTCGAAAATGAGCAAGGACCGATGACATTTTGCTTTTACATGATAAATAATGGCGAAAACAATAAGAGAATTCAGAAAAATCTTTAAGGGACACCCCGAACAAATTTCAAACTCTCCGCTCTGGCCACACTCTCTCGCTTCTTTGCCTACGAGAGAGTGTTGCCAATGCGGGGAGATGCCTTTAAGCTAAGATTACGGTATGCGGGGGGGGTCTATTATTCTAGTGATATTGTTTTTGTATTCAGGGAGTAAAGATCTGTACCGGAACAGTTTTCATTCATTGTGCAATCAATTTTTTCAAAGGTTGAAACACTGTGAAAATGCAAAGAACCGCTGTAATATGCTTAAAACATTTTCAAATCTTATTAGTTTAAAAAATTAATTAAAAATAAATTAATCTTTCAGTGGACGCGACACGGCCGTTGACACTCGCGAGGCGGACGGACTCGATTGCCTCAAGTGAGAGAATTATCATGACATTTAGAAACATTATTATTGAAATGTTATTATTAATCTTATTTTTTTCAAACACATTTACGAAGAGTTCGTTAGATCGGCGAGGGTTCTGGTGTACATGGTATTCCAGATCCTGCTCTTGGCTTCGCTTAGGAAGTTAAGCCAAGAGTGGAATTATTATTATATTGAGAGAAATTCTTTAAAGAGACTCAATTTTTGAATAAGCAATTGCTAGAAAGTAGCTAGCAAAAAATTAGTCCAAACTTTTTTTGAGGTCTGGGCAAACAAAAATGAATTCTCTAGCAAAACAAATTTTCAATATCACGAAAAAATATTTCTAGTCACATTGATCTTCAATACTTGATCTTTGATCTTTTCAGGCGGTGCAAGGACAACGAAAATCTACGACAATGAGGCGGGTCTCGAAGCACTTGACAAGTGAGTATGCTTTCATTTTAATTTTTTCAAACTTATAAATATCTGATAGAAGCCAAACATGTATAATATCCTACAGATCATCATGGTTCAAAGGTCGAGTACATTCGTTTATACCAATAGAATGAGTACGGATTTGTTAATATTTTATTTATCGCTTCTTAGACGAGAACAAATAACGATACTATTGGTTAAATGGAAGAACTGCAAAAATTATTATCATCGTGCAAGGAACAGAATATTGACAAATCCATGCGTTTAACAATCTCTACAATTAATTAATATGTATTCCCTTATTGTTAGACATACGACTTGGTCCGATTTCGTTTTGTGTTGTGTCCTCGATATGTTTCAAAAGATATTCAAAAATCTTGCTACATTGGACAACGTTGCTTTCAGTACCATGCAGTATTCACAATATATCGTATATTTCTTATGAGAATCATTGGGTCGCCCGTTAAAGGCCCAAGCTAATTTTACTCTCCGTGTTGTCAATACTTTCTCGTAGACAAGAAAGCGAGAGAGTGTGGTCAGAGCGGAGAGTTTCTAATTAGCTCGTGGTCCCCCTTTTTAAACATGATAGTTGGTGTGGATCAGTCTGTCTGCTTGATTATTAGGGAAATTCAACTTTTCAATTTAATGTTCTCACCGATATTACGAAAATAGGAGACAAATTCTACTAAAATATTATATTGTCGCTGGATATCTTCAGTTATACCTACTTGTATTGGTAGTTATTGCACTGTTTCGTCAACTTTCTTCTGAAATTATTGTTTGAGAAATCTTTACATAACCATTTACTACCATATCCTTGAATTTGTATTCTCAACAATTTAATTTCATATCCCAATATGGCTATATCACGCGTGTCACTGAAGAATTGAGTAAAATCGGGGGGTGGTTGGCACATTTTTTGACCCCCACATATTATTGCAATTTTCGGTAGTCTATTTGGTCCCTAACAAGGTACCGTCGAGCTTTTTTTCATATCTTCATTTTCAACGTCGACAGACGTCATCAAACTTTTTGGACGCCGAAAATTGCCGACTTTGGAGCTCTGTAGCTCTTCAGAATGAAGATTTGGTATCAAATCGTCAACAGAAGAATTCCTCGGAATATCAAGTAGAATGCGCCTGCATCATTGACATGTCGATATTTTAATTATTTTTTTCGTAAATCGTTTTTATCGATTAGTTTTCTTAAAAATATAGAAGCCGAAAGTTTTCAATAGCTCAATCGATATAGCTCGACGAGAGGAATGCAATAGTATGCTGACGGCTACTGTATGTGGTTGTCTTCGAAAGTTATGAGCATTTCAAGTTTTTTTCTTTATTGAGAAATTCGTGTTTTCCTACACCATCTATCCAGGTAGGTTGGTGAACTATTCTATCAACATCGTAGAACAAGAGTGTGTAGTGTAGTAAGATGTCTGCACTTTCTTTTGACCGCCATGGGTTCGATCCTCCTTGGCGCAGTTTTCTTTGGCGATTTTTTTTAAATCGTCGAAATGTTTTTTCTGTGATTATAGAAAACAGAAAAGAAATTTTCCCGGGTGACTATCGCTGCAAACCAGGAGTATTGTATCGTGACCAGAAAGGGAAGAGTTGGATAGGAAATGGAGGACTCGGAGATGGACAATGACATCTTGGAGGAGCGAGGAGATGAGGAGATTGTAGATCAACACGAAGATGGCTTTAGGATGGTAGTCGAGGGAGAGTGTGATGAAATATTCCTATGAATTTGGAGCCTGATTCGTCCTATTGTGATTTGTATTCATTGTGATCAATATTCATCGGTTGGTTAAAATGTATGAAATGAATTATTGAAATGAATATTTGAAACTTATCAAAAATATCTTGGAGATACACTAGAATAACAGTAAAACTAATTAATATAGCTGAATTGTTCATACGAGGCAGAAGAGTGGGTAGATCACTGGCTGCGTCACTCTCCTCTCGTGTGAGAGCACGCAATGAAAAACTTCAAATGCTCATAACTTTCGAAGACAACCACATATAGTAAGCGTCAGCATACCATTGAATTCCTCTCGTCGAGATTTGTCGATTGAGCTATTGAAAAGTTTTGGCTTCTATATTTTTAAGAAAAAATAATCAACAAAATCGATTTACGAAAATACTAATTAAAATTGCGACCCGGCAATGATGCAGGCGCATTCTCCTTGATATTCCGAGGAATTCTTCTGTTGACGATTTGATACCAAATCTTCATCCTGAAGAGCTACAGAGCTCCAAAGTCGGCCAATTTCGGCGTCAAAAAAGTTTGACGGCGTCTCTCGACGCCGAAAATGAAGATATGCAAAAAAGCTCGTGCACCCGTCTTAGGGACCATATGGACTACCAAAAAATGACCTCTGCTCATTTTCGATTTTTTCAATGTGCCACCGTTTATTCGAACCTTACGCGTCACGCGTGATATTTCATATTCCGAAATGGCTGTATTTCACTTTCCCATATCGCTTCTGCTCATCCCACTTCCTCCTCTCCAAACACATATTGATCATGGAAGCCTTGCCACATTACTCACTCATTTATTCATTCCTTCTCATTTCCCATATGGAATAGAGAGGAGACGATGATGAGGAAGATGAAATCTCGCTGTCTGACTCTCTCGTTTCACCCACTCTCTCACCCATTCTCTGTTTCTCTGGAAGAGATGATGAAGAAGAAATGACGATGCGTAGTCGTGGCAACGAGGATCTTCCCTTCACTCATTAGAGTCATCCGACAAATCTCTGCCTCTATCTATATCAATCTTTATCTCTTCGCATTCTTTCTCTACCGAACTATGCATGTATCTCTCTATATCTCCTTTTCTCTCTCTCTCTCTTTTCCTTCTCTCTCTCCATGTCTCTCTCGATCCCTACTATCCTTACCATGTCTTCCACTGCTACATACACGACACAATACAATGATATTTATCATGCACAATGTCATTGGGAATGGTTGCCACTAAACAACTGATTAGTATGAGACATCAATACGCCCAGACTAATCTTCCATCCTACTACTGATGTGCATGGCTTCTGCTGTTGGCAATCAGAAATAACCATGGAATGATGATGTTGATAAAAGAGATACGAAAGGAGAAAGCACAGACGACAGAAGAGACGGACAGACGAACATACGAACAGAGCAATATTATATAATGATATGTAATCGCTAATTAGCGATAATGGATACAGGAATTTCTAGGGACTGGACACATATCATAGATCAGAGATGGATTATGAGAACGAAGATAGCGATTGGATGCATATGAAGATGATTAGGCTATATTGATAGAGGGGAGGGGATAAGGAGAACGAGGGATTGATATATAAGCAGTAGGGAGGATTCTGTTTTTCCTTGGCGTATCTCTTCTGAGACGAAGCGTCGCTATCATTATCGCTCTTTCCAGTATTCATATTGATAGAAAAAATTATTATTTTTATGTCTTGTAGGATTGTTTATGACCCTGTAGAGAATTGATCATAGCTTTGCATAAGTGTCCTTAAATAGGACGTAAGTTTTTAGTGGCATACGATTATTTTGGTTGGGCGCCGATTTTTGGCTACTGACAGTATTTAGATTAAAAAGTGCTTCATGACAAGCGTTTACCGAAAGTTCAAGCTGCGAGAAGTCTATGTTTGCTCTGTCTCATAACGCACTTCATTAGAAATATATTACTTCAATATCTTCTATTATTAATGTAGCATTCGAAACACGTCTTTGTTATGCTAAAAAGAATTTGTTTTAGCACTTTAGATCGTGGATAGAACTTCTGTCAAATATTACATAGTAGTTTACTAAATATTGTTAACTTCGTCAGATTTAAAATCCATTTCGTCTCTATTGTTTCCCTGTTGATGAACGTAATGGCCGTAATCGAGAAAAAACTTCCCTTTTCCAATTTCGAAAGCTAATTTCGCAATTTCATTCGACTTAAAATGTGGTTGAGAGATTGTTTTTGCATGCTTCCTTCTCTTCGCTCTCTCGACTAAATCTATGTCAATCTGGTGTATGGTGTATTTTACTGTAATCGCGGTTACGGTATTTGGCACATTCCTCTATGTATATCATGTCAGCGGCATCCATCTGGACTGATTAATCGTCAAATACACCGTGACACCATCTCACCTTCTCACTTTCGTCAATAGTGTGTGTGTCTACCTTGTGGGGTGGGCGGAGTTGAGAGGAAAGTACACGACTGCACGCGGGGCGTGGTCGGTAGTGGTGCGCAGTCTTGTGCGTGGTGTGCCGAGTCGACCGACGTTTGTGAAACGTCGTCGCTTCGCACCGCACAAGCAGCACCGACTACACCACACATAGTACAGCCAAGATAAAAGTCGACCTTAGAACCATGATGATAGTAGGAGACACGTTCGGCTTCTATCAGTTAGTACTCAGGAAGCATGCTTGCAGGTTTGGCGCCATTTTTTCAATTTCAAATCCAAATTTTGATTTGGCGGGAATTTAAATTGTGATATTTTCCAGGTTACGGTACATCTTGCATCAGTTGAACTCTGGGCAACTGCCGTTAGAAGATCTAAAGCGAAATATCGAATATGCAGCTCTGGTCCTGGAGACGGCTTATATGGATGAAACCAGGTATTGATTGATGATTCCACTTTGAAAACATCGATTTATCTTTGAAAATTGATTGATAACGATCATCTTTAATAAATCGCCAAAACCAGAAAGAAATATTGTCAAACAGTAACAAATATTACTTAGAATAAAGGAAAAAAACTGTCCTGAAACGTGACTTTCTAAAATCATTTTGAAATTATGTCTTATGAGAGTAGGGAGAAGATGGATGACGGCATATGACGTCATCACGTGATGGAAAATACTATAATAATCCATGCGAGATGTACGTGTCTTCCTTCGTCCTATGTCGTTTCGATAGTGAGACATTCCAGAGAACAGTTTCGATCTGATTATAGTATTATGCCCTAGTAATAAAAAAAAACTGCTTTGTTATCTTGACTTTAGAAGCTACCGCTCAACACAGACCCCTTCTCGAATACAACGGTCTTTCTTTTGCCTGGGTATCAATGAAATAATGGTTTGTAGAAAAATACTGCGTAACCACGATAGACGAAAATACCTGTGCCAATATTTTCATAGTTGCATGTTTCCTGATGTTTATCACAACGAATATGAAGAGCGCGTGATCAGAGTAAAAGCGAAAGGAATATCAACTAATTAGTGGAAACCTGAGAATGACGTTAGGCAACTTAACGATGGAGATTCGCGAATGTTTATGCAAACCTGTAAAGTCTCTCACATGCGAGAAATGATGATAACGATTTCTTTAATCGGAGCGCCGTTTTTGTCAACGACGTCACTATCGATTATATTGTTCTATCATAGAGCAACTGGTTGAATAATTCTGTCAGATACGCTTAGACTCGCGAAAAAAATTAAAACCTTATTTCGTTTTCTGAATAGATCGAATATTCGGGTCAACCAAGACACGAAATAGAAAATGTACCAATTCCTTATCCCATTTAAATTCTTACTATGGATCCTCTTTTGGGTAGGAAATTCTCTTTCTCTCTTAACCCTCCCTCTGCCTCTTCCCACCCTCCCTCTCCCTCTCTCCCCACCCTCCCTCTTTCTCTCTGACGATTCCCAGGTGCAGGCATCTTTCGGTGTATATTTCACGCTATCACGCAATGAGCCACTGAATGCTTGAGAGAGGTCGTGCCTGAGGCATCATTTCGCTATAGACTAGGCGAGGAAATGTCAATGGAGTAGTTTTGTGTGGCAACCAAAGATCAGAGTTTGGTCATAATATTACGTGATCTGGGCCTGTGTTCGCTTACTTACCTCAAATAGTATTCACGAACAAGGTAATGGGGAAGTAAATTGACCATCAACGATCTCCTAGCATTATAGTGCGCTAACTAAAGACCTTTTGTAACTCAAAAACTCTAGCCATCGTCAACTTTTTTCTCAGTTTGCAATCAAAAAGCAACTCTATACAAAAAATCGATATTATACCTATATATTTTTGTTTTTGCTGCATCCAAACACCAATCAATATTCAATCCAAATGGAAATTAGACTAAGTGTGTGTGTATGAAGTAGTGAAGGCACCGGAAACCAGGCAAATTTAGGCGAATCGGAAGTTGGAATTTCCCTCAATCGCTGGCAAATGCGAAATTAGATGGGAATTGGTTATATTTGCGCGCGCAATCGGTGATTGCTTGTGATATGAGTCACACTATTTTTGTATAGAATATTATGATATATACAGAAACAAGAGAGAAACAGTAATGGTAGCATTTCCGTCATCAAATGTGGTTCACAAATTCATAATTCTCTACTCTTTCGAAGACTCTGATATTCTGATATCAAAAATTGCCTGGCATGGATTCTCTCCAACAATAATCAAATTAACAAGTTGATTTTATTTTCCTGCCCACGTTTTATACTGATCAGCCATGGCGTGATACCATAAGAGAATGATGTGAAACATAACTATACTCGTTTTTGCATGAAGGTCATTTGATGTTGAAGCCACACAAGATTATTTTCAGTCAGTACTGCGTCATAGCATTTCAAGAGAAAATAAGGGATATGGCCATAATATAAACCAAATTTCATTTATGTTTATAAACTTATTACATTTTCTTTAAAATTCAAATCGATCTTTCCCTTTGCTAGTAACAAGTGTATGAAAAACTATTAAAATGCAAAGAAATACATTTATTAATTAATAAAATGTTTTAATTAATTATTCAATATTCAGACGAATATGTGACGAAGACGATGATTTGGCCGAGGTCACACCGGAAACAGTCCCTGATGAGGTTAATACATTAATAATAATAATTGTGATAATTTTAAATACATTCATGAACGAATTACTTACACAACATCCCCCAAATCTGGTGTTTGAAAGATTTTAACGTATTGTCATACCCTTTCAAATGAAATAGCAAGAGTACACACAACTTTAAAAATTTTAATCTTGTTAGGTTCGCGAGTGGCTGGCGGCGACTTTCACACGACAAAATGCGGGCAAGAAGCGAGATAAGCCAAAGTTCAAATCAGTCGCAAATGCGATTCGAACCGGCATTTTCTTCGATAAGTTCGTGTTTAGATTAATTTCATAGAATTTTTCAGTAGTTTCCAGTTAGAGGTAAGCCCCTTAGTTTCCATTTCCGTCTTTTCCTCTTCTTTCTTCTTTTATTTTCATTTAAAAAATTCTACTTTGTCCAAAATTACTCGTCCGTAACAGTAGTTCTATCGTAATAGTAGCCACTTTGACTAACCATCTTCCTAACTCACTCTTTCCGATCATACCGTAATGAGTAAATGTCGTCCATACCAAATTTCAATGAGCGACGTTTCCTAGCAGGTTACGGTATGTCACCATTCTAGCGACACCCTTTCCTGTAATCCTTTACGTGTATGGAAAGGTACACTAGTAATTTCCTGATAATCGCCAGTTACAGATTATTCCGTAAACAACAAAGTGTCCAGTGTCCGATACCACCTGAGATTGCAGAGTTCCTCAAGGTATTATACTCTTTATTCTTTGTATTATTATATTATTATCATTATATTTTACCGACGTGCATGTGCACGAAACGAGACAACTAATGGTAACGAAAGCAAAAGATTTTTTTGTTTTTAATCGTATTCTTTCTTGTTCATATTCCATTTAAACACCCATCTCCAGTCCTCACTTTTTTCATTTCTTGCTTCATCTACTTCATCCACTCATTAACCAATACACAGAGAGGGGGACATTAAGTAAATAATAGTGTATACTGTATGCTGTTTTTATCGATACTGTGACGGCAAAGTACAATTTTTTCAGGAAGTGAATTCATGGTCGTTCAATTCGTTCAAATTGAATGAAATCACAGAGGGACACGCTCTGAAATATGTCGGATACGAGCTCTTCAATAAATATGGATTCATGGATCGATTCAAGGTGAGAGTGTACCGTATTCATGGGAATATATTGATTGATTTTGGTCCATCACAAGTGGTTGAACCAACATTTTGCAATTAAACGATAGTTATCCTCATCGTTTATTGATTTGAAATGACGAAAAACAAATTTAAATCGTTAAAATGGCAGTTGTCAGAGCATCTACATGACTTCAGAAACTGTCTTAATGAATGACATTTGCAGATCCCATTTTCCGCCCTCGAGAACTATCTCGGAGCACTGGAAGTCGGCTACTCAAAGCACAATAATCCATACCACAATGTGATGCACTCGGCTGACGTCACACAATCGTCGCACTTCATGCTCAGTCAAACAGGATTGGCGGTCAATATTTCATTTATTTATTTGCCTATATTCATAAATCTTTTTTCTTTGCGAAAAAGACCGTTCTGATTATCTTGTTACTTTTTTTCCGGTTCTCATTATATTGTTTTGAACGTTACCAATGATACAATTAACGGAAAAGATCAAAGATCAATTTGCAGAATTCTCTGAGTGACCTCGAGTTGTTCGCGGTCATCTTCGGTGCTCTTATTCACGACTATGAACACACGGGACACACCAACTCGTTTCATATTCAGTCGGGGTGAGAATTTATTAGACGCTCACACCGAGCCAATTTTGCTCTCCAGAGAAAATTGCCAGAGCGGAAAGTTCCAAATTAGCTCGGGACGTGCCTTGAACTTGAATACATTCAATTAATGTTGCAGTATATTTTCGAAAAATTTCGTTACAAATATGTGAAGACAGAGAAATATCAAAAGCTTACCATACTCTTTCTTTCTTGTTTTCAAATCTCTGCGTATTAATCGCTAAAAACGTGATTAGATCAGCTCTCACAGTAGAGGCAACGGTCCTCTTTTTGAAAATTAAAAAGATCGGCGTAGAGTTTCACTCCTGCACGAAATGTTTTTTTTATTAATATGCTGTCGCACCTGTCACGGGTGTATCAAATAAATAAAATAAATAAATAAATAAATAATATAGAGCTAATCATGCTTTAATATTAAAGGCTAGAGGTTTGCATGAATATTTACGGGTCTCCATTCACTTTTTATACCATTTGACAAACTGTTATATCTTGATTTAAAATTAATTTAATCAGAATCCAAAAATCGTGGGTCTACATCTCTGTGTCTTGAATAAACACTACATTATTTATGATACTCCCTCGCGTGCGCTTCAGATAGGAAACTGTAAATACTTAATGTGTTTATCTATTCAGAATAAATTTCTTTTTTTGTACAATTTTAATACTAAAAAATGAAAAGAAAATTTTTAAAAAATGCGTTCAAATTGCAGATCCTCCTACGCCATGTTATACAATGATCGATCTGTGCTCGAGAACCATCACGTTTCCGCTTGTTTCCGTCTCATGAAGGAAGACGACAAGAACGTTTTGGCTCATTTGACTCGAGAGGAGTACAGGTGCGAAGATGAAAGATCAAAGATCAACTTTACGTTTGAAATATTCGTTATGCTGTCGACAGAACGGTTAAAAATAACTGTGTATCAACTAATTCGAGATTTTCGGATTTACGCGCAGACCAAAAACAATTTGTAGGAGTGATCTTGCAAGGCGGTTAGGAACTCAACTAACGATGTGCTAACCAAATGATCAAGGCCATATTCATATACGAATCCGTTCACAGAAACTTCCCAGTCGACTTGAGTTTTACGAAAAGCGATAATAAAATTTTGTGATTTTCTGCGCACGATTTCTCATCAGATCGCAAGATTCAGATTTTTTACGCTCTCGACAATCAAAATATCCACCCGGCTAGTGTATTGGATAAGATGTTCGCACACCATTTTGAAAATCATGAGTTCCCCCACGCAGATATAAGATTGAACTATTACATATTCTAGATTAACAAAGAAACAACCCTTTTATCACACTATTGAACAACGTGAGTAATGAATATGTACTACGACAATGGATCAAAAATATTGAAGTCGACTGTGCAGTTACTGAAAAAGAATCACCATTAAAAACTAGTCATGGTACTTCGATTTGAAAAGCTCATGATGAGTTGCAATCCTCATCCTGTTTACTCGCTCGACCTCCTATTATGTTTCTTTTACTCAAAGAGAAAAAGGATAAGAGCTACTGAACGTCGAACGCAACCTTCAAATTGCAGGGAATTCCGCAACAATGTCATCGAGATCGTCCTCGCCACCGATATGAGCACGCATTTCGTGCAGATCAAAACGATGAAGAACATGTTGTCGCTTCCGGAAGGGTGAGTGGCTATTTCCCGGATTCCGCTGTCCTTAAACCATTTTACGGACATGATCGATTTCAGTATCGACAAGAACAAGGCATTATGTCTGATCGTACACGCGTGCGACATTTCCCATCCTTCGAAACCGTGGCATTTGCACGAGCGATGGACGGAAGGAGTGTTGGAGGAGTTCTTCAGACAGGGTACGGTAACGCACTACAGTTGCCTATAATAAACTGAACCTACCGTAGTAATACTTGTAAAGCAATGACGTAATCTGAAATTACCGTAATCTTTCGCTGCAGGAGATCTCGAAGCGAGCATGGGACTGCCGTACTCACCACTCTGCGATAGGCATACAGTGCATGTGGCAGAGAGTCAGATAGGTATGTGCACTATGAAAAGAAATTGAAGATATTACGTAGCATAAAAATTAATTAGTAACGAGCATAGCTTAGTCTCAAAACAAAATGGATTAATTGTGTTAACATGATGAACGTGAATTTCGCCAATACTTTTTTTTAAGAAAGAAACAACTATCTTATCCAAAACGCATTGGATTGACAATGAAAAAAAAATTTATATCTATATCAAAACAAGAATTACGAAGCTCCAATTCTTCCAATACATAATGAATATTGCAGGTTTCATCGATTTCATTGTTGAACCAACCATGCTCGTGTGCGGTGAACTGCTGACGAAGATGGTCGAACCTCTGGTAAATTGATCTTTGATCTTTGTAGTTTGACCCTTTCAATTTTGCAGTTTGATCAATGATCTTTCCCAGGTGTCCCTTCCTCCTTCCGACACGCTGTTCCCACCGGACAAGCAAGGAGAAGGCGCCGAATCTGTATCGCCTAGTGCAGCGCTGTCACCACTACCACCAGGTATGACCAAAGATCAAAGATCAAAGATTTGAAGGCAAAGATCAAAGATCAAAGTTCAAAGTGCTAATTGAAGGTTCAGGTCGAAGCAGCGCCAATGGATCGAATGCGAGCAATATTCGTCGACTACCGCTGAACTATTGCGGCAAATTGGAGATTCCGACGCCATGGATGAAGTTCTTGCATGAGAACAAGGCGCTGTGGAAAGAACGAGCGGCGAAGGGTGAGTGTCTGCACTGGCTGAACTTTCCCACTTTATATTTCTGTGATAGAATATCCGGACAGATTCCAACGATTAGATTAATTTATTCTTATCGAACTTTCGTTAGAAGTAACGCAAAAAAATATTAAAAAAAGGAACATCCGAGCTAATTTGAAACTCTCCGCTCTGGTAATGCTCTCTCGCTTTCTTTTTCTAGGAACGTTGCCAGAGTGGAGATTAAAATTAGCTTTACCTCTCACATTATGACGTAAAGCGCTTGATTCAATAAGTACTTATTCATATTTCAGAAGAGGAGGAACGCAAGCGAATCGAGGCGGAAAAGGCTGCGGCAGAAGCCGCCGACGCTACGCCCAAACAGAATGGCGGCTGATTAATCAATATCTTCTATCAATCAATAATGACCACCCTATACCGTATATCAATTCCCACACAATCCGTCCGGGATTCCGGTTAGTGTCTTGTGAACAAAATGATTCCGTCTTTAGAAACAGAGGACCATAAAACACTATCTCTTCTTTCCTGATATTATTATTATATAAATAGAGTATAGTATGTATAAACTTTTTGCACAGGTCACGAACACCCACTATGTCTCCTTATCCCGTTCCTTTAATCAATCTACACTTTCCATGCTACAGTATCCCCGTACCTACAGTATCCCGTGTTGCATCGATTGATTACTTCTTCATAATAATATTATATGAATGTTTATCGAAGTGTAAATTACTTTGTTTATCTATGAGTCATTACTGTAGATGAACCCGAACGAAGACATTGGAAAGATATCGATTAAATAGAGCAAAACTGTTGTCAAGGGTTTCCTTATTTCAAATTACACACGGAGTACGGCATCGAGAGTAGTGTAGCGAATATGACTCATGATTATTAATTTCTGTGGCCTATAATGAGTGGCTCGCTTCCCTTTCGATTATACATTCCAAATGGCAGTTGACCGGTCTCCCCTGCGAATATTCGCTTGTTGGGCGAGTCGAGAGTGAGTCAAGAAAAACAAATGCCTCTCCCGTGAGTACTCACTCTAGACCGCTAAAGTGGACGAATAATCATGAATCATTTTCGCCACCCTAATCGAGAGGCGAATCGTCCAGAGACCCCGCTACGTGCACCGTGTAGAGTGAGGACGGTATGCACGACTGGGTTCGTTGACCACAACGCGGCATGCACCGTCCACAAGTCAAGTCTCGTGGTGTACACCACGGTGTACGACACGGGATTTCAGATGGCGTATGCCGCGTTTCGGGACTAGGTTGTTCTCAGGTGAGACCGTTGGCAATGGTTTCGCTAAATTCAAATAAACAGAGGATAAATCGAGGTACAAGAAACAAGATAAAACTAGCCCTGAGGGGTGTGAGAATATCACTAAGACACGACAAAATTTACAGTAATACGCAAACAGTGATTCGGTTCTAATGAGACTATCGAAAGAGCAATAGTCCGAGGAGTACGGTGGCTACCGTAGTCCATAATCGGCACGGGACCGAGGAGGATGGTCGCGGAGGACTGCATGAGGTCCAATTGTGGTTGACAAGATGTTCGTAGAGAGAAAGATCGACTCGACCGACGGAGTACGGTCGTCCCTGAATCAGGACTATCAGTATTTTAATCGATATCGGAAAATAGAAAAATCGATACTTCTTCGATTTCTTTTTTTCCTAAAAATCAGTTCGAAATTTATAGTACAAGGTTACGGCAGTTCACAAACCGATTCACGATAATTTATTACAGAATAACTAAATGAGTACCTGCGACAGCTCCTTTTCCAAATCATTTTGCACGTCTTTCGACATCGTCACGAGTAATTCGTCGCCTTTAATTTTAAAAATTAAATATTAAATTAATTATAAAAAGTAATTTTGTGTTAAAAAATACAAACCAGTAAGCATCAGATCGAAGACGCAAGCATCGAAGAAATCATCACTGACGTTCATTGCCTTACATCTTTCTGAAAAGTTCAGAATACATGTCAAATAAGTTTTAAAAGTACACCCCAAGCTAATTTGAAACTCTTCGCTCCGGCAATAATTTCTCGCTTTCTTTGTCTACGAGAGAGCGTTGCCAGAACAGAGAGTAAAATAATTCTCGTGGTGCGCCTTTAGAAGCTATTTTACTCTCCGTTCTGACAATAATCTCTCATAAACAAAGAATGCTAAAGATCATTGTCAACATGCAAGCATCATTTTCATGCAAACAATTATAAAATTGATGATTTCTGTGAAGCATACCTGTCGCCAGTTTGACAGGCGTTAGAATCGGTGATGCATGACACTCAGAGAATGCAGATGGATTGGAAAGAGCAGCTGGGAGCGGAACAAGAGTGGATAGAGGGCATCCTGGAATTAATTATGATATTTTTCATTTTCTTTTGTTTTCCATATATTTTAATTAAGACATAGTCTTATAACTTCCAAGAATGTTTTCTGTTTTCCTTCTATGAGAAAATATTGTGGGTTGAAGAGACTATTAAAGGCACACCCAAGCAAATTTGAAACTCTCGTCCCTGGCGAGGCCCTCTCGCAGACAAAGAAAGCGAGAGCGCAGCCAGAGCGCAGAGCTCTTGTGAAATTAGCTCTTGTGTGACTTTAAAAAGAATTTCTAGCGTGTAAATTAAGATGGAATCAAGAATTAATTATTAGCGTTTACTCCCATATTAATAAATTGATATTGTAAGATAATGTAAGATTTTCGTGTACCTGCATGACACATCTGTTCGTTCAATGGTAGAGATGTCGAAGGATGGGAGTCCTGTTACAAACAATATTTAAGAAAAGATCAAACATCAAGTAGCAGAAATCAAAGACCAAAGATCAAAGATCATACCTGCGCAAGAACATGATGAGGTAGAGTTATGCTCACGCTTAGATAAGGTCCTCTGTAAATTGTTCGAAATCAATCAATCAACTTTTATTCGTTCATAGTATTTATATTTTTATAGGTCATAGGATTAGATTAAGGGGATGATTCGTTTAAATGAGGTCCAGATCGAATAGCACAGTGTTCTATTCTTTTGCAAGCTAGAACGACCGCTCTAGATAGAAATTCTCCTAAACACAATTCTCTCTCGCGTGTCTGGCTTTCAAAGAAACAATGGCGTACACTGTGATAATTGATTTAAATTTCTTTTCCTCAACGAACCTTCGTCGTATATGAATCGTGGTCGCCGCATGCTTCAGAGAGATTTCAATGTGATCGGATGAATGGGAGGTGATCTGAATCAATACGATCAATACATTTTTCTGTGCCATATAGGATTTCACAGGATAGTTAAAGCCACACTCCAAGCTTATTTTTCCTTCATTGACATTACTCTCTCGTACACAAAGAAAGCGAGGGAGTATGGCCATTACGGAGAGTTTCAAATATGCTTCGAATGTTACTTTAATCATGAAAAAGTGACATTTTCCCCTTAATCTGGATTCCCATTAGCCTTCCCTTGATCTACCAAACATTCATTAATCCGTTCCCATTTCCAAATGTAATAAAATACTCACATCGACCGATCGTATGTCTTCCACCGTAGAGCGCGTAGTTCCATCCACAAAGGCTATGGGGAGATGTTCAGTCTCTGACGCTGCTTCGTACCTGATATTATGAAATTTCCATTATCAATCATACAAGCTAATCTGAAACTATCCGCTCCGACAATGCTCTCTCGCTTTCTTGTCTAGATTATTGTCGATGTGGAGAGTACAATTAGCTTGGGATGTGGACTTTAAATACCTTTTCGGAGTTGTGCAACTGTGCTCACGGACGATTAAAGTTACCTGAATTAATGTAACATTGCAATTAAGCTAATTGTAATGAAATTCTAATTGTAGTGGAACTCTTGATGAATGCGTTTAAAAAGAAATTTAGCTGTGCTTCGGAGACAAAAGCTTTCAAATAAACGGGCCACCGTAAAACGACGGGAATAGTTGTCGTTTAAAAACGCGTCGCATAGCATTTGTTGCGTTCGTTTGTTCTGATACTGCACGTTATTCATCACGATCTCTAATTCTATCTCTCTTACTTTTCTTTCTCTAATCTCCATTGAGAACAAACACATATTACAGAGGGGAGGAGTAGAATAAGTAGACGTAGAGGAGCTACGTGACTTATCCTCTGTTCTCCAGCGGTACAGTGGCATCAATGCCATACACAATTGAGAATTCTTATGGAATCATCAGGAAAGTGTCCCTACATCTCTGATTTTGCATAGTCTTTGCCTTTTTTATGATTACCATGTCATAATCAATACAGCTACAGAATACCTTGGACACGGCAGTGACCATCGAATCCTCTCGTACTCTTCCACTCGAGACCTGCACTAGGAAATACCTGAAGTATACTGTAACATTCGATCGATATTAAGTCAATTATCAGTAGATCAATTGGAACCGTACTTAATGTTAAGAGACTGGCTCGGTAAGACTCGAGCATTTCGACCCCCTGCCGGACATTCGCGAGGAATTTCGATTTGGCACTCAATACTTTCATCATAGACACATACCGGGGGGAGACCGATGAAAGTTATAGTGAAAATGCCCTGCGGCTCAAACCCGGCTCACATATGCCGCATAAAATAAAAAATTTAAAAATTCATAACTTTTCAATCGTGATAGCTAGGACTATTATTTCTTTTTATTGGTAAATAACATGCCATGCACTCTTACCAACACCGCTGAACAGCAATATCAAATCGTTCTGAATAAGTTTTTTCGTATCTGATTTTAAGATTTTTCCTCTTCTATCCTCATTGAAGAGAGACGGCAAGCACTGACATAGTGCATATTGTAGCCCTGACAATTATGTACATGATGGTCAAATTCCCGTAAAAATCCATGTTTTCTGAAACATCGAGAATTGCAGCTGAATGTGAGATATGTGTAATTTGCAAAAATCGAAAATTAAATTTCTTGTAAATCGCAAGAGTAAGAGGTAGCTTTATTATGTCATTATACTCGTAGTAATGCGAGTGCACAGGAAAAATATACAGGTAATCTCGGACTACATTTTTTTTTAAATTTAAAAAAATCATTATTTTATTTTTATTTTTTCAAACCCCACATTCAGTCGACCGTCAAGGCAAGTTGATTCATAGGGCGGATGGTGGCTGTTGCATGTGCGTTTGCAGAAACGACTGCAACGTGAAGAATCGTGGTTTCGCAGATCTCGAATTTATTTTTTTAATTAACAAACTTGAATATTTATATGTTTCTTTAATATAAATCGGTTGGAAAGTAGCGTACTGCATCCAAGGCTGTACCATTTTTATCAGTAGGAGTATACGGTATTGAACAACCGTAATCGCCAGGAATCGCGAACTGATTTTTTTTTCAGTCGATCCATGATTTTCAACCATGACCCGGGGTTCATGGTTGAGAATGGCTGAGGTCGAAAAATTCGTGCTGGTCCGAGATCAAATACTATTTGGCATTATATCAACAGTGGGCCAACTTTTATTTTCATGAATACCATAACTCGAATTACCGTAATAGTTATGCAAACATCTGAATTTTACGAGAATTTCACCACATTATTATAGGATACGGTAGCTAGATTACGGTAATTCGAGTTATGGTATCCATAAAAATAAAAGTTGGACCACTGTTGATATAATGCCACATAGTATTTGCTCTGGGATCATCATGAATTATTCGACCTCAGCCATTCTCAACCATGAACCCCGGGTCATGGTTGAAAATCATGGATCGACTGAAAAAAAATCAGTTCGCGATTCCTGGCGATTACGGTTGTTCAATACCGTATACTCCTACTGATAAAAATGGTACAGCTTTGGATGCAGTACGCTACCTTCCAACCGATTTATATTAAAGAAACATATAAATATTCAAGTTTGTTAATTAAAAAAATAAATTCGAGATCTGCGAAACCACGATTCTTCACGTTGCAATCGTTTCTGCAAACGCACATGCAACAGTCACCATCCGCCCTATGAATCAACTTGCCTTGACGGTCGACTGAATGTGGGGGTTGAAAAAATAAAAATAAAATAATGATTTTTCTAAATTTTTAAAAAATGTAGTCCGAGATTACTTGTATATTTTTCCTGTGCACTCGCATTACTACGAGTATAATGACATAATAAAGCTACCTCTTACTCTGGAGATTTACAAGAAATTTAATTTTCGATTTTTGCAAATTACACATATCTCACATTCAGCTGCAATTCTCGACGTTTCAGAAAACATGGATTTTTACGGGAATGTGACCTTCATGTACATAATTGTCAGGGCTACAATATGCACTATGTCAGTGCTTGCCGTCTCTCTTCAATGAGGATAGAAGAGGAAAAATCTTAAAATCAGATACGAAAAAACTTATCCAGAATGATATGATATTACTGTTCGGCTGTGTTTGTAAGAGTGCATGGCATGTTATTTACCAATAAAAAGAAATAATAGTCCTAGCTATCGCGATTGAAAAGTTATGAATTTTTCAATTTTTTATTTTATGCGGCATATGTGAGCCGGGTTTGAGCCGCAGGGCATTTTCACTATAACTTTCATCGGTCTCCCCCCGGTATGTGTCTATGATGAAAGTATTGAGGGCCAGATCGAAATTCCTCGCGAATGTCCGGACCATGCTCGAGTCTTACCGAGCCGGTCTCTTAAAGGGAGTGTAACCTCTCTCAATGGTCTCTTCATTGTGCACACTATTTCTCTGTTCTCTAACAACGAGAAAGCATTGCGCGTCGAAGAGGCCATTGAGAGAGGTTACGCAACCTTTAATGATATATCGGTATAAAGTCAGTTATCGATTTTTCATCTCGGATTGTACCGTACCTATTGTCAATGAGCGGACGTGCGCCCGCTTCGGCGCACGCGTGTACGCTTCCGTCGAAGGCGCGGATATGCGGATCACCCCAGAGTGCGCAATGACGAAACGACGATTGCGACGAAGGAGTAGGCGTCAAATGGCATCTACAATGGATTATTGATTGATTTCCGATATTAGATCATTTGATCTCTCACCTTCCCCCATCCACCTCTCTTTTAATAATTCTAATCTGTCACATATTTTCTCTTGCACTCGAACACTTTTTACATGTTGAAACACCCTTGCGGTGTACGATAAATAAATAAATAAATATATAAATAAAATAAATTGGATCAAGAATAATTTATTTTTCATAATTTCACTATTCTGCAATGGTTTTGCACAGCATTTCGAAAGCGGTCTTGATGTAACTGAAAACAAGATAAAGTGGAAAATAGTGAGTACGCTGACTATGAGGTGAGAGCGTACAAACGGTTAAAGTACACCACGGTGTACCGTACCGTGATTTGTTTTGGCAATTTTCCAAGTTTCCAATGAACGTCCCCGTATTGGATAAACCCTGTGCATCGTCAACCTTTGCAAACAATACGGACGCTCACATTAAATAATAACTCACTTATTAGTTTTTCGCCCATCGGTAGCCATTTTTTGCAATAATCGATCACAATCATTGTTGTGCCACTGAATCGACGTCGCTGGAAAGATGTCAATGTCAAACAATATCTTTGGAAACTAAATTACGAACAGGTTCAAAGGCACACCCTGAAACTTTGAAACTCTCCGCTCTGGCAAAGCTCTTTCGCTTTCTTCGTCTACGAGAGAGTGTTGCCAGAACGGAGAGTAAAATTAGTTTAAAGTGTGCCTTTTTAAAAACGCTATGCATAGGAACTGGAGATTGAGTGAGGACTGACCAGTGAGTGATATGTGATATTTGATGTCGCCTCGGCACATTTGAGCAGTGGTGTTGAGACATAACCAATATGTGGAGAGTACCTGACAATCTACTTAGATCATTGCATCTCCGAAAAATCATTTAAAAACTTAGCTAATTTTAACCACGAGCTGATTTTACTCAACGTTCTTGTAACACTTTCTCGCAAACAAAGAAAACATTGGCAGAGCTGACAGTTTCAAATTATTTCTGGGTGCGCACGTAGAAATTGGAAAAAATAATGAAAAATTAAGTGAAAATTTTAGCAAATGTATCTCAAAAGGAATATAAACGAAAAATTGTTGGCAGCTTTACCTCGCAAAAGCGTTCATCCTCCGCCTCTCTCAGTCCCTCGTACTCCATCGTCCTCGTATACGCAACCGCACACGCGTCAACACCACACTTCCGCTGAGGATCTGAAGAAGAATCATTTCGTAACTCGGTAGAATTATTTATTCACCATAAAGCAAACGTATAATTATACCAAAATGAAATTAAATGAGATCAGTTATGAAAGTAAAACAAATTTATCTAAAAATTATTTGCTGCGCTCACCTATAACGTGTTGAAATCCACTCGTGTAGTATGACGACAGAAGAAGAAGAAGAAGGATGTAGATCATCACCGATCATGGCAGATTATCGATTAATCGATTGAAGGAATCATTTACTGATCAGGGAAGAGATACTGTAATCAATTATTTCAAATGATTTTTTTAAATCAATGAATCAAATCAATCAATAATCAACTAGCAAAAGGATAGTGTGAGGAGCACCGTTATCGACAAATCAATCGTAAGGGCACTGTGTGCAAGCAACAATCGATCAATTCATAATGAATTCTCGAAAAATGAATGTTCAGTAATAAATAATCATAAAACTTCTCGGACAAATTATATTTTAACAGTGAAGACATAGATGAGGAGAATGAACTAATCGTATGAAATTTGATATGAAACCCATCTGACAAGGGGATATATGATATGATACATGAGAAGATGAGAAGCCTGATTCAAAGTGTCTTCAACTCCCTCATTGTGTCAATCATAGGCCAACCTGTATCAACTAGGTTTCAAGGATCTGACCCAGCATTTTATGTCATTATTTTCGTGTCACGTATGGTATGATGGAATAAAGAATAAGATAATCGATGAGTGGGGTGTCACTCAGACTCAATTCAAAATGTCTTGAGCAATGCAATAGAGGAAGTGGAAGAACAGACAGGATCGTTAGTCAAAGTTCTTAAACTTAATTTCCAAGTAACAAGCAAAATTAAACAATCCGATATGGCAACACACTCTCTCTCTCTTTTTGTCTGCGAGAGAGTGCCAGAACTGAGAGTCCAATTAGTTTTTAAAGGATCTCCAAAGCGAATTTTACAACAGTTCTCTGGAAAGAAATCAACATAGTGAGATTTGAGTTTCACGTCCAATACATATTCATCTATCTCTGAGGCTTATCTAATCTAGCTTTTAAAAATTCACTAAAAGAAAATCAAAAGAGGCGATAGAGTGTGTAGAACCAGAAGAGTTTTCCTTGATTTTCTTTTCTTTTCGTAAACTTATCTAATAATTTTCGAAAGATCACGAAAAAGTTCTCGAAGAGCATTATAACTTAAAACAAGTCAATCAAGCCAGAAAGTGCCTGATTCATTCCCACAATCATTTGATCTCACCAATCTTTCTCCAATTAGTGATAGACATAGATACATCACTAACATTTGTCAAGATCAAGGAGAATGAGAAGATGGGACAGAGGGCAATCGCTGATTTCAGGCAATTAGAAGACAATGATCCGGCAAATTGACTTCCGGGAAATAGGAAATATCAAGAAAAACTTCCGTGCATGAGCAAGATAGCCCATAAAAGTACGTATACGTATAGTGCGTAAAAAAGTGGACTAAGAAGAAAAAATGTGTATAGATCAGAGTCGACTTATGACTGGGCTATGAAATCGAAAACTTCAAGTGTGATGTTTTGAAGCAGCGGCTGAAGTGGGATAATAAAGGTGTAAGGAGGGTTTTATTGTTTTCGGGAGGCTTTCGAGTTAGTGAAGTCAGTCACACATCGTAGTTGGATGAGAACTGATGTAGTGCTGATGACCGACGTTTACTAAAAACAAATTGTAGTGAAGGATGTTGCAGTGGTGCGTAAAGACGACATTTCCTGATCCCACTCATGTCTAGTCAAATTCTTGACTGAGTGTTGATCACAAGAGATGAAGAGGAAGAGGAGAAAGAGGAGGAAGTGTAAGGAGCACCATGGAGACTGCAAGCTTCTCTTGCAAACAATATTAACCAAGAATATTTCATAAGCGACCCATATACCCGCCCTATTCTGATCTTAAATGCAGAACTAACCGCTCTGACAATACTGTCTCGCGTTCTTTGTTAATAATAGAATTTTACCAGGGCGGAGAGTAAAATTAGTTCGAAGTGTGCCTTTAAGAATGAGTGTCTTTGAAACTCTACGATGATCACTCTATGATTATTATGATTATGACCATGATCGGAAAAAAAACGAAAAAAGAAGGGGAATTACAAGAGCAGAGAGTATTCAAATATTCACGGCTATTCCTTATGTGGTGTTCATAAGTCTTGGAAAGAAACCAAACGAAACAAAAAGCGCGAGACATTCTAAAGGTAGAGAGTTTTCTCTGAATTTCTTATGTATGCATATCTTTCGAACAGATCACAACAATTATCCTGAAATAGAGGAGTCCAATCACTATTCGCAATCATAAGAGGGCCATATCGCGCTGATTAAATTTAAAGGCACATCCCGAGCTAATTTGAAACTCTTCGCTCTAACAATGCTCTCTCGCTTCCTTTGCCTACGTTACCAGAGAGGATATTAAAATAATCTCGGATGTGCCCTTAAGACTGAAAGAATTTGTCCTTTAACGATTAACACTTGAGTGATTGACATAACGATTGATTGATTATCGGTACTAAAGCGTCTTAACCAGCTGACGTTGTGATAAAATGAGTGATATGTTCATCAGATTATTATGATTGGCGAGGGGTTGGAAGAGAGGGAGGGATTGAGAGATAGAGAGAGAGAGGGAGAGGGAGAGGGAGGAGAGAGAGAGAGGGAGAGAGAGAGGGAGTCAGAGGGAGGTGAAATGGACATAGTGATAACGGTCAAATGATTCGGTCGAAATTAGTACACATTACAGATTTGGCTATTAATAGCTATAAGCAATTAAATTTGTCTGATATCACTAATCAATTCAAGCCTCGCAAACAGAACTATTTAGGCTGGTACACAGCAGATCAAAATTGTGGCTAAAAATATATGAAAAAAGGTAATAAATAATTGAAATTCTTTAACTATATAAAATTCGCAAATTTATGCAGCCTATCATTATAGGATCATTAAAGGCATACCCCGAGCTTATTTGAAACTATCCGCTTTGGCCACACTCTCTCGTATTCTTTTTTTCAAATTAGCTCGGGGTATGCCTTTAATACAAAACAAGAACATTAAACACATAGAAATGTTCTGGGGATATTGGCTTAATCAGAAGGAATTCTATTCGAGATACTAAATCAAAATTTTACGTTTTCAGATCGCTACCATAAGAATCTAGTTCAGTCCAGTCGCGCTGGCATCATCTGATCGGCCAATGATGGTCAGTCACGCGCCACTTGACCCCGCCATCGATCATTCAATGGCGCCAGTGGCCCGCCAGTAGCCCCTTCTCCTTTAATTGGTGCCAGAGTGGCGCCAAAGGCCGAAGAGGAGAGACGACCCCGCTAACGAAGAACGGATATGTCAGATCGTGTGAGAGTGATGGGGCGTGACGAGGGAGAAAGCGAAAGAGGGAGAGGGAGAGGGTGATAGGAAGGGAAAGGACGGTAGAGGAAAGGTAGAGGGAAAGATAGATAGGGAGAGAGGGGGAGAGAGAGGTGAGAGAAAGAGAGAAGATGGTGAGAGAGGGTATGAGGTAGAGTAGAAACAAAAGGGCTGACTATGAGATAAACATGTGTGACTACGGTATTGCTGTACCATTACAGTGGGAAATTGATCAGGTACGTTAAAAATTGATTAAATTTTAAGCGAAAAGGTTCGAGAAGACAGAAATGGTATAATACAAAAATAGATCTTTTTAATATGAATACATTGAGTGAGGAGTTAGAGGAAAATAGGAACGGAGAGAGATGGCTAAAGATAGAAATAGACTGGAGGGAGAGAGAGGGAAGAGAGATAGAGAGGAGAGATAGATGTAGAGAGAGAGACAGGGAGAGGGAGGGAGCGAGAGAGAGAGAGGGGGGAGAGGGAGAGGTAGAAGTAGGAGAGTAGAGGGAGAGGGACATGAGAGGAGCAAGATTAGCTAGTGATTGTTAACAAATGAACGCAGCTAATGGAAGTGACAAATGTTGAATGAACGCGAATGATTTATTGAAACAAATCATTTCTTTAATTTAATTCGACTGGAACTGCGTTTTTTGGAGGGTTAAACATTGTAAAGGTATCTCCATATCATATATTATATGTGATATGTGGATGAGAAAGCCTTGCACTGTGAAGAAATATGCGATGGTTTAGTATAATGTTCACAAATCGTAGAAGACTGAATAAAATCGCTAAAAATGGTTATGCTGTATGTGAAAGAAGGGCCATTTTTCACCATGTTTTAGAAACTTTTCGCAACTTTTGAACGAAGCATGTCAAAGAAAATTAATCTCAAGCTTTTAACGAATGTTTTTATCACTTTCAATCAATTTGTTCATATCAAGTAAAATACTAAATGAATATTGATTGATTGATTGTTTCAGTTATCCATTGTAAAAACAAAGATTGTAAACTGTGACTCGAACCCAATTAAAGTTTAACAAAGAATTGAGTCATAACTGGTATGGTTTCATTGTTTTAGTTTTCCCAATGCCTACCTCACTACCAACTCTCCCTCTCCTTCACTCTCTACCTCTCCTTCTCTCTCTCCCTCTCCCTCTACCTCTCTCCCTCTCCCTCTACCTCTCTCCCTCTACCTCTCTCCCTCTCCCTCTCCCTCTCTCCCTCTCCCTCTCTCCCTCTCCCTCTCCCTATTCTCATCTGACAAATTCATAAGTCGTAAACGCATGTATGTGTGAGTGAAGGGGGGCAATGAAGGAGGAATCAGAGATTATATACAAGTGTGAGGAGCGAATAGCATCGAGGAATTGTCAATCATAAGTTTGACCCAATTGAACTCTAAATAATGGTACTGTAGACTATTCATGGCATGTACAGTATACTCATAGTGATTGCAATATAATTAGACTGTCTATGATAATTTTCAAAATAGTGAGACAACTTGGTCCGGATTCAAAAAAGAACATGAAAGAGTTATGACAAAACTCTATTTTACAAAACTCTTTTTTGAATCTCCCAACATGACTAATTATCCGCATCGTGAGAATGGAAGGGAGGTGCAACAGATGTGAAGGAATGGCAAGAGGGAGAGAGAGATGGAGAGATTTAAGAGGGAGAGGTAGAGAAGAAAAGGGAGAGGGAGAGATTTAAGAGGGAGAGGGATAAGAGAAAGGAGAGATGGAGAGATCTGAAAAGAGATAGAGAGTAAGTTATGCTAAAAATGTGAGGAGGAGCACATTGTTCAAGATAAAAACTTAAATGGATGGAAATAGATTAGGGAACCTAAGAGGAACCGAAGAATCACACCGATACGAACTGAACCGGAAAAAACCGAACAGAATAACCAAACAGAAGACCCCTTTTACGGTCTATTAAGTGATATCTTGATATATTATCTATACTTAGAGACCACTTGATATGAATAAATTGAATTACATGGAATTTCTTCGTTTTTTACCCATCAGAAGTTTCCTCCTCAAATTTGGCACATGGCCAATCACCCAATCGGACATTGCTCATCTCTCGGGAGATCATCACACAAATTGGCTGATCAAGACAAGAATCGGAAGGTGGACATAGCCTCAACTTTTCTGACTCTAATTGTCGATTCGACACTCGATCTCATCATCAACGGAGAAGATGGGGATACCGTGGGTGATAACATTCACGGAGATATATACGTCAGCATGTAGCACTTCCGTTATTAAAGCTAAATTGCTTTCCTCCCAAGATCTTATTGAGAAATTAGGAATCACAATTACCCCTCTTTAGTGCCCTCATCCTAGACTCTCTCGATTCAATCCGACATATATATTGAATCATTGCGGACCTCTCCACCGCTAGGCCTTGCCAACCTAACCTGTCATTGATCGCCGTTTGATCTTTGATACAGAGTCTTTTCCGAGCTGCACTTCCCCTCCTCCCCTTTACCCCCCCCCCTCTCCCGTTTATTTCTATCTATCCCACAAGCTCTTTTTATCTGTTATTTCAAATGTTGTCGCATCTTATTGATGTATGATAAATTTTTAAAAAAAATTAAATTAAACGTCGTCGAAAACAGTATCCAAGAAAAGAAGTGTACACGCGAAATGGAATATTTTGAGCTTCTCGTCGAGTGAATCACTATCAAGGCCTATTCATACACTGTTCGACTACGTAAACTGAGGTTCGCTGTCAAATCTACTCAATAGCGGGGTGCATATTAAAGAAGGGACCCTCGAGTTTTTACGTGACTAAACTGGCCAGGCAGAACTATAGATCACATCTCCCTGAATACAAAAACAATTTTCTCTAAAATTTTATATGACCCGGAATACCGTAAGCCCGGGATTAAAGTTCGTTCATGTCCAGGGAAAGGCGCGAATTTTTGAAAATATATAGAAAATTGCAAACGGAAATCGAACCCGCGTGGCACGGTTACAAACACTGGCATGTGGGACTTAGCTATACACGCTGCTCTCTGAACCTCTCAATTCGAATAGAGAACATAAGGTCTTCCTATCTCCCACGTTCTTCATGTCAATAGCGCACCCCAAATCTCCTGGTTCCCCTTCTTTAACTTTCAACACGACAACGCAAGGGCTAACAGTGATCCAACTGTGAGCTTACGACGTACGATTAGACTCTACATATACACAACCAGCACCACCCTTTCTATTATCGCCGTTCCTTATCCCTCTATCGCTTCTTCAAATAGCAGCACTTCTAGAACACATACACTACCAAGTCCAACCACCAACTTCCCCAATCAGCACCCAATTATTCTAAGTGGATGGGATTCAAAAAACTACATGGAGGTTATTCATTAATTCAGTCACAATTTTCTAACGAAAAGGGAATATAAATATTCAAAAATCGAGCAATACTCGATCTACAAGTTGAAACGAGGAAGGTTTCCCTTCCTGCACACATCTGTAGACAGATTGGAGTCGATTGAGAGTATGGAGAAGGAGAAGAAAAGATGAAGCTAAGAGGTATGACGATAGATGGGAGGAGAGAGAGTAAGAGGGAGAGGGAGAGGGAGAGGGAGAGGGAGAGGGAGAGGGAGAGGGAGAGGGAGAGGGAGAGACGGGGGAGAGAGCTAGGAAGAGTAGTTGATCACTTGAACAGTGTGTTAAAATAAGTTTAAAATTTGTAGTATTGTAATAAGTTCTTTAAAATATTTAAAATAGCTGCAATTGCAAGATTCAAGTTTGGGATAAGGGTAGAAGAAGAGGAAGGAAGAGGAAGGAAGAGGATGGAAGAGGAAAAAAGAGGAAGGAAGAGGAAAGAAGAGGAAAGGAAGAGGAAGGAAGAGGATGGAAGAGGAAAAAAGAGGAATGAAGAGGAAAGAAGAGGAAAGAAGAGGAAAGGCAGAGGAAAGAAGAGGAAAGGCAGAGGAAAAAAGAGGAAAGGAAGAGGAAAGAAGAGGAAAGGCAGAGGAAAAAAGAGGAAAGGAAGAGGAAAGAAGAGGAAAGGCAGAGGAAAAAAGAGGAAGGAAGAGTAAGAAATACGGGAAACGAGTAAAAAGACAACAAAACTGTCCGATCAATTGATCGAGCATAACTCAGTAGTTAGTGAGGCAGACTGTCCAGAGAGAGAAGATAAGGGAGGCAAACATAACTCTCCCTCCCTCTCCCTCTTTCTTCCTCTGTCCCTCTACCTCTCCCTGTCTCCCTCTACATCTTCCTCTCCCCCTATCTCTACCTCTCTCCCTCTACCTCTTCATTTACCTCTCCCTCTTATACTCTCCATCCTATATGTAGTACACGATCAGCCGGAAATGTATTATCATTTGAGGGCAATGGTATTTTGGGAATTGTGAAAGACTGAGAATGGAGAGAGAAGGAGAGGGAGAAGAAGAGGGAGAGGGAGAGAGAGGTAGAGGGAGAGGGAGAGAGGAAGAGAGTAAGAAAGGGAGAGAGAGGAAGAAGGAGACGGAGAGGTAGAACGAGAATGAGA
>CALSFV010000242.1:600000-826871 GCA_943737045.1 Parapristionchus giblindavisi
TTAAGAGTAGTGCGTGAAAGATGAAAGTGACGGGCGAGATATGAATTCATTATGCCATAATTATTTATTGATGTAGTGATCTATAAACAGTCATATTGTGGTTTTATCGATTACTATAATGTTCTCTTTCTCGTGATGATGAAAGATGTGATGATTAATAATAAATAAATCGATAATATTTACAGAAATTACTTGCTCGTAAGGCCGATGTGCATGCAACGAACGAACACGGAATGACTCCTCTACACTATGCATGCTTCTGGGGTTACGAACAGATTGCTGAGGTATACGGTAGTCTTGTATAGCATATTGATTGAAGTATTCATATTAACGTACATATCTACTGATCAGTATTCTCTGTGGATCAATAATACATTCAGTATTCCATATATTACAGGATCTAATCGAGTCAGGAGCCTTAGTGGGAGTGTGTAATCGTAAGGGACTAACACCATTGGAAGTATGTCAACCACAATGTGTACAGACTGTTGCAGGTTTGTATTAAATTAATATTATCATTAATTTTATTTTTATTATTTATCTTATGTTTGAAATACATTTAATATTATTTCATTGTAATATTTTGTAATTAGGTGAAGGGTATGTTATTCTTTTTGTTTTTTCTTCTTTTTATTTATTTATTGATTGATTTATATTTGCTTAAATGTTATTTGTTTACAGCGATTGCACGTGAACATGGTCAGGATGCGAACGGTCGAATGCCATTTAAAGATCAGACTTATAAGGTATGATTGATCTTTGCTCTTTGATCTTTAGTTTATTGTTTAACAATCTATCGCCCTTCATCTCTCTCTGGACATCAATGTTGAGCCTTCTTTTACAATAGATTGAAAATGAACGTTGTGGCTGAAAATGGCAAATAAGGACAATTATAATATATAATGAATATGATTGTAGGGAACAAAGAGTCGAACTCGTGATGCCACTCTATCTCGATACACTGGAGTTGATGTATCCAGTCTTAATCTCATCACTAAGGTAATATTGATCTTTGATCTTTGAGATCTGTAGACAACAAAGCCCCCCTCCTTGCTTGATTTGGTACCACGTTGATTTGTGTTTCAAGTAGAACCCATTAATCTGATGAACCGAACGAATTCGATGAACTTTACTTGAACTTGATTAATTCGACGAACTGAACTTGAATGATTCTTTGTGTCAATCATTACATATTATTTGTATAATCCACATTACAGATCGCTGAATCACATTCGGGTGAATTGTGGCGTGGAAAGTGGCAGGGCAACGATATTGTCGCTCGTATCGTAGCCGTTGCTGAAGTTACCCCTCGTATCAGTCGAGATTTCCAGACGGAATGTCCTGCACTCAGGTATATTGTAGTCTCGGATTATCGATCGATATTGACCAATGCCGTAGATTTAGTGTGTTACGGTCTAAGTAATCGATTTCTATCATAAATATAGTTTATTCTTTCTTCAGTACATTAGATGCTCAATCTCTCATAGACTATTTCTCATAATCGTTTGTTATTTGTAACCTAAATTCGCCAAGTTATGCTATTACTAGCAATGGTCAATAAACATATTCTCTCTCTCTCCTTTTATTGTTTCGTTAGGATAGTCTTTTGATATGGTATATTTTGTCTCGTTAACGTACTTTCTGACATTCCATAATAATCTGTATCTTTATAGAATCTTCGCTCATGCCAATATCTGTCCTGTTCTCGCATTCGCCAACCAACCACCAAATCTCGTTGTCATCTCTCAATATATGCCATTCGGATCACTCCATAATGTGCTACACGAACAGAGTTGTCAGTTGATCTACCTATTCATCTATTATTGATTGATTGATTACAATCATGAATGTTTATTTATTATTGCTACGGTAATCTTGAATATTGCAGCTGTTGTGATTGATCATTCTCAAGCACTTCGATTTGCTCTCGATATCGCTCGAGGAATGTCATATCTGCACTCACTCGATCCACTTGTACTACGGTACGATTTATCGATTGATTCACACTTACTGTAGGGAGGGGAGATATTGATTGGTTGGATGGAAAAATATCTCGATGCTAATGATGGTAGTATGAATCTATCTGTAGTTTTGTTGTTGTTGTTGTTTAAAATACCGCTTTAACAGATCATTCGATAAAATGATTGGAGGAACAATAACTGCAGTATCTTATCTCTATAGTATCCCTTTCTTCTTCAGATATTTCCTTTCATCCAAACACGTCGTTGTCGATGAAGAACTCACTGCCAAGATCTCTATGGCAGATACCAAATTCTCCTTCCAAGAGATTGGAAGAACCTATTCTCCTGCCTGGATGAGTCCTGAAGGTACGGTATTATTGATTGATTGGACAGATTTATGGATTGCCTTTTTGTCTAATATTCCGTTGTATTCGACACCCCTATTTATGGCAGGGACAAAAGGTTGATAATGAAATATTTAGTGGAATAGTAGATGATGCAGTTAATGATTATTCGTAATTGATCTTTGATCTTTGATCTTTTGATTGTAGCTCTTCAACGTTCTCCTGAACAATTGAACGTTCGTGCAGCAGATATGTGGTCATTCGGTGTTCTTCTATGGGAATTGAATACAAGAGAAGTACCATTCGCTGATCTCTCACCTATGGAATGTGGAATGAAGGTGAGGGTTACGGTAGATAATGTTAGATCTAGAGGTTACTGTACATACAGATTTTACTGCAGTAATCGATAGTCATACAGTAATCTAAGATGCTTATGTATTCATTCACATATTACGACTTTTGATCGTTTACAAAATTAGCGATGCGAGCAGACTTTTGTGGAAGTTGAATTCATCTTTGGGTTATATCAATTTCAAAGTCTCATTGTTTATCGTGCCGTAGAAACATATTTTCCAATTATGAAATGATTCTTTACCATCGTTATTTGATCTCTATCATGTCTATCAATATGATATTCCAGATAGCCCTTGAGGGTCTCCGAGTACCCATCCCTCCAGGCATCGCTCCTGCAATGGGTCGACTACTCAATATCTGTCTGAATGAAGATGCTGGACGTAGACCAATGTTCGATCAAATCATCCCTATTCTTGAGAAGATGGCCGTATAATTATCAATTGATTAGATTGATGACGTCACACACTGTCCTATGCTAAGCTCAGCCCCTTTTCCCCCATCTGAATCGGTTTCATCCCCATTAGAAATCCCGTCGAGAAATGATCAAAAGTGCCTTATCATTTATTATGAATATCTTATCACTACTCATAACTACTATTCATAACCCCGTTACTACTACTAAACTAATCAATAATCCCATTTGAATCTCTTGAAGCATCCACTAATATGTAGTTTGTTATATTGATTGATTGACTACGGTATCTTATCAAATATCGATTGCCAAATTCGACCAATCCACCCATCACATCATGAAACGCTTTAAACGCTGTGCTCAAGATAGGCTCCGCCCCTTTTCAGTTTTCATTTTCCCAGCTCACTACTCTTTACTAGAATGGATTGATTTTTCTTTTTTTTTGTTGTAAATATATCAGAAGTTTATATTATAATAATACTCACTCTCACTATATATAATATAGAACATACAGATACTATTTTTATCATCATTTCTCGTTTTTTCAACACAGCTCACTATGATACATTTATGCTAGTCTCCGCCATACAAACCATCCCTTTATCGATCGATTGATCTACCATAATCTGACTCCAGCCCCTTCATTTTTGTGTAATTTGTGTATGTTTAATGTTGCAAATGCCTTTTCCCTTGATGATTGGTGCTGTATCTTTTTTTTGAAAGTTTTCTTGTTTTACACATAGGTGTGCATCGTAGCTGCAATCAGTTCATTATTACAGTAATCCAATTCATTTAGACTTTAGCTGAATACCGTAACCCATCGTGACCTACAGTATGCCATCGTTTACTCATCCCTATCTAAGCTTGTTTGGTATGTGTGTGTATTGAATGGAGTTGTTACCTTGAGAGAACACATAAAGCTAAGATTTATTGTATTTCATTCAATCAAAACAATACAGAAGAATGAATACCGTGAACTATGACGGATTGGTATTGAGAAGGTAATAGGAAACCATTCATGATATGACCTCCACTGTTAGAAGGAGTTATGATCTCTTCCAAAGTAATCGAAAAGAAGAGAAAAATGTAGGAAATTCGCGAATATTCGCACTGCAACACTGTCCACTTATGACATATAGCTACTATTCATCGAATTATTATAGTATTATAATTGATGTGTTGTGTGAAAATATGTTTAGTATGAACCTACAATAGCCCATACTTGAACCTCCATTATCCATTGTCTCTGTACTCTCTTCATATCACATACTATTTCTTCATTCTCTGTCTATAGCTCACAATGGTTTCATTGGGGACAAAGAAAAGATGTGAACTCTGACTTGACTACGTCCCCGTTAGACCACTTATACTGTATCTATCTCCATCTATAATAATAACATGAGTAATTAGTCTAGTCGAGATGTTGGCACCGGGCCAAGAAAAAGAGTCTCTCGTTGTCTGACTCTCTCGTTTTGTGTGCTCTCTCATCTATTCCCTCATTTTATAGGTTGTTATGAGTACTCGAAATGCCACGGGAATGGATGATTTCGAGATGAGGATCGGAAAAGAAAGAAGAAGAAGAAGTGAAGGACTTCAAACGATCAAGGTCGGGAATCCATGTATTTTATATTTTTGTTGCGTTATGTCATAGATATAGTTTGAACTGAAGAGGGAAAAGTGAGAGGTAGAACTAATTAGATGAAGAGAGGATATGGTCTCATAATTGAACTCTATTCACAGGGAGTGAGAAAAAGCCCCCTCTCCCTCTCCCTCTCTACCTCTACCTCTCCCTCTCCTTCTCCACTCCCTCCATTTTCTCATCCAAGGCATACTTAGAGAGTAGAATAGAAAGGATTAAGAAAGAGAGAGAAAGTATTTATCCGTTCCATTATTCCTCACTAAATGCCTATCTATTAGTAGAGTTTCTTTGACTCAAAACCACTAGGATAAGCTTCCTTCATTCTTCAATGGAAATCTTTCTGGAATGACGTTGATCTCTTCGATTAGTCTGCCATTTTTCGTTTAGGTTTAATTGTCATGATCACTGAAACAACTTTCTTTAAAGTGACCACCCCCCAAGCTTATTTTAAACTCTCCCCTCTGGCTACACTCTCACGTTCTTTGTCTGCGAGAGAGTGTTGCCAGAGCGGATAGTTTCATGGTAGCTCGGGGTATGCCTTTCAAGACACTTTTGAACATTGACTACTCTGCCATAGCTTTGAATCATCTCTATCGTAAGTTTTGATGTAATGAAAGGACTGTGAACAGAACTTTCATCTCTATATCTAATATGTTATCTTCACGAAAAGTATAGAAAAGCAGAGAAAACTCTCCTCGTTTTCCACACTCTCTCACTTTCTTTTCTTTTCGTAACTTTTGAACGCTACATTGGTCTATCATTATCTTTCATGTTCATTCAGATATGAATACATGATTGATTGTTCTATTCTTATATCTCAATAGATCAATTCATTCATCCATACAATCAATCTCTGTTCATCAATTGGTCTCTTCAGTGAGTAATACTCTCTCATAGTCAGAGACTGACGAGAGAGTATGGGAAATGAAGAGACGATAGAGGGGCTTCAGACCCTATCATCATAGGGTCCCTTTCACCTTCAAACTTGTCAAGAACACATGTAACCCGTACAAGATCCGCCCACTTTTATGAATGACATTTGAAGAAGAAAAAGAAGAAGAAGGAGGAGTAACAAAGGAGAGAAGATATTTCTATCTATTCTATTTATCTAATCATGACTTATTTCTAGCTTATCTTTAGTCTGAAAGTGAGACGGAAACTACAAAAGATTTTGACTCTTTCAAAAGATACTGAGTAGATACGGTGCTTTCTCTATTATTACTTTCACATTTTAGCTGTGATATTATATTTGTAAACGTGAAACTTTTGTGGTAAATTGTAGTGTTTATTATTACTATCGATAGACTGAAAACATGTTAGAGTTTCTGAAATTCAGGCAGCTTCAATGAATGTATATTATTATAAGAGTTAATTTTAGCGTATATTTGTATTCGTGATATCGATATAATTATACTCTTAAACATGAGAGTTGTGTCACCTTGGATACGGTTGATTCCCACTCTAACGAATCGTCTATAATAGTACTTTTATTTGCCAAGGAAGAGGGCGCCTAAGGCACTTGAATCTCTGTACTTTACTTGTAAGACTTCTTCCTTTCTCTCCCTCTACCTCTCTTTTTCTCTCCCTCTACCTCTTCCTTTCTCTCCCTGTACCTCTCCTTTTCTCTCCCTCTACCTCTCCCTCTGCTTCTCCCTTTTAATCCTAGACTGAGTGTTACTAGTGAACATCTATGTCTCCATGCATATATGATACTGTTTACTTTTATCTTCTTTCTTCTTTCTTCTAGTAAAGGTCTCTCATTGTCTCTCTAACTCTGTCTACACTCTCTTCATTCTCCATACTCTCTCATCATCTAAGAGATGGCATTGGGGCTTTTTCGTTATGAGATTCAAGGAGGGATCCATATGGTCCATTGATTCCATATCTTCCTTTTTAGTCTCCTTTTTGTGTTATGACAATAGAATAATATGCCCATTTGTCATTTTCCATACACTTTCTATACACTTTCTCAGATCTTTTTGTATTTTGTCTAACATTTACTTGAAAGTCGGAAAGGCGCTTACATGTTATGTTGTCAGTAGAAAGTATGTTATTTACAATATTAGTGGTTAGATTTCGAGTCTATGTAATCGATGTAACATGTGCATAAATATTACGAGATGTTCCCACTGTTCTGTTTGTTTGCAAATGTTTCTATAACCCATAGGGGGCTACTTTTAAAGGGTCCATATCAAGTTCCACAAAAGATTGAGAGAACTATGATCCTTTCAAGTACCATCTATAGTCAAAGAAAGTGAAGGCTTTAAGTGAAAGAGTAAATCTTTTATTTACTCATGAGTTATCGTAATCGCTGATAAGTTCTGTAGAAGTTTGAGCATCAATTTGGTTCTCTCGAGGGAGATCTCTAATGCATATTCTATTTTTGATCTCTTGTGGATAAGTAGAAGCAATTCACTCTCTCGTTCTTTTACACTATTCATTCCCTTTCCTTTTCACACACAAATTCATTGACTTCTCAAACGATGAGGAACTATTCAATTATACTGTCATCCATTTCATATGTCAGTCAGTCCCCCTTTTCTTGCCTTATTAAACCGTTTTAAGCATAATCAATCGATATTGAGGATCAGGGACATACCGTAGTCAGCCGTGATTGGTCGGATGTTCGTCGTGCCGCTTACGATACTCTTCCTCGCGGGAGTACTCGTGGCCAATGAGCTTGATGAGGTACTGTAGATATTTCTTGGAACTAATCGATAATTAATAAGAGTAGAAATATAGTGGATATGATACCGCATAGGCAGTGGAAAGAATGACTTTGTTGTACTAATATGAATGACCGTAATATGTTTATTTGATTTCACTTCCTGTGAGTGAGAGAAAGTAAGAGTTGAGGAATTGCCCATTTATTTATTTGACTCATTCGATTTTAAATTTGATGACTTTGTCGTATTTATCTATCTCTTTTCAATATTCATGAGAATGGTTTCCTTTTGTATCTTCTTTAACTCGACTTCTTCTCCCTTTCAAGATACCCTCCCCTGAAATAGCTTTTTTCATAAATCATTCTTACGATCTTTTCTTATTTGGTCCATTTTGATTTATGTTCATAATCGTTCTTTCTTGTCTCATGAGTGTCTTCCTAACGTATTGATTAGAATGATGGATCCTTCTATGATCTACCTTGTGTCGTCTCATATCGATTGATCCTAGATAGAGGAAGAATGATTGTGAGAGAGATGGAAAAGGAAGTATTTATCTGTCCTATCATTATTATTCTTTATTCTCTTTATTTTATTTTCTATTTTTTTCATAACTTTGTCTCTTTTAAATATCGATTTTCCGTTTCATTTCCCCGTTGCTGTACCTTAAAGTCGGTTGACCTGGAGTAGTTTATCATTTGTTTTTTAAACTTTACTCGTAAAATATGACTATTCGTCTATATCATTATCGCTCAATCATCATTATCGCTTCCAAATTGAGATCCAGACAGAAAAATATTAAATGAAACATATCTCAAGAAGACCTCTTTGATCGTTTTCATACAAGTCTTTACCTCTACCTTTGGAGTGTTGTATCGATTGATTTCAGAGAGGAATATTGATCGATGGTTTTGTGGATGAATTCACTGATTTGAATACGATGACGACACCTTCTGAAGACATTGATGAAGTCACTCCTCCAATGATGATTATTGAGAAAAATGAGAAAGATACTACTGTCACTGATGCGTATGTTCACATATTTGACATATGATGTAGTTATTGATTGATTTATGTTTGAATCGATACTACAAAAGTGAACGCTTGTTCCTCTGATCTAACGTCTGATAAATTTCAGTGATCGATTCTTCAACGAAGTCGTTTTTCCAGAGGAGGAAAGTAGTTCTTCAGATCGCAGAGGAGTATCGATCTATCGACCAATACCACTCAAAAATTCGATCAAACAAAAGGTAATTGATTTCTTTTTGAGAAAAGTATTAATAGTCATATGTTCATTGGCAGAGTACAGGTCGAACGGGATGGTCCACAAAACGAAAGAGATTGATTGAGAAGGGAAGAAAAGAAGAAGGAACTCAACTCATTGGTACACTTCACTATGTCTTTTATTTCTTAATACGAACAAATAAGATTTTTTGATCGATTCGAATAGATTGTGGAAATAAGAAATATTGTTGTAATGAATTGAATATATAGTGCCTCCACTGAATCATGGCTCTGAGAGGAAACGGCCACATTCTGCAGAGAAACGAGCGAAGAAAGTGAAAACAAGAAAAGTGAGTGGAATATTATAGATAGTTTCCAAATAGATTATCATTTGTTCATCTTTCCCACAAACAAATACTTATTAACCTCGTTATTGATGTTATTCTCATTCAATCAAATATCGATTACTGTATTTTCAGTCTGATCAAGTAACCGATAATAGACTGGATGAGTTGAGTGATCGTATAAAGCCCATCGAATTGGCGGGAGCTGTTAATGTATCACGAGCACTATTGGAACATCATAGGAATGGACAATTGAATGGTAAAGATCAAAGATCAATTTTATGAAAGATCAAAGATCAATTTTATGAATGTGTTGTCTCCCCAATGCATATCAACGTTCCATAGTCTACAATGAAGTAGATGTCAAATCTTTAGAGATACTGATGTATACTGTATCGTTCTACAATAGTTAATGAAAGACGGATATCTGGAAAATGCAGAGATCAAAGATCAACGATCAGTTCATTTAGATTCTATCTCGTTGGGTGATAGTCGACTTCGACCTCCTTCAGATGAATTGCGTGGATTTCGTGTTCAGAGTGAGTAATTAATCTATTCCGTATCCCATATCTACCGCATCCCTCACCTACCGTATCCCTTATATCGTACTCAGGTCAATCTTCTCGACAACGAGTGTTGCGAGTGTCACGAACAGATGAAAGGACGGAGTCAAAGAAGAAAAACCGAAAAATCAATATAATGAAATATCCAATCGATAATATGAAAGAATTGATAGTCAAACAGAATAAGAAAAAGGTCGAGAAGATGATGAAGAAACCATCCAGACAGATTCAAGTCAAGGTATCTATTTTATTCTTATCTCTTACCGTATACTCAAACATTGCAGAGTGCCGATCGTCGCTACGAGATCCCACGCACCGATGCTCCTCAGGTATACGGTATCTCTTGTACTATCTGGTTATCGATTGATTTTAGTTGTTTGGTCGATCAGGGAGTGATAGTCTACTTCAGTCTCCTCATCATTCTCATCAACTATTTCTTCGATCACTCAAACCCTATCATCTCCATTATACTCCATTATCCACTTCATCCTTTGTTCATTTCTCCCCTCGACCTCTTCGTATTGCACCTCTCCGCACCACTCAACGACAGTCATCCGCGAGGTCGCGGACGCGCATGGACCGTCTAAACGCGCGTGACGTTCCTCTCCGCATCCGGTATCTAGCCAATCCTAATTTACGGAGGAGGATACACGACGCGGAACGCATAAACACACCACGGACGAGGCGATATTCATGAAAGATGAAAGATGATATTCGTACCATACACACAGGTCATATTCACGGGTATGGGGGCACGTGCCCTCTTTGTTCTTTACGATTGTTTATTATATACAGACAATGACTATTGATAAAACGAATACTTTATTTTACTTCTTTACGATAATATTTTACGATTTTACAATAATTTGTTTAATTAGAATTAGCGAGGGAAAAGAATATTTAGCCTAGTCGAAAATAATGACCTGTCAGTATCCCGAACAATCCGATCGATCGACCAACCAATCAATCGATCACTCACATGGAAATTTACAGTACACTTCAATTGTTACATATAGTTATGAAAATAAGAAAAAATTCACACGAATATCGATCTTGAGTACAATGTTATTAAATACCTAGTATCAAAGGCAAGGGAAGGGCGTCTTGACCAGAAGAACACCACAGATGAGGTAGGTACGGTATATGTGTAAATACAGTAATCCAATCGATTACAGCAGATTCTTCTGTCGTGAATACACGAGAACGTAGCCATTGTTCATAGCAGCTTGAAGAACCTGAACACAATGAAATAATATGTACCATCTACCGTATCCAATATGTGTATATCGTAATAAATACTTAGAGTACGATAATATCTACCGTATCCCTCAACACTAACATCATGTTCATTCGTCGTGGTGATGATAGAATCATCACAGTGTAACCACTTCTTGTCTGCTACGTGGTAAACATCGGCGACATAATGTCCTATAAGAAATAAGAATAAAGATGATGAATCGATATTATTGATTACCTCCGGTAGTACTATTTCCTCGATGACAAATCGTCGATGTGAGCTGATAACAATTATCGTTGGGAGGTTCCTTCTATAAAATATAAATAAGATGAGTTGACGATCGTAATTGGAAGTGTGACTACCGTAGTATACACACTCACACTCACCACAGTAATACTCTTCACTGCATCATAGTGATAGTTGTCCTTATTGAATAGATAAATACCGAATCGACTTTGACGATATTCTTGTACTTTGATCGTACGGATTACTGTAAAGACAAGATTATCGATTGAATGAATCAATATCAAAGAAACCTTTAGGACCACCAGCTTCAGCGTATTCAAAGAGCGGTCTGTACACCTTCCAACTATCTCCATGGTATCTACAGTAATCAATCAATAATTTCATCAAATCAATTGATATTCCATACGTGTGAATATCGATTCCGAGTATAGTGGCAGCAGCGTATATCTCAGCATGAGTTCCCCATTCTCCATCCGACATCATCTTACTGAATAGAAGAAACAAAAGATACAAAGTACAGTAATCTCATAAATAACCAATAATTGGTAGTACATACATCATGTATTCTTCAGTCATCTTCTCATCTCCACTGATACGATCGTGAAACATTTCACGGTAGTCGAACATGAATTGTGCTATCTAAACATTTACAATACTTTATAGATAAAGTAATCAATAATATCGATTAGTCAGAAGAATAGTATGAGAGTTAAAAGTGGAAACACTTTCAAATAAATAATAATCTTAATAAAGCATACTTGTTCTCGGATCGTTACGTGATTATACTCCGCTCCAGTTATCCACCACGATAGTGCACGAAACAGACAATTACCATCACCCTGTAATGAGTTCGATCATACTGTAGACTAATAGAGTATATGTAGTATACTCACATCAATTATTACGATATCATCTTTCTGTGGTTGAGTATTAACATTGACTAGATTGGGAACATTCTGCATCTCCTCTCGTTCATCCATACTTTTCTTCTCATCGAATCTACAATTCATAACGAAAGCATGTTTCAAAATATAATAAATATTATCATTTTATTATAAAAAACATAGTCTTCGCGTATCTCGTTTTAATAGCCCATTTTAGTAAAACGCATTAAAACGATTATGAAATTAATAAAGAACCATGATTTTAGACCTTCCACACACTTTATCGTCAATTCTATCCTATTTTGTTCATCGAAATTTGACAGAATAAAAAAATAAAGATGAAACTATTATACAAGATGACGGTGAAGTAAATAGTTAAAAGATAAATTGGATAATGATGAAAAAGGACATTCAGATATTCACTTTACATTCTGCACATATTATTGATTGATATCTCTCCAGCTCAATTCTCCTCCTCTCTTTTCAATCGATACGGGTAACATACAGAGTCCTAATTCTAGTTCATACTGCGCTGCACTATCCATAGTTTTTATTTGATCGCGCATGTAAAGTCAATTCTCCTTGATTCTCAATGACAAGATATCGCATGTAGTTCTTAGCAAAAAATATCGATTCATTGAAGAGTAATCGATAATAATTTAAATAAATCTCACGTTGATATACTAATCTTGAATACTTGACAAGCAGCTTTCATCCAATGACCATCTACAGGACGAAATGTAAAGTATGATGTAGGGAGTGGAACATCTTTCTGAATACAATCATAAGGATGACCAAACCCGTCTGGTATTCGCCGCACAACTTACATCAATAACTTCTTCCCTCCACTTGGCCCTCCATCTATCGCGTGTCTGCTCACGTGACTCATCCATATTCTTCTTGTTGAGGTCTTCAGAAAGTGAGTAATTGATCAGCTACAAATATGAGATACAATATAACCTGACACTGCAACTCTTCGGTATATTTTGACCTATTCAAAATACATGGAAGAGTTGTTCAATAACCGTACATCAATTATAGTTTATAATCAATGGCTCATCAATACTCTACCACAAACCTCACAATCTTCTGCATTCAGAGTGGCTTCATCGTCATCACTAAATGAATCAATCAATAATATCCCACAATCGTATGCTACCGTATACCGTTTGATGGGCGACAATGAATGTATATCGATCTCAGACACTATCTTCTGTGCTTCGTCGAGACCGATATCCTGAGAGATAAAGTGATTATGAATGTACACGTGATATAACAATCAATAATATGGCTGGACTACAGTACTCCTTGGGAGTGAAGAGACTTACATGGAACACCGAGTCGTTGGTGACGTCATCTTCAATGAGTGACTTCTCTAGATTATGATCAACTGTGAGTTCATTTGCATTTATTGATTGACTCTTATCGAAGACTTCCGATTCAGTCACAATATCACACTGAAATAGATAAACTACGGTAACCAATCGATTAACTCCTCCCCTTCCATATAGGAATTATTGATTGATTCTTAATCAACGTACCGATTCATCTATGATTAGACATTGAGAGACTTGAGAGAGTTTATCTTCAGGCTAAAAGATCAAAGATCATCATAGATGGTAAAGATCAAAGATCAATAATCCTATACCGTATCTTCATCATCTGTTCCTTTAACGACTTCATCCGAAGTAATTTCATCATCAATTGATTCTTCCTTCTTCTTCACCTGTTTGGACAATCGAGGTACAGGTACAGGCTTCTAAACAAAATATTTTATTTTTAATAAATAAACAAATGAACAAATAATATAAGAATACCTCCGTATTCATCTCTGTGTCATCATCTTGTGAAATGGAACATCTAAAGATCATATTAATACATTAATGATTAATAAAATGAATAAGTACCCATCATCATCTACAGTCGCAACCGTTCGATCTTCTGAATCCTCTTGTGAACAACTGTAAACATGATTAGAGATCAAAGATCAAAATATGAAAGATCATCCGAGTACTGTACCCCATCTCGTCATCTTCATGAGGTCGCTGACCACCACCTTTTTGTTCCTTGCCAGGGGTGGGTGGATCCATCTCGAACTGAAATAAGACAAGTGAAGATTAAAGTACAAACTACAAACTACAGAGTGTCATAACACTAGAATACAACTACACATATGTACCTTTTGATCATGACCAAATAGATTCTTGGCACTACTAATCTTGACATTCTTAGGCGACAATACTGAGGATGAGGGTTGAAGGTGATATATTTCTTTTATCTTTTCTTCTTTTGATATATCTCTTTTATCTTTTCTTATTTTACTCTTCTTTTTCATTCCACTTTCAGGTCGATTCTCCAATTCTTCTTTATTCTTTTCTTTATCATCTTCAGTATCATCGAACTCGAATGGATCCTTCTCATTCTTACTGGAGGATACTGTAATCGATGCTTCCACGTATACCGGCTAAAAAATCATTCTCATTAATCGATAATCGATTGATGAATACAGTATATGTATACATGCTCATCAACCAAGGCAATGAATATTTTTGACATATTACTTCTAACTAGGTGAATTAAGTTTCATCCTTCATACTATAACGGATACAACAATAGACATCTCCTTGTACCTGCTTGGGTGTTTTCATCGCAGGTGATGGGATCACTACCACAATCTCCACATCTTCCGAATCATCACTACAATACAAAACAGTAAAGGCATAATTAACAACAGAATTATTATTATTATTATTATAATCTCCCAACACGAACCTGACAATATCCATGGATCCTGACTGCACTCTAGTTCGTTTGGATCGAGTCGTAACATTCTTAGGTTCTTCTTCTTCATCCTTTATGAATCCTCCTTCTTCAGACTCATCATCAGATATTACTATATGCGTTCTCTTACGATCATTCTTCTTCTTAGTCGAATCATCACTATCGATCTGAAAAAACATGAGTTACAGTATATCATACAGTAGCCATAGACCGAAGAACTACATTACAGATTTTCTAAATACGGCCAGGTTTTCAAAAAAAATCTCAAAATTTTGTAGTTTGTAACTTTTCGCACTATGGTCACAACTACCGTACTGTCATAGTAATTCAATCAATACAACATCCATATACCGTACCATCTCGACATCTTTTCCATCATCAACATCAGCTACCGTGTCCACATCATCCTTACTTACATCGAGATTGCGCAACTACAGTACAATCTAGGATTACTGTAGTTATCTCACCAAACAAACCTTATCATGGATCGCCGATTTCTTCACGGGAGCAGCATTACTGTCTTGGGACTGCAATCAAAGATCAAAGATCACATAATGACTACGGTAGATATGATGAGATACCGTAATCGTATCGTGATTGACCATATTGGTGATGTCCACACGTGCTTTGTTCTTAGCTGCACGAGATGGACGAGTAGAAAGCCATGACGATGCTACACATGTACATCATTTTACGAGACAAACATATCTATTTATTTATTTATTTATTTATATGATCCAGCAAAAACATATAATTGGTTTTCATAAAATGATATGTGGGAGATGGAACATTGTAATAACCATTCGTACATTGAATTAAACACATTCAGCATATTTGAGCCAAAACAATGTCTTGTCAGGAATATTGACTCGAAATAAACATTTTAAAACTATTGAGCACTATATCACGTACCCTGATCGTCAGTCTCCATCTTTGTCTCTGCATTGTCTTCCTTCTTCTTCTTCTTCTCTCTAAACATGAATAATTGAATCAATGAAAATCAATAAATCAAATCAATAACTAATACCAACCTCTTCTCCTTCTTCTTATCTTTCTCTTCATCTTTATCATCTACCCAGTTAATCACTTCATCAACCAACGTATCCTAGACATCAAAGATTAGATAAAAAATTGAAATTGATACGACCAAAGATCAGAGATCAAATAAACAAACCCTAAGATGACAGCTAGATGAACCGGGAGATGGAAGATGACTCACAGTAGTATCGTTCACCGTTATCACGTTATGATCATTCTAAATAGGAAATGGATATAAGAGACTCTCTGAGATGATCGATCAAACTAAAGTTAGCCAATACACCATCATCTTTGACAGTATTTGAGAAGATTGTTCCCCCAAAACCGCTAAACATTATGATTCATCGACTCCATCGAAAATCTCCGAGTCTCTCACATCTCTAAACGTCTTCCATCTACAATAACCCATACCTACCGAATTCTCCGAGTCTCTCACATCTCTAAACGTCTTCCATCTACAGTAACCCATACCTACCGAATTCTCCGAGTCTCTCACATCTCTAAACGTCTTCCATCTACAGTAACCCATACCTACCGAATTCTCCGAGTCTCTCACATCTCTAAACGTCTTCCATCTACAGTAACCCATACCTACCGAATTCTCCGAGTCTCTCACATCTCTAAACGTCTTCCATCTACAGTAACCCATACCTACCGAATTCTCCGAGTCTCTCACATCTCTAAACGTCTTCCATCTACAGTAACCATACCTACCGAATTCTCTCCAAGATCATCGCGCTTGTGCAAGAATTGTGTCATATTGAGATACATAGGCACACGCACTGGTGTGTTCAGTTTCTTCAGAGATCCTGACTCTGTGAAAGATCAAAGATCAAAGTCCACACTACAAAATAGTTAATATAAAATATGAAAGCAGTAAACAGAACCTATGTTGTACTGGAATCGCTTGAGAACGATGATGAGGTAGCTGCAATAGAATTAAATGGACCATTGATATTTGATCTTTAGTTGACTTACTCTCCAAAGTTGACCAATTGCTTCGAACTCACAATATGGCCCTTCTCTCCACAATTCTCACATTTGCAATCATCCATGCTACAAAATAATAGACATCAAACTACATATCAAAGATCAAAGATCAATGCCACTGACTTCTCCTCGTGTGACACTTCTGCCAGAAGTTGTTGCACGTAGCGTGGACTCCTGCAATGAATATACCGTAATCCCTCGATTATCGATTGATCCACCGTACCATCTGTTGGGTTCGCCAATGGCGAGATGCACACAGAGGCTTTTGTCATCACGTGCTGATTGAAATCCACACTTCTGACACACTTTACTGCAAATGAAGACTATTCCCATAGTGATTGATAAAGTCAGATGGGAGGGATTATTATTCCTAACTATTTTTGCAAAGTTCATTCCAAATAACATTTAGCCAATGCACCACTACTTCCACTACATCGAGAATATTGATGAGCAAATAGCTCCAGTGCATCCATGGGATACATATGATATAAAATGATGAATTATGGTGGCTGAGACTGGGATGAGAATGGCTGGTCAATGGCCGATCATTCAAACATACACATCTCTTGTGATACAATCCATTAGATCAATTGGATTGGATGACGCTTTCGGTTTGATCGTCATCGATGATTCCATTCCATCCTCTTCATTCTCATTCATCTCTTCATGTCTCTCTATTCCCTACAATAATCAACACATTCAATCATACATTTTGGGCGCCCTCACGCGAATTTTTTTTTAAGATTTAGAAAAATCGTCATTTTTCGCTTAAATTGTAAACTTTGACATAAAAAAAATGAGCCGTATGTATTAGATCGATCATGACATTGTGAGGATATGAAAATGTATGCATTCAATACGAATCAATAAAGATAATAAAAAAGTGGTACTGTGTGCCAAGAGTTTTATAAAGATAAAAAAGGAAAGATAAATGGGCAGAAAATGAAGTTTGAAACTGTTAGGGCATTTATGGCCATCTATGGATATGGTAGAAACCAGTGATAATCATGTTTCAGATAACCTTCTTATCCTCAATCTCTGATAGCCTCTTCTTCATCAATCCTCCTTCTCCTCCAGTGCACATATCCGATACCATACTCAGCAGTGCCGTCAGACACTCCTCCGCATCCTCAACATCAATCGATAATCAATTCTTACTGATACAGTAATAGATTCAGTCTATAGTCAACTATGGGGCTACAGTATTCCTTCAAGTACCGTATACCTGTTGTCTGGATCCACCTCCTTCGTCGAAAGTAGGAACGAGAATTTTCAAACATTGATGGAATTTTCTAAAATTGAAAGATCAATAATAGCAGAATACACATTTTGACAAAGATAATTAATCAATAATTCATTAATGTGAGTCCTTATTCATTGGTGGGTCACACAACTCGTTCGATAGCTAAATATCAGATATAGAAGCATTAGTAGTACTTTTGATAATGTGTACAAATGTCATAACAATTATATTATAATATTAAAATGATGAACAAACCTTATATTATCGATTTGGATAGAGTGTATATCACCCAATGATCCTTTAGACAAGATTGTAGTCATATCAGTGAATCCCCTTAACACTCATTCATTATAGATAAAACATACAAATAGATCTATCATACTTGAAAATTTTCCAATTTTTTCCCCGATTCAATGTGTTATTCTCAAGTAATCTTTGCAATGATTCTCTCGCTTCTATCAATCGATCAACAAACAATGGACACGAAGCTATCGCCTGTAAAGGATACGGTAGGACGATTACGGTAGATACAAAAGGATATGGTAGGACGAGTACGGTAGATACAAAAGGATACTGTAGGACGAGTACGGTAGATACAAAAGGATACGGTAGGACGAGTACGGTACAATCACAAATGTACGATAATTAAAAGAATAATCGATCGATATCAAGTTAAAAGGAGATGGATCAAATATTTCTCCCCACCTGCATAGTAGCATTCATATAGCAAGTGTTGCCTATATTCGTCAATCTGAAATAGGATAGAATCATATCGATCGATTTACCATAATAATCAATAATGAGTGTATCAATGATGACCTATTTTTATTATTCACCCCCCCCCCACTTTTTTCCAGAATATAATGTGTCACAATAACGCAAATGAGAAAAAAAGAGAATCTGACTCGCCCCGATTTTCATTTTCAGCGGCAATGTCCGCCCACGTATGTACTAGATTTCATTCACTTCATTTTCTTGTTGAAACATTAAGATGTACTACAAACTAAATAATTTAATTAAATATATTTAATGAACATACTGTTTGTATTCGTAGTCGGCATATGATCGAGTCTGTACATCTCGTGTTTTCAATGGATTCACGAACGGTTTTTGTGGTCTAGATAGATTACTAGATAGAGTTCCATTTGCATTGTATGGAATGTACCCATCGAGATCTTCTTCATGTTTACTGGATCTGACAATGATTCAACTATTATTGGTTAATAGTAGATCACACCGACTCAAAGACCAAAGAGTCAAAGGCCTAGAATAATAGAGTTGCAACACATGAGCTATAGGAACATAATTGGCTCAAAAAGAGATCAAACTACAGTAATCTACCGTAATGATTAACTCACGGAGAATCGGCCAGACGAGTGAGTGAAGACGTATTCGTTGATCTCGGAGGACTACTCTCAGTCATTCGGATCTCATTCTATAATACAACGAATACAAAGTGGATATCAGTCTGTTAATCCTAGGCTAGGAGTGTGGCTACTGTACTTTAGTCAGTTCATGATAGACTATGAGTGTGCCTACCGTACCTGCAGTTTTGCAATAACATTGTACTGTTGTGGCTCCTGTAGCGAATCTTTCGTGCTCACAAGAGGAGGTCGACGGAACATTGAAGGGCCACTAAAGAGCAAAGCAAATCAATTTTTGTTAAGTTCCAACCCTATTACATTGTTAGATCAGACTACACTCTCTCTGATCTATCCACTCTCTCGTCACTACTCCTAACTCCGCCCACTTATTGATTCCCTCAGTCTAGTTGATTCATTCGTTCCTTTGTTTCTACTTCGTGTTTTCTTGTCTGCTAATAAATTCCTAAGATCTCTACTCTCTGACGTGTGTTCACACAAATCAATACACAACAATAATCAATAATAAGATCCTAATCATCAGGATTACAACAGTACATACGTAAAGTTCGGAGCCTTCGGTTTGATCAAATTGTTGTTGTTATTTCCATAGAAGGATGTCTCATCAGCAGCGGCAGTCGGTTTCGGACTCTTATTCATTGGACGAGATAAGGCCCGGTCTACCGGACTAATCAAATAAACATTATTATTATTATTATTATTATTATTAATATTATTATTATTATTAATGTATGCAGTACTATGCACACAATTCAGGATCACAAAAGCACCCCAAAGTGCTTCTAATATACTTGGGAAAACATTGTAGAATATATAAAGACTGACGTGTAGTCATTGCCTACAGCGTGACGAGATTGACTCGAATACGATGAAGATGCTTGTTTACTACTGAAATTTATTATCACATATTAAGAGATCAAAGATTAAAGATCACCTCTTCTGTTGCTTATGTGCACGCGGCTCTGTTGCATGCACGGCCTTACTGCAAAAAGTGTATTTAGATGTGATCTATTAAAGATCAAAGATCATAATGATGACACTCACTTCTCCTTCTCCTTATCAGCATTGTATTCCTCAAACATACTTCTCATCTGATCTGTCATTGGTTTCTTCGACTTATTCTGTCCTGCTAAATACAATTTTCACCTATCAAATAATATATTTTATATGTTTGCCATCACATTACTGTACTGTAATTGTTATTCGAATGAAAACACATTAGAGGAATTTTAGTCACACATTTAATTTGTAAATATATTATTAGACTGACCATCAGTGATATCAACACGTACACCTAAATGTTTCTTCATTGGAGGATTATATATTGATTTGGGTGCCGGAGGTGGATCAGGACCATCTATCATGATTGTCTGACGTGGTTGACGTCGAGAAGTCGTGAGGGTAGTAGGCGGAGCGATATCCGGCACAGGCATGGTCTTGTTCCTCAACAATTCTGATCTTTGATCTTTCTAGATCACATGTCTATTTATGGCAATGCACCAACATTACAGTATATTCAGCTATCTATTGTCTTTTATGTGAAACACACGTTTCAGACACATTGGTCGCTCCATTCATAGAATAGTAAAGACTACATGTATGATAGGGCATACGTAATCTTTACCATGGCATATCTTTACATTTTATCAACTTATCTACATAAGTTAATGAATGAAGATGAGAATATGACTGACTTCGGAAGACTATGAATAGGCATGAGTGGTTCATCGTCCACATCTTCAGAGAAGACGTTCATATCTTAATCAATCAATAAATATATTTAGATAAAGTATACAATATATCAACTTTTATCGATAAATTCTCTTTAGTCACCAAAACAACAAGCTTCATGATAGTTTGAAGAATGTACACAAAAGGAGTTTGATAGAATCTACTTAAGCTAATGCATCGTTACATTTGCCTTACGTGCATACGCCGTAACCCCCTCCGTCGCGTCTCCGAGGAGGCGGAGGGGGCGTAAGCACGTAAGGCAAATGTAACGGTGCATAAGAGACTACGAGAAGCCTTATTTAGATGCGTATAATTTCTTAATCATTAATAATAACTTACCTTTATTCTCAGTCGACCATGCATGTGAAAGAACATTGAAGAAATCTTTATAATGTTCCTTTGTAGCAGTCTGATAATATCATATTTCATTCCCAATATCAATCAAATCATTCATACCTGGAATCCGAATTGATGATACTGTGCATCAGGAGCTTGAATGAAATCCAACGTATACACAGTAATAGAACTACCCTGAGGCTTCGTCGGTGGATTCATAAATGACTTTGTTGAAATGCGAAGAGGAGGCTAAAGTAATCGATAAGATAACATCTATCATCCATTACTTCTCAAACCTTATTGGGATCATCTTCATAATCAATAGTGATCCAGCCTGGTTTCGTGATCAAAGTAACATAATGATAACTAGTGAACGATGCCTTATTTCGACACTACAACAATCTTCGATCATAGACGGCCTTTTGGTAATAATGGAAATGATGAATTAGATAAGTAGAACAGCTTTATTTAATCTTTTCACCTAATCGTTCATTAGAGCAACGGTTTTCGATCAAATTCTTCACTCGTCTCATTTTAGCGAAGTGAACACTTCATAATGTATATAATAATAATAATAATAATTTGATAATAATATATGTTAATATAATAATTAATAATAATAATATAAGTAAACAATGCGAGTTTGCAAAAGCACATACTCGAAACTTGAATTTGAGATGAGGAAATGATTTGGTTTGATGATCGATAGTCATATCTTGAGATGGTAGATCAGTACATAGAGGAGAAGTCGATATGAGTACTAGTTGTAATGATTCTGATTAATTATCGCGATTGATATTCATGTTCACGACACAATAAATGGAAGTGCAAGTAAGAATACAACGAACAAAATTGGAAAGGGGTCGAAGCAATGTCTTGAATGTATAAGCAAAATCGAAATATGTGAATCGTTTCAAACGATCTCATCACATGAACAATAACAAATTTCTGTCGAAAAAAAAGATTTTATTAAACGTGACAAACATAAATCGGAACAGAAAATGAACTGATTGAATTCTTCCATTATCGAATGTCTTTAGTCATAAGATCACTCTGATGAAGATGATCATGTCATATATTCATCGATTGATCAATCAGAGTGAACAGGGCTTGAGCAGAATGTTTGAGCAAGTTCGGCATGGACGATGTGACAGTCGATGTGACAGGCTGCGGAGATGTACTAGCTGCGGCACTGACCACTGGTTGTAGTAGTCTGAATCACATTATCTGGCAATAATTCGATACCAATCAAAGTGATGTAATATATAGGTACTACAGTAACACATATTTAGAAGTCTATTGCGACTTTTGTATGAATTCACATCATGAACTTAATTATAACTTCGAAAAGTATTGGACGTTTTACATCATATTCAAATCATGCATACCTGGACGTTCAATCGTTGATATTGCGGAGACAAGATGAAATCTATAGTGTAGTAAATGCCCTCGGACATCTTTGGTTGATGAAGAAAGGAAGAATAGAAGGCGATAAATGTGTGAGTAATCGATAGATGATTGCATTAGTCCGAGTGAGTGATATCGAACGCTAGAACAATCATTCATTACCACTTTCCACAAAAACTTCTTCAACAGCACTTGATTGGTATATATTCCAGTGAACACAAAAAATCTATAAGAAAGCAAACCTTGTTCATTTGCAGATAAAACACATTAAAAGAGCTTGGTCTATTAACTACTTTGACCACGAATATCACATTATCCTCCACATCTTCTGCAAGGACAAAAGATGATAAGAAACAAAGGATTTAATTGTGTTCTTCAAGTAGCATTGGAGGAACTAATTCATCACACCCCACTTTATACAACATCTCTAGCAAAAATATGAAATAAATGATGAAATGCTATCACAAATGGGTAGATTTCAAAGAAAGCAAATAAGAAGAGAACATATGACAGAAAGATGACAATAAAAAGTGTAAAAGTGTAAGCATGGTTACGTAGCCGAAAGGCCAACCTCGCTGTCGGCCACATTTGAATGTCTTCATCTGCTGACATCTAAAATTAAAACAAAATTTACGCGGAAAAAGGAAAAAAAAGGCCGAAAACCGATTTATTTTTGAGCAGATACAGAATGATAAGAATGAAAGCTTTCGAAAGGTCTCGTGCAGAATCTTACAGTAAACTGACATTTCATTGATTTTATAAAATGTGATTTTTTTTTAATTTGGACAAATATTTGCCAGATTATTTTTTGTTGAAAATATTTTCTAAGCGAGCACTTCATATGTTTCACCAAAAGTCTTGATAAATCATTTGATAAAAAATTACTTCAACGAACCGAAACAATAGAATCTACATTTAGAAACTGCAGTCGATTTATTATTGTTATGTCTTATGATCATCTTCATCTTGCGATAATTATAATTATTAAATAATCAAATGGTTATAATATTATTATAAGAGATGCGGATTTACAAATAATTTTTTTAAACAACATTAACTAAACTAGAGATTAACTAATTACTATAAAAAATAACTGGCACATATCCATATGAATTTATCGTCGATTGAGGAAGAATTTCAGTGAATTAAAAACAAAGTTTTCTTTTAATTCCCAAATCAATATGATATCAAAAACTACCGTAGTCAAATTGTCGTGAGGATTATCGAGCTGATACGGTATTCCACTTCAAAATCGTAGCACATCTTTGTTTCACTTACTAATAACAAAAAACTATTAATTTAATAGATGAAATGGGAAGGTAAACAGTTTTCAACCCTAATGGTATACGACTGAATGGAATAGTCCATAGTCAAATAGTAGATATAGTATGACTGTAACAGTGAAAAACCGCGGTCACTACCTAAATATCTCTAATTTTACTGGTAAAGGGCAAATAGATTAAATAAACCTAGCCAAACAACATTAGTTAATCATGTTACTACTACAGTGATAATATTACATCTCAAGAGACTCATTTTATTAAATTTTCTATATCACTAGAATAAATTTAGACTTTTAAGTTATAAATTGATTGGCAAACTGAAAACACGGTTATAAGATATGATAAATGGGTGTTTGAAATTCAAAAGAAATGTGCAATGGGTTCACGTGCGGGAAATGAATAGAAATTCGCGCGCGAAATCATGTCTCTCTCACTTTCAAATGCTCTCTCGTACTCAACCTGCCTCCCTCCATCTATCTCTATCTCTTTCTATCATAGTCTTTCCATCTCTCTCATTCCCTCTCTCCATATCTCTTTGTCTATAGCTCTCTAGACCTCATTCCCTCTCATCTGTCCATACTATTTTGTCTACAACCTCTCACCATTTCATAATCGCCACAGAACCTCACGACAATTTTATTGAATTTTGATAGTAAATATTCTTTTTCAATATTGATCCATAGGGCTACTCGATGCGAACAACGGACAGCCTCCACTGAAGCCGTATCCAAGAACTGGTATACTGTAGAAAATCCTACTGTAAACATATCTGTTCTACAAAACAGCATTTACAGCAAATTATTTTTCCTTCATAGATCTATTAGGAAACTCAAAGGAAGCTCAAATATCCCATCTAAGAAAAACTTTAAAAATGGCGTTTAGATAACACGATACAAAGTTTTCAAAATCTTGCGATTTTTTGTGAAATATTGTCACAATTTCTCACAAATGTTTCATTTTGACGATGTAGTACAGCGATCACCAACACTTCGCCACATGAAATCATATCCATGAAATGATTATTGATCATATTCAAAATAAAAAAAAAAAAACGTTTCAGTTTGAAAAACAGCGTTGATCTAAAACAAGGTAAAATAGAATCCGGAAAACCATAGAAAGTGATGCTAAAATAAGAGATGAAGATACTACTGTAATCCTATCAATCAATTTGCCTATTACTATCTCATCATTTGCATATTTCACTCTTGAATTCCTCTCTCCCCGTCTGACATTCGCCTCGCTCATTTTTATATCTCACAGAGTGCCCAATTTTCAAATGAGCGTGCCTGAAAGGGAAGATATTATTATCTCATAATGATAACTTTTCTGGATGTCCATCCAGAATAGACTGGTTCGAATCCCAATGGGAGCATCAATATTCTCTCATTCACCCTCATTGTACGAACTAAAGTGTTGGATACATGAAATACAAACAAAGGTTAATTGTAATATTTATCGATCACTTACAATAAACCATCTTCATCAATCAAAATCAAAGGAAAATTTGATAACCATCTAAATCACGAAACCCTAAGACCTGCAGAAAGGGAGCGAGGAAAGGCAAAGGAGGTTAAAATTGGGGATTAATCATTCACAAAATGCAAATTTAATGATAAAGCTCAACATACATACAATAAATTAGAATAATAGAAACATTCAGTCAATATAAAATCAATCGATAATTCTAGAGAGCATACGGTAGCATTCGTTGTTAATCAATAATCAAGGAAGAATCAATCCATATTCAAGGATCATTAGGTACATTATTCTGAGATGGTGATGGATCTGCTGGTGGTGTCAGTCGCTGAAGACCCTGAAGAGTAGAATAATCGATAATCAATATGATGTCATAATCAATATTGGGGGAAAGTATGAGAGTTGGTGTGTAGTAACGGGATTGAATTCAGTGATGGCCATTGAATGTTCCCGACCCTTTGAGTGAGTATGGATATGAACCAGGGCTGTGCATTTTTCGTTTTTCGTTTTTCGGTTTTTTCGTATTTTTCGGGTTTTCTCGAAAAACTTTTTCGACGAAAAATTTTTCGAAAAAAAATCGAAAAATGTTGTTACATAAAAATGCACAAAATTTCAAAAATTTCAAATTTGGAGACAACAATTACGCTTTCACTTGAGTAAAAAATGTATATTTTATCATGTAAGCAGCTTCAATTAAGAATCACACAGTTGCAATTCTTATATTTCCATTATATCAATATTAAAATTTAGCGAATTGATATTTTCGAAGGAGAAAACATTGTTTAAACTTTTTTTTCGGATATTTCGGATTTTTCGAGAAGAAAAATCGAAAATTTTCGTTTTTCGAATTTTTTTCGAAATATTATTTTCGCACAGCCCTGATATGAACTTGCCGAGACAAAAATGTATCAGTTCCATATAGTTTTGCAAAAAAAAGTCAAAACTTGGCTTGAAAGTCTTAAATTAGATTGTTTAATTAGTAATTACATTTAGTGGGTGGGTACCAAAAATTTCAAGAAATTGAAGGTGGGTAATGTCCCTCGGGGGATACCAAGTGACCATCTCTGAAATAGAAGGGAGTATATCATCACCAGTCATATGATAAGACAATATACGATAAATCATATGATAACTCATATGATTAGTGTCCATGGGGATTCCAACAATGAGAGATACCGTATACCTCTTCCCATGTATGAATCAAATGTGCATGAGCTGCCTCCATTCGTGGTCGTTGCGCTGGATCAGTGAAGCTGCAAATAAGGTTACGGTAAGATCTGGATACTGTAGATCTCCGCATTTTTAGGGGGGGGGGCAATAATTTGGTCGAGAGTGAAAAGTTGAGCCATTATTTTGGTGGTTGAGCCAATAATTTGGTTCGAAGTGGGGCTATTATTTTAGTCGCAAAGTTGAGCTAAACTTTTGGCTTAAATAATGGCCCCACTACGGTATGTCGAGCCGTTTCACTGAGAGCCGTAGAATAGCTCAGCGTGTACAAGGCGAAATTTGCTAATATTGTTCGTGTTAGGTCATGTTGGCTTACTCGCCATGGAAGTTTTTCAACTAAATAATGTTGTTTTCGTTGCATTTCTTGTTTGTATTCTACTTCTCAAAGTATTTTGCTAGTTCAGTAGGCTGTTGCTGTTTTCGCTCCTTCATTGGCTGTGCTCACTAATTGTTGTTTTTCTTTAATTTAATTTATTACAAGGATATCTCTGCTCCTCGATCAATATGAACTCTTCTCCATTCGCCTCTGCTAGGACGGTAAGTGCCTTTGTACTTATGTGAAATCAAGAGTATTTAAGTTATCATAAATTCTTTAAGTGCTTAAGTCTTTTAAGTCAAAATACTAAGTGTTTGGGTTGAGGTGCAGCGTCTTCCTCCGAATATCATCATTCCGTCACCGCGCGAAGAACTGCACGACGAACAGCTGTAGTATCAGTCCCTACTCAACTCTGTCTCCCAACCCGGTGAGTATGAATATCAAGATCTACATGTGCTTGACAAACCGCTTTTGAAAGCCCTTAACTTTTGCTCTTGTGACGTCATAGAACAGAAGTGGAGGGTTTTGTCACAATAATGATTTGTCATGGATACAATTGTGCGCTGTGCGGTTTTCTTCTATCTTTTCTGTAATCGCCGCTCGAAAATTTCACCATTATCTGCTTTTTTGATGATTTGATTGTCAATTACCCTATAATTGCAGGTACACCATCAGTATATTCCTTCTGGGTACCGCAATCAGTATTCTTCGAGGTCGGGCGAGTCCTCATCTACCAGCGTCCTTCCAAGAATCAGCTTTCTCTGAAGGTACATCACGAAACCCCTTTGTTTGACAATTTAATGCCTGAAGCGTAGACTGAAGTGTTTACCAAAAACCCTCTTACGCACTTCTATTGGTGAACTCTTTGCTAACGTTCATATGTAATTATTGATTGATTTTTATCGATTGATTTACTATCGTTAATTTCGTCATGTTGCAGCTTCTCAACCAATTCATTGTTCGCTACAACACCGCTTAACACTGGATATGTGCAGAAGTTGAATCTGAAGAACGACCCACCAAGCAGCTTTTCGCTCTGTAAGTTTAATTATCGATTTATTGATGACTTGATTGATGCCCGTTTCCCTGGTGGGGGTGATTCTTACTAATTTCGATCTCCCGCATATTCCTAGATGGGTTTCAAGACTCAAAACTGACCGCATCGACAAAAATGCTCACTCACAATGTGGGTGCTCGAAAATGTATGTGCGGGGTTGCTGCTTGATAGATCTCACATATTGTTATTGATTATATAATGTTTATTGTTTATCGATTAACTGTGTTCATTGTCAGGTGTGCGTCTTCTACTACCAATTCGCCGTCCCTCACGCTATCAGCCGACATCAGACGCCTCTTCCTCGTGTAGCTGATAGAGACTAAAGGACGCGTGATGAAGGAGGGGGGGGGGGGAAGTTGGATCGATAAAACGGTTCGTTCAGCTCTATTATTTGTCATCTTATTACGTGCATAGATATTTCGGTGAATTATAACTGCTGTTAACACGCGTTCTTGGAGTGACCATGAAAAATACTGTCGCCTGAATACGACACTGCGCGTTTGTTGACCAATCATGTTTGCAAAACGAAAAGAGCTATCCGGTAATTTTCTTATTTCGCAATATACTCAACTTTTCATCCAAATCTAAGAACACGAGTTAATATGTCAAATGAAGAGATGGTAGATAAGTCCGGGAAAGGGATTCGTGAAAGTGAAGGTGTTCTTAAAATGTAGGATCAAAAGAAAGTAAAATAAACACGCATGATTTTATCATTGCAGAGACCGTTTGAGCGTATCAAGTATTAGTTTCGTGAAGAAGGATCAATAGGAATCGATCGAATGAGGTGGTATTTATAATATACTAATGTTGTTTTGTTCCGATTATTGATACGTACTTTCTTGTTAATAGATTCTTAACATTATATTAGCCAGAATTGATTTTCGAAAATATAAGTTAAAGTATTTAAACCATCTTTTCCGAACCAAAATCGAGCATTTTCCAAGTGCTTAACACTGCTCAAGAAAATATGTGAGACGAATTATCCTTAGAAACATGTTGATGTTATTGATTCTATTGTTTTCAGGAAATCTCAATTCGTCGATACGAAGTATCTCGCTACTCTCATGTAAAGCCAACGATGACAAGAATCATACGACGACACTCGAACGAGCTGATGAAGTTTATCGCAAGACCATTTAATGTTACTTACTCGTTTCGTTTGCATTTTCATGTTGTTTTTGCTATGTAAATATTGTTTGTTTTGAGGATAAAGAAGTTAATTGATGTATAACTCATTTAAATATGTAATAAACATAAATGGAACTGGAATAAAGTAAGCGAATAAAGAGCTAAACTTTTAGTGGTTGAGCCAAATTATTGGCCAAATTATTGGCCCCACTTGAAAAGTTGAGCCATTAATTTGGACTAAAGTTTAGCGAAAAGTTTAGTGGGGCCATTATTATATCCAAATTATTGGCCCCACTTGAAAAGTTGAGCCATTAATTTGGACTAAAGTTTAGCGAAAAGTTTTGTGGGGCCATTATTTTGACCAAATTAATGGCTCAACTTTTCAAGTGGGGCTTGTCTGGTAGCCAAATTCGAGACTCAACTTCTGGCAAATTATTGGCCCCACTTTGACCAAATTATTGGCCCCCCTAAAAATGCGGAGATGGTACGGTAAATGTACAGTACTTACGTCGTCATCTGATCATCTTCTCCAGTGAAGACTCCGTAAGTCGGAATAGCTGGTTCGTATGCTCCACATGAGATAGGAGCTGGCCATGAGAAGTGTGCTCCTCTCTATAATATCATAATCAATCAATATATCGTATTGTTACATTATCATTGCACTGCATCGTCCGATTAATATCGTCAAGATGAATTAATACAGACATAGTCTTCTCACCTGGAGTGCTACACAGACAAGACGTACAATGAGTTCGCCCAAGTCAGTCTGATCAAGCTGAAATGAAACAGATATCAAATCGGAAAGGAATTAGTGTCTATGCAAATACCATGTGCAAGAACCCGTAATCAAGTAGCAAAAACTATAAATTTCCATCCCAGTACTTATTATGGCCAATGTCTTTTCGTTTTCCAATCTCTAAGAAGGGCAAAAAATTTGTCCGGTAATGGTTTCAAGGGGTTCTGCAGTCAGAATCAGACAATGCAATGCAATCAGTGCAGTCAAGTATGGTTCAAAATTAGACGAGTATGGACAAATGAAGCTAAATACTATGTACATTCTCATCTTTTTCAACCGGGTCAAACGGTTTTTAGAACATTTGGGTTCGTTCGAAGATAACACCCTTTTTATCCCCTGTATCTAGACTAGTAAGCTATTATAACCCTCATCTACCATCTACTACCTTCATCCACCATCATATGATCGTCTAATTAGAGGAATGATCGTATTTATGATTTTTTTCACATCACACAAAAAGCCAATAATAGCCATTCTAGAGTGTCACAAGGTCGGTCACTAAATATCCCAAGGGTGACTCCAACCCCGTGACAGACAACGGGGGATCAGAATTGCCATTTTCAATGAGAGAAAAAGTTGATGCGACATTATCGTCTATTAACACGTATCGAAAGACCTTCGTGTGATAAGGTAACCTTATATTATTAAGAGATTAACCATTTCCCTATTACGTTTTTGATTTTTGTGCATATAAGAGCAGAAAAAAACGTATGAAATAAGATATCTCAAGCTAAAGTTACACATTCTTTAAGAGACATAATCGACTTATGTCCTTTAATAGATTAGAGGAAATAGGTGCAATCTAAGAGAAAAAGGTCAAGAAAAAAAGTTGAAAGATAAAGGTTTGATACTTGATATATGTAATCCCAGTGGATACTCCCCCTTCATACCGGTTGTATCTCCAAGTATGTGGTATCATCCTCTGCTCGTTGAGTGTATCGACACACTACACCCGTCCTTCCAAGTTCATCCATTGAACACACCGGAATGAATCCCAACTCGATCGGATATCCCGACTGGAAACACATTCAATTACACTACCGTAATACTACAGTAACCCAACAATATCCTGTAAAATACTACAGTATACCTGGTTATCTTCCAGAGGTTCGTAGACAAAGGGGATCTGGAGAACATCAAAATGAATGCTGCTTTCCACCCAGTCATACCATCCACTTAGAGCATCATACTTACGTACACGACTATGGATCGATATTGGTGATGATGACATCTTAATTGATCACATGATTACGGTAGTACACGAGTTAATAGGATACCGATACGTCATACAGAGCATGACAATGGGTGTGAAATATATCGTTCAACATATAGAATGCCATATAGGAAGTAGGGCAGGTTACGGTACGGCCCGGCCAAATTATATAAGTTCACCAACAATACAGAAGGGTGGCAATAAAAGATAAGTGCGCATCAAGCCGTCCCATGTGGGCGGAGTCAAGGGGAATCCACACAAGATACTGTAAGCGGCATTTAACTAAGCCTAGCCGCATAACACATTTAGTCTATACAAAATATCCTTCTAGAATAATTATCCGTCTCTAGAGCTTGGAGAATTTACTCGGACAAATAGTCCGATAAACAGCATCAAGGGGGCAATGAACACTGATTCGAGGGCAAAGACTGACACGTAAAGGTAAGTAAGAAGGAATGTGTACGTGAGAAAATGAATATACACAGAAATGATTCATAACGTCTAGTCTACAGCAATTAGCCAAGTCTCTAGAGCGTCCAAAGTGATTCAGATGTAGTCATTCTCATGAAATTCACAATAACCATTCATTCTCCAGAACTACATTTATCAAGCAAAATACTCCATTTCACGTGATAGAGAAGAATAAGATAACAATCACAACATACGGCATATCGTTCATTACAGTAAGACTTGGTACTACGGTAATGGGGACCAGAAAGGGTGTAAAATGGAGAAAGAAGGTGAAATAACAGTGGTATGTGTGGATACAAATGGACATAGCCAGTCAGTTGATGGAGGCGGAGCTTGTCTGGTTAGCCTCCATCCTATAGCCACAGGATGAAGGTTGGTAGCAACTAGGAGAGCTAAACCTTCCCGTCATCAATATCCCGGAAATAACCAATGTTTCAATTCTTGCTTCTCGGAATTCACTACAATTTTGCAGGAATAGCTCCCAGCCATCAAACAGACTTACTTGTTTCTATACACTTGAACATTTATCAATGGTGGAGCGAAAAGCAATAAAACTAAAAGCAAGTAGATCTTTGGATAATTATGTTATCGCAAGTCGCACAGTTTAGCATCCATGTTGTGCTAAAATAATCATGGTATTCTGCAATTTCCATGAAGTTTCAAAACACAAAAACAGTGAGCGATTGAAGAATTCAGTGTATAGTACAGCAGAATCCCGTCATTGACATCCACCGGATCCAAGGGAGTCTGAGTGAACAATCTGCCCCCCCCCCCACCTCGATTTTTAACGTTGTGAATAATGAATATCAGTACTTAAAATTGTTCCTATTGTTTTACACTAGATTTGACCGAATTTATCACGAAAAGATTGGAATGTTATAAATTACGCAGCCAGAGAGAAATATTGAAAATATTAATTTTTGGCAAATACCGCGGGAAAGATTTGAAGAATTCGCGCACGCTCGCCAATTCTACCTCAAAGTGACTTTTTTCCAGCATTTCTTTTTCCTAGCACAATTTAGTTGACAAGCTTTTAAATATTACAACCTTCCAGTGATAAATTCGGTCAAATCTAGAGTAAAACCAAGCAAACAATTTGAAGAGGTGATATTCATTATTCACAGCGTAAAAAATCGAGGGGACAAAGGGGGCACCCACGGATACCCGATGATCCCATGCAATGGGGGCATTCTGCTGTATTCTATATAGATGTACTTACAAGTCAAAGTCAAGTTGTTAGTCAAAGTATCTTCCACTCCAACTATCGAAATAGATTGATTGTCTGTGTCTATTTCTAATGTGGGCATCAAATTCAATGATTTCATTCAGAATATGCATGGTAAATATAGATGAGCTCGGTTCTAGTCTGAGATAATCTCTTGGTCCCTCAACGCATAGAGCATTCAACTGTGAGGATCGAACATCAACAACGAAATGTACTCATTATACAGTAACCAACACTCAACATCGATCATAACTATTCTTATCCTTCATTATTTATAACAAACAAACTACAGACAGATCTTAGTCTGAGATATGTGTGGTAAACTATAATATAAAACAAGAAATTGAAGGCTACGCGAGACCAGAACATAACAAAGGCAGCACCACAACACACAGTCTCGACACATTAACTCATTCCTTCACCTGCTACGATAATCTCTTTCATTTCCTTTGAACCTAAGTCTCTCTATCCACAACATCTAGTTTGATTCCATTAAATCCGTCAAATGACTACCTTACTCAGACGATTATAAATGATGTGTCAATATCGACCAATCTCAGTCAAATCATAACACAGTTGTACATATTAAAAGGAAAGTAATTAATGGGAGACAGCAGGTTGTCTATAATAGAACAACTTATTCTCTTAATAACTAATAGTTCTCAGAACCACTTATAAGAAAGTGAGAAGCAATTAAAGGAAAAGTGAGAGAATTTTCTATGTGAATATCCGATTAACAGACGATGCGAACGGCGTAAGTAAAAGATATCAGAATATCATCTACATCTACATATCTCTATCTCGTCGTCTATCCACCTTCACATCTCTCACATTAACGACACGAAAGGAAGGAAGTAAGACTAATGGTAATATTATCAGACTGTCCAAGAAAAATTAATTCCCATAAAGTGGATCGAGTGAAAAGTGCAAAACTATTAGTGAATATTGTATAATCTATTCAATCTACCTTCATGTGTGACATTACTGAGAAAAAAGGCATTAACATCATGGATTATCCCTCCATAGAAATACTACACAATTCTAAGCAAAATCTAGAGTGATAGACAGAAAATGAAGGGATTTAAAAATCTGCAATGAGAGGGAAGAAGCTTGGCATTCGTCACTAAGAAATAGAGATCATAGAGACCACTACCATCTACATTCTCTTATATATGAAAGACTACATCCATAGGGACTGTCTAGGTTACAGTGTTCAGAAAACATTGTCCTATATTCAGTCATATTTACTTCAGCTAAATCCACAAGGGAATATCAAATTCCTACTATAATATACTGAGTCACTACACTAACACTGAGAAATAAACAGAACAAAATATTTCGGTTTACTCTAAGCACATCCTACATGAAATCACTCCGGTCTTATAAAACCAGCCCAAAGTAAAAGTGCCGCCCACAGGAAATAAAAACGTCAAGAAAAAGTGCCCATGCAGGGTCTTTGCATCTGAAAAGTTCATTACCTACGCGCAATCAAGACGATGAAAAAAGACAAATTGTAATAGTTTTTGAACTTTTCAATCGTTATAGATGCAGATACCGATTTAGCATAGTCATTATAACCAAATATCAGTGCATTTCAGATTAGCCGTGAGGAAGCGGGACCGGAAAAATATATCCAATTGACTACAGTATCCCCCAGATGAATTATAAACCGCTATAAACTAGAGCTTTTCTGTGAAACGGATACAGACACTGAGAATTTCATTTCATGGAATTCAATCGAATCATAATGATGGATCTGGCTAGAAAACATCAAGACAAAACTAGACCATTAATCACAAATCATTTCGCTTTTTTTAAAAATTTCCAATGTGAACAATAATGTATTGAAAACAGACACAGAAAAAGCACAACACGGAAAAGGAACAAGAATGATGACATGAATATGTTCAAATGAAAGATATAATCCCTACTGGGACGACCTTTATAATTCTAAACATGGCAGAAATACCCCACGTGTACGCACATCTCCGATTATTATACATCTCATTGATGAGTAACATTCTTAAGAAGATTGCAGACTACAATATCCCCCTATTTTAAAACTGTGTGTCAGTAGTTCAGCACTAACAGCCTAGCGAATTCAAAAATACCACTACTGGGATATAAGGAATCACAATATCATCGAATTATTTATTAGAGATTGCTTGAGGGCAGATAGACCCAAACGGGTCTCACTCGCCATGATTTATAGGACACGATAATCTCCAAGTTATCCGTCCAATTCATTTCATTTCCTTATACATTAAATGAACACTACAATCCACCTATAAAGCCATCATATATTATATGTCGTCTAACCATTCGTCTATCCGTCTGTCACTCTCTCACTTCATCACACTCTCTCGTATGAAGCCCCGTCGGCTACTCTGTCTATGAAGAGTTAGACATCGTCACAGTTTCCTTCAACGTCTAGAGTCTAGACGTTTATGTACAAACTCTCACTACATTCACCATAGGAGCATAAAACCATTGTTGTCTACAGTCACTGTATTCCTGATAAAATACAGAAACACTTACACCACATCAAATATCTTCCCAATCAAAGAACTACCATATCCCCAGTGTCTAGTCTAGTTGTCTCATAAACCTCCGACGAACGAAAACTACTTCCCTAGATTGGAAAACTGCACTTTAACAAATAGTCACAGATGGAGATTCAATGGTCTCACTTGTACTCATAAAGTCCAATTCATTCCATATCTCAAATGACTAGACATGGATGAAGCCAACTCTGTCTACAATGACTGGGACGTCACGAGTTTAGTCTGGAGGGGTCGACATTACTTATCTGCCATAGATTACACATGATCTTTGTACTATTCGGTCTATGAAATATCAGACAGATTAGAGTATGAACGAGTGAGCTCTATGCCTCCTTGACCACACCCACTCACTCTCTACGTTCATCCCACAGAAGATCATACACCAATCAGATCATCAATGATAAAGTACACACGATGAAGATTATGAATGGATGAATGGAGGATAAATGAGAGGCGACACAAATCATATCCACGACGTCATCACAAACGCTCACACATATATGGGAAAGAGTAAATGACAGAAAGAATAAGAAGGATAGGTTGAATTAGAAGCATAAAAAATTTCATCATACAGATACACAAAAGGGGAGATGATGATAGTAGGGAATGAAAGATTGAAAGATCAACTTGGCATTGATCGTAGATAGCGCGATGGCGTGTCAATCCATACATCTTACGAGTTGACCAATCCCTATATCTGACGAGAGAACATAGGAAAGTGAGAGAGTATAGAGATGAACGAGAGATTGGTAAGTGATCTACTTGAGGATGGACAATGAAAGGATTGAATGTTTGATTCTTTGATTCTTGGAAGGAATAGAATCGAGGAAGCGACATTAGAACAACTACCCTTATTGATTGACAGTGCATACATACTATACAGTCAAATGAATCATGACATCCATTTATTCTAATCATTATCTCACGTAATTTAGTCAACGTAAGGATAATAATCCCAGGAATGACGATGTATCATGATAGCGTATCATTCCCTATATAGACATAACTGGCATTCATGCGTAAAGTCCATCTATGGAGTGAAGCCAAATGGCGGAAATGAGAATTTTACACACGAAAATGGAGACTGTGAAACCATAGATATGGACGAATATAGGTGAAGAGAACATCAATATTTTATTGAGGGTCATGGTCGAAAGATCAAAGATCATTTATTAAGCAACTAGAAATATTCGAGAGAAGAACACGAAAGAACTCAATGTATCGATAATTTTTTTTTAAATTAAATTAAATTGCTATACAGAATGCGAAAATAAGAGGACAAGAAAAAAAGGAGAAAGGTTCTGATAGATGTAAAACAGAATTATCAAGCGCATAGGAGACCAAATTGGAACAGTGCTACATGACTGACTGTACATGACTGTGAACACAAAAAATTAGCTCTGAGGTGTTGAGATCAAAGATCAAATATACTACGAAAAGATTCAGACCAGACAATACCATGAGGAACTCTTGCAAGAAGATCAAAGATCAAAAGACAAAATTGTCGCTTACCTCGCAGACAATTGAGCGTCATAAGGAATAAGACGAGCGTCAGCATTTATTTAGTCTAGAATCTATAGTAAATTACTGCCTTGTTCAATTCTTTCTAATCATGTCATACAATGTAATCAAAAGATGAAATATACATCAAAACTCATCTATAAACGAAGTCAACAACCAATTCTACTCAAATTATATCTTTATTACAAGAAATTAATCAATAATATGATATTTACACGGGAATCAATCAATTCTTAGCAACTACCGTACTCTTAAAATACCGTATTCAGAGATTCACAAAAGATTCACATATAAAGACACCCGTGAATCATTTAAACAACATTTAAAATGAGATCCTAGAGATTAAAACATATCAGAACATCAGTTAAAGTAAACAAAAAACAACTATAATACTCGGTAACTACCGTATCTTCTCCTAAAAATCGATAATAAATAGTGACATCCATAGCCCATTCTATTCCTCCCAATCTTCTTTTACTATTACTTTCTTCCCATTAGCTATACTCATATTCTGTACAAATGTCGCCAGATTCGCTTCAAACTCATTATAAGCACTGTAGTTGACGGCTTGATCACGAATCCATCTGATATCGATCGATATTATATACCGTAGTCCAATACTACCGTACCTCGAGACACGTGCAGCAGAGAATGTACTGGAGGTGGAGACTGCAGTAGTTTTGGAGACAATGAGCCTCTCATCGACCATAACGATAGCTCCCCAATCTCCCCGATGACGAAGACATCTCAAATATTTTGGAATAAATTAATTAATTTAAATCATAAAATTAGTTTCTTTTTTTTTGCAAATAAGCCAACATCAGATGGAGTGAGATTTAGCAGTGCATTGATTTATAGTGTTCATAATGCTAAAGTACCTTCCCAATGCCTGATTGAGTGCACGATATGCCTGCGACGTATACCACTGATCACCGTTTAGTATTCTCAGTTTGGTCGAGTTCTCATTATTGTACTTCTTCTTCTCAAGAACCTATCAATACTATCATTGATTGATTCCTCCATCGGATCTACCGTAATCCACCACTGTAAACACCAATGCTATCATAACCCTCACTCACGAGTTCATCCATAGCATTCGGATAAGGAATGCCTACAGATATGACACAACGAGCACGATCGTCAGTGAAATCAATGCCCTCCGATACCTACAGTACTCTAATCATTATCGATCGATCAGTTCATCAATCCCACCTTTCCTCGAAAGACAGCAAACATCAGTGATCCGGTGACTCTCGGACCAAATCTGAACAATCAATATTATCTACCGTATCTCACCGGGGATACCTCGTGGGATCAGCAATACCGGCTTCGTACTGGGACATGATATCATTGAGTTCGGAGGAACGTCGTGGCTCTCGCACGACTACCTATTATCGATCAGTTAGACAATTCTACAGTTATCTGTAATCCGTACCTTGCGCATCTCCACCTGTTTAAGGAGGGTCGATCGATGCATATAGTCGTATAATCGATCGAGAAGACGATAAGAAGGAAGAAATACAAGAACTCCCGAAGGAACAGTGAATGCGACTGATCTATATAATGAAAGAGTGATAGCCTCACTACCACTGATAGATTATGTATATTAGTGAATAAGCTTATTAAACGCTTATTCGTTTATTAGACATCAAAATAGTGCGGGAACGGGAGTATTCTAAAATGCTCTCGCATTCGACGAGAATGATATTTTTTCAAACACAGATGGAATTGTTAGCAACATCTCTATGTGTTAGTCAAATATAAAGGATATCCAATGAAACAAGAAACTATCAGGAATCATCATCCATTCATCACTCACCTCACAATCCTTCCAAGTTCATCAATGAATCGATCATCATTCGAGTTCTGAAACGTTGCCCGGAGAGCTTGACCTGATGGTCCCTAAATGACAAGAGCTACCGTAATCAACTCTCATTCATACCGTATACCTTGGACACGACAGCAGCAAAGATCTGTTCACGTGGAATCACTTGCTCTCCCTCCATCTCCATCTACAATGATTACTGTAGATTATACAGTAATTTCGAGAGGTTACGGTAAGTATTGATATAGTAATGTTACATTGAAAGGCATTCCCAGTTCTGTCTTGAGTGTTTCTGTCGGACAGAGTGTACCCGAGGCCAGGACGACACTACGGCAGTCAGCGAATGCATCCATGAATGCCTAGAATCAATCGATAATCCAGATTGTACTGTAGTTGAGTTTATGCAATGAATCGATAGACACAACTATTAAATACAGTACTTCAGTATACCACATTTCTCTATTTCATATATTAAATCGTTCCCTTTGTAGCTCACCAATTCCGGACTCATACACCACATATGTGCAGTGATTCTCAGTCCAGGTCTGATGGGATTGAATGAATGAGGCATTGCTTTCGGATCGACAAACGATGAAGCTCCGAATGTGTTCCATAACTCGAGTCCATTTGATACTGTTGATGACGTCACCGTTGATGATCCATATGTAGCTTGAGATGAATACAATTGATTACGAGGACCACCTCAACAATCACTGCTTTCACATTTTAAGGATAACTAAGTTCCGTCAATTGAGCACACGAAGAAGCACATTACAATACATATTCTAGTCATCCATCATGCCCCTTCTCTTACAATACTCACCAGTCATACCATAATCTCCACCTTGTCCTCCTCTTCTACTATGAGCTTGTTCAGCAGACAACTGAGCCTCCGTCGGTCGTTCCACAGTAATGTTCAATCTGTACATGACAAATATCATCCACACTAAGATCAAAGATCAACTCTACCAATAAGATCAAAGATTAAAGATCAACCTGAACATAGATCGACGATCTTCCTTCGTGAAATAAAAGAGGAAGTAGAGGAACTTCTCCACACACACAATCGCCGTACCAGATGGTCTGAAGTTTTCCATAGTCCAATTCTTCACTTCCGGTCCTTCCTTCTCAACCATTTTTCCGAGTGCTTCCTGAGTAAAAGGAAATTAAGACGTGGATAACTATAGCGTCGCATTCCAGTTTCACTCTTTTTATATAGTAGGACAAATCTTTGAGCTCTCAATTCCACGAAAATTGATTGAATAAGAAACACAACCTGATACTCCTTGAATTTATTACTGTCCCGCATGAAGAGAAGTCGACGCGAGTGTGAACTACAATTAGGACATTACTGTATCGACTGATTACTGTAGTTTCGAGCATTCTATCATTAACTTACTCATCCTGTAGTGACATCCAGAGTACTTCCCATCCCTTGGTGGTTGTTCCTTTACCAAATTTGTCACCGATCTTGGGAGAGGGAACACCTTCGGAGACGTCAATCAACCATTCACGTATATCCGTACACATAACAACCAACTGAATATGATCAATATTGTGTCTCTGTTGAAGTAGAATAAGTGTAGATTAGACTAGTATATCATAGTAGCAGAAGGCGTGATCAATTGATCTCTCACCTTCCACCTATCCCCATCGCCATGTCCCTTCCTCTCTTTTAATAATTTTTGATTTCACATATTTTCTTGCACTCGAACACTTTGTACATGTTGAAACACCTTTGCGGTGTACGATAAATAAAATTTAAAAAAATAAATCTATTATATGCAATCATATAAGACCTTTATTATCATCCCATTCAAGAATAAGGTTGTTAAGAAAGTAATGATCAATCGATTAGCCGACATCTATTTCGAAGCGCGAAAGTGATATACCTACACAGTGTCAGTATGTTGACTGGTTAACCATGACCGAATACATTATTAACATTCTGACGGATCAACAGTACATGGAATACAGTACCTTTTGAATGGCCGCCACAAATTCCTTCAATCGAACGATATAATCAACCATATTCTCATTGGCGTCTTCACTCAATCTTCGTGATTGCTCTGATAATTCCTTCTTCGCCATCTCATCTGAAGATTACTGTAGATCGAACAAAGATCAAAGATCAAATGAACGAACGTTTCTCATTGTAGGACATAAGCGAGTCGTGAATCTCCTTCTCTGCGAAAGTAAACGAAGCAGCGTCTCTGTACTTCCATTATTGTATTAACCTATTGAAATATAACTAAAAACCTGCAGATATCTTCAACATTATGAGCCTCATCAAGTACTACGACAGAATCCTTAAGATGAACATCAGATGAATCACGAATGATTGGATCTATAAATCATCATACTAATTACTCAAATATTGATTCATCTTTCAAGTAATAGGGAAAATATCGTGAATAAAGGTAGCCATTATTTATCAAATATTTCATTTTTTTAAAACTTTTTTTTTCTATTTCACAAATCAACTGACCAATCATGTAATTGAAAGGACAGAATACAATATCAGCATCTTGTGTGAGTACTCTTGTAGCAGAGAAGTATGGACAGATCTGAGGACCATCATCATCACCGAGAGCTTCTACTAGGGCTTCTATATCGAATACATCCACACCTGATTTCAATCCATAATTATCGATATATCAATGAACTAGTTCACCAATCAATACTATATTAATCAATAAGAAAATCTACCGTACCTTTCGATCGCACGACTTGTCGCACCTGAGGGCCCTTCTCGAAATTGCCACGCATATTCGTCTTGAACTGACATCCAAGCTGCGAAATCAATCAATATTTAAAGCTAATAAGTTAAAGACAATCGCCCACTCCATTCATTCCAATGAGCTCCTTGCATGCAGCAGTAACATCCGGGTGTTTTCGAGTATCCTGAAGGGAAGAGATTACGATAACTTCAGGTTACGGTAATCAAATATACCTCATTGATGCACATCTGCTCTCTGCTACCGAGGATGGTGTGTCTGTAGATACCGTAATCAGAGGATAATCAACAGATCGATAATGCATTACGTTAGTGATGGAGCATAGTCTAATCGTCCAAACTCCTTCACAACTTGTCCAATCTGTTTGTGAGTGCGAGTACCGTAGTAGATGCGAACTCTCCTGGAACGAAGAATGTCGGGACATGTTACAGTATCTAGCTTACGGTAGACATGTGCAGAGTTCTTTCTTCTCTTGAGCAAATGACGCCTCCACTACATCATCTTCAGCTGCCATTAACTCAAATCAACTCAGTATATCAGGACCAGGAACATTGTACACACTAACCTTGGCAAGGTCCGATGCTTTCGTATTTGACGGCTTCTTAGCCGGTATGAAATCATCATCGACATTCTCGATTACTGTAAGTAATAAGTACTGTATTGGATGGATCAATCGATGATATGCCTACATTTGTGCATAGATTGATCAAATTTGTCGTAGATGATGGAGCATTCATCATCGTCGTTGAATGCAGATGAGGATGGGATCGGATCGATAGGAGTGGTTTCTTCTTTTAACAGATCTAAATACTGTAGTCCTATAGATATTCTATGATACAGTAGAGATGATGAATCTACAGTAATCCACCATACTTGATATTTCATTTTCCTTGAATGCTGTGTATTCAGCTGAACTATGGAGTTGACACTGTTCTCTTGATTGATTTCGTCGTTCTTTGTACTGCCTGAGCCATGCACATGTAGAAGCAAGTAGAGCCATAGTCTTTCCTGAAGAATACTTATCATATTTATTCAACGATACAATAACATCATTATATATAAAGGTCCAAAATCTATAAGAATACATCAAAGCAACAACTAACCACTGCCAGTCGGACTCTCGGCGAGTGCATTTTGTGACTTTTGAAGAGCCTGAGAAGTTTGTTCAATAGATTAATCTGAAATGAGTGATTCCTACCTGCAATATCCTCACCATCATCAGCTTCTGTGTACGATAAGGTTCGAGACCGAGAGGCAAACTCACCTAAATGTTCACCTGAATATCGATTAGAACTTTAAAATTCATGCTTACATTGACGCCAGTGATCGGAATCGTATAGCATTCTGGAGCAATATAGAGTTTGATAGGCCTAGAATCAGGAAATTAATAAGATATACAAGAGGTAAACCCACTTCTTGGCCTTCTTGCCGAAGAAAGGCTTTCTCTTGGCTGATCCTTGATTGCCGCCATCGAAAGAAGGACGTTTCTTCGATTTATTCAATACAGGATCGATGATATTCTTCTTTATGTCATCTTTTGAGAAGGGTTTAAATGACATAACCCTGTAATAAACGTAGATAAACTTTAGAACAAGAATAATATGTACATTGATTATCAAGTTCGACGAAACAGGACACTTCAAGTTAACTACCGTAATTGAGACTATATCCCGTTTGAATTTGCGCGAATTTAGTCAGGGACAATCTGATCAGTATTGATTAGTCGGTCCCGTGGTGAAAAGTTCGTAGTGTTTACTGTACTATTGTTTTCGTAGTTTTTCCTTTCATTTTTGGACTTGAATAACGCGCGTATTCAATAAAATCTCCCAAAATACAAAGTCTGAAAAGTTGGATAAAGTCAAGGAGTTTCAATTTAAATTTCATTGGCGCGTTCGTTATCTCTCTTGATCGTATGCGCGAAATCTGTGTGAGAATTTGTACGTTGTAAAATCTGTCAACATTTTTACTCGTGTATGATCTTGGGTCGGTTGCTACTAAGATCGAACATCTTAGGCTATGCGTTGTTCGATTATTCTTCAATTCTTCTCCCCTTTTGTGTGGAACTTTTGTTTGTACTCTTTCATTTCACTCTACTCTCGTCTCATGTTTTCTGTAGTACTCCACTCAAGCTGTATTCATTGATTTGATTATATTTTAACAGTTATTGTTGGCAACGGTGTTCATTGAATCACGTATGCTTCCATATAAAACACAGGGTTCTGTTCAGCAGCCTCTTATTGCAGCCGCGACGCGTCATTGCCGCAACGCGTCTGTCTCCCGATTCTCTGGTTGACTACACAAACTCTCCTATCTGCCTGCCCTCTCTCGACTATTACACGTCTGCTTATTCTACTTTTATTGTGAATTCTCCTCAGCTGACTGTTTCCCCTCCTATTCCAACCGTTCTTTCGGGCCCTGTACCATCATTCTTTTGCCACTCCTCTCCTCCCATACCAAGGTCACAGTGCTCTCTCTATGGGGTCTCTAATGCCGAACTTGTTTCGCCTTAAGCTATTCCACTACTACTAATACTACTCGATCAACCGATCGATTGATTCTTCTTTATCTTTATGTGTCCGATTCTCTATCATTGGTCATGATAATCAACTTCCTTCTCTGTCCAAAGTGTTTTTCCTTGCTTGTACATCTGCTTCATCTTTTTCTCTCATTTTGTATATGTTCCCTTTTTCGTTTATCCTCGTATATTTTTATAACACGTCACATTAAACGCTTCATCTATCACTACTTTCTTCCCATATTCCTCCACTTCATTTCCTTGTCATATTTACTCCTGATTGGTGCGCCTTCCTTCTATTAGTACGTGGCATAATCGTTCATATTATCTCTTATCTCATATCGTATTATATTATCTCATCATATTATCTCATATCATATTATCCAATCTCGACATGCAATCGTTTCTTCCAATCGATATTCCTATTGTCTCAATCAATCGATAATCTTCTGTAGATGTCGGATGATCCATGTGAGTGTATCTGGAGCCATGAGGCAGCGATGCGTCGTCTCCTCTCCATGGTGAGTGCTCCTTTAAGTCGATTAGTTGAAACTATAAACCACTCCAACTAGCTCAGAGTATGCTTTGGATATACGACATTATTAGTTTATGTTAGCAGTAGTGATATGTGTTGAGCTCAGCCATGCAAAAGGCTGTTTGTTTCGTTCTGTTCTGGTGGTATACGAAGGATCTCTTTATACAAGTTTCCCCTCTATACCTAAAAATGGGTCGTTTTCTTTCCAAATGGATTATGAATGTTTTGAAACGCACTGCATCTTGCTTCATTGGTCCAAATGGTTTTTATTAAAGTTGTAAACCATGGAATCATATGATCGCTTTCATGTTGGATCCTTTATTGATCGTTTATATTACATAGAAACAATAACTGTTATGTGATTCATATTGAAATAGTCATTATGGTTATTATGATAATGATGATCACTTGATTGGTTTGCATTCACTCTATTCATTCTGACTACAATCAAGAGAAGAATAACATATTGGAGAGATATGAGAGACGAGAGAGTGTGTGAAATTGAGAGAGTGCACATCACTCCCACTCCCCTCCTTCCTTATACTGACGCGTCATAGTGTTTATAAAAGGAAACGGGGGGAGGACGAAAATCAAGTAGGAATGTAGCAAAAGGAATCAATGAAAACAATATGAAGAAGTGCTTTGAAGGCAAAGTTAGATTGATCTGACAGCTGACATAGTATAATCTTTATGTAAACTATACTGATTTTAATGACTCTTATGATTTAGCTAAAATCGTTTAAAATATGGTTTATTAAGTGTGGAATGTGTTGATCAAACAATACGATACTTCTACTAGGTTTATTGGTTGTGGTTATCAATTATTATCCCTTTACAGCTTCGTAACTCACAATCGGAATGTACAGATGGCGATTGTGGCACTCCCTCCGACGGAATGTTCAGGTACTGTAATATTGTGATATCTATTTATTTATTATAGTTTGTATCGATTAGTCAGCCTCGTAAATTTTCAACCGGTAGTCAGGAACTTTATATGGCTAATTAGCAACAGGAATACGAAATATTTTTGCAAAGAATAATGATAATATTGATTATTCAGTGGTCCTCAAGGAATGGTGATGTGGTCTCTCTTATGGGGTGCACTCGCCCTCGTTCTCTTTCTCATGCGTCCACAATCAATGCGTGCCCGTCCAGTCGATGTAACTGATCCCGCGGCTAAACGACCACCAACTGGAGATAATAATGTGAGTTTATTCATTTTATATTGATTATGTACTTAGTAGTGACGGAAGAACATCAAATTTCTGATTACATCGTGACCTCCAACTTTTGTGTTTCATAAATGTCATGATAGCCATAAAGTTGTTGTTTGACAGTTTGGTTCTCTTAGCTATATGATACAATATATGTTCTTTGTTTCAGGATAACAACGGCCCTCCTCCACCCGGTATTCATTAATTAATCTACCGTACTCATGGATATACCGTACACCATCCACCTTTGTTCCGTCTCTCCATCGCTCTGTGATCCGTCGTCCTCTACGAGTGTATATCGTCCGCGTCTCTCACTTCCGTACGCGTGACCGCGTCCGCGTCTCTCACTTCCATCCACGTGTACGCGTGACCGCGTCCGCGTCTCTCACTTCCATCCGCGTGACCGCGTCCGCTTCCGACCCAAAATTGTATCTATTTGTTCTTTTTGATTGTTTTCACATTGTCTCACTCACCAAAAAGGGTATTTCCCCGGATAATTTTGCTTTTTCTCCGCATGTATATCTTCAATGTATTCTAACATGTATTGACAAAACAGCCAATAACAGTAACGTCGTTACCGTAATCACTATGTGAGCCAATTTCCCGATTATCAATTAATGTATCACTTGTAGCATTCATTGCTCTTCTCATTCTCGGGATTATTAATACTGTATCTATATTGATCATTCAATCCTTACTAGTCCGGTCTAGTGTCAATTTGTATACACTTTCCCAGTAATAGTAGTAGTAGTGCATGCCATAGAATACCACTCTCACACATCCAACCCTGTTTCATCACCATTGTTCACTACCGTAGTCAGCCTGATATCTCTGTTTACCCTGAATAATCGATACGCGGTTTGACATCTGCATACTGTAGACTCTCCTGTTATTGATCCATTCGATTGATACAGTACACCCGGAGATGTATTATTATATAGATATAATGTAGATACGCTCTTGTAGATATGAATAAATGTTGATATAAATCTTGTTTCATACCAGCTTGAAATAGCTTTAGAAAACCAAAGATGGATTATTTTTTTACTAGATTAATCATAGTGTGATATTATGAATAGAAAGTGTACTGAAATTGCGATACTATTTGTTTCATCATACTACACACATAAAAGATGGATATTGTGATTCCAAACAGGAATATATGAAAATAGAAACTAGGAAAGGGGATGATGCCCTGGTTACATGTCTACCGTAGAGAAGGAAGGGGGAGCATGACGTGTTCTGATGTCTCTTGGACCAAGGAAGAATAGATTAGAATACGAAATGATTTATTTGAGAACCACTATCACCAATGCAAAAAAATTCGATTGATAAGCACAATATCAGAGCAATTCTTCAAAGTCGAACTGAACCATGTTATGTACAGTACGATCCATAATGGTAGGGAACCATTGGTTATTGTGGTCAAGACACAAACAAATGAATAAATTGTACGTTTATTGATTGACTCATCTCATCGCATTGATCGATCACATTACAGTATCTATTTACATGGTCGGACTACCGTAATCACATATACAAAAAGACAAACGGTCTTAGTGAGAATAGTCGTATGAGTATTGACTGGCCTAAGTAAGTTTCATTTGAACCTCCAAATCTTAAACATCATAGACCATAGCTATTATTCTCAATTGGAGCAAAATTTGAAACAATCGATATTCATATCCTAGAAAAGGGGAACGAATACAGTACCACCCGAGATCGAGTATTTATATAAAGGAGAAGAGAAAATCAATGATTTGAGAGTAAGTGATTATTGATTGATCCAACAGATATAAGAGGGGATAGGTCGAATCGTCTAAAATATTTGATATAGAGTCAGAGAAATGAAGGAATGATGTGAGGGAATCGACCGATATCTATTCAAATTAGTCAATAACAATCGATAATCAGTAAATGTACGTATTAGGGTTACGGTAGATCACAAAAAGTACGGTGCAACAATACGATCGGGCCGTTCTCCATCTTCTTCTGGTGTCGCTTCGAAGACTCGAATATCTTTTGTTTTACATGAGTCTGATAGGGCAAGGATGGAGGCAGCATTACCACATCGATAACAGTAATTGGGTGCTGAAATTGATTAGATATATATTGAGATAACATACAATGATTGATCACATTCATAAATGAATGGTATTCATTAGGGTTGCAGGAACGAGGGCGAATAATTCGTGCCCTTTGTGAGTCGCTTCCCTTATCTCTCTGCAATTCGTTTGAGACGCGCCCTCTCTCCCTTCCCTTCGAATAATTCGACACACCTGCCAGACGGAACGAATAGTTCGGGACAGACCGAATTATTCGCTCTCTCTCACTCTCTCGTATCCTTTCTCGACCCTCCCTCCTCTCCCTCCGCCTCGTCCCCCAATGAGACACGTTTCAAGAGATGGCTAATTCCCCTCGCATCTGAGAGCTTAGTAGTCAACAGCAAAGTTGTAGCTCATATCACTCCCGTTCTGATTCATTTTTGGAAAAGTCGATACGATCACTACGAACAAAATTACATCCGTTCCACGAATTCAGGGAAAAATTTGAATTTTTCACTGTAGCCATGAATCTTGCTCCATTACTCCGTCTTACTCCACATTGCTTTGTCATTCCTTACAGAAGTAATTAAACAAAAACAAAAACAAGTAAATGGGAAGAGAAAGTCACGAAAAAATGCATATATACTCTAGTCTAATCTGAACAATAACATTTCAAAATATTGAAATGAACAATATTTCAAAATGTATCGGATGGGAACTCAGCGGCCATTTTATGACAATTTTTTTGCTGATCATGAGTATGTCAGTCCGATATTTTAAAATGTAATAGATGAGAACTCAGCGGGCATTTTATACCAGATTTTGAGCTGATCACGAGTAGGTCAGTCAGATATTTACGTGATGTTTTTGTTTTAGTGTAATTACTTCTGTAAGGAATGATAAAGCAATGTGGAGTAAGACGAAGTAATGGAGTAAGAGTGGTTATCGTATCGTATCTTCCAAAAAAGAATGAAGTAATGAAGTAATGAAGTGAAGTTAATAATTGGGAAAAAAAACGGGGAGAAAAACTCATCATGTTTGAATTATCATCCAACTCGGGAATATCTCTAACTGCCCATGTCTCTTTCCAAATTGCACTTTTACACCTCACTTCCTTCTCGATCATTCCTATCCATGCAATTCTACACCTTTTGAATGATCGGTTTCAACTAACTACGATAGTAGGACATATTTCATCTTGACACAGTAGAACGGATGTAATTTTGTTCGTGGTTATCGTATCGACTTTTCCAAAAATGAATCAGAACGGGAGTGATATGAGCTACAACTTTGCTGTTGACTGCTAAGCTCTCAGATGCGAGGGGAATTAGCCATCTCTTGAAACGTGTCTCATTGGGGGACAAGGCGGAGGGAGAGGTGGGAGGGTCGAGAGAGGATACGAGAGAGTGAGAGAGAGCGAATAATTCGGTCTGTCCCGAACTATTCGTTCCGTCTGGCAGGTATGTCGAATTCTTTGAAGGGAAAGGGGAGAGAGGGTGAGAGATGGGAAAGGGGTGCGAATAATTCGAATTCGAATTCGAACCGGCAACCCTAGTATTCATAACTGTTCATGATCGATAATGAATAATAGTGGTAACAATAATAATTGTTCATAATGAGTTGTTCATAATAATTGCATATACATTGGGGAATATATGTTCCATTGATTTATCCTTGAACTTTGCAACATGAAATCAGAAGGTGCCAAAAAGTAAAGTTGTAGAGTTGGGAAAACGAAACAGTTTTCGAAAACCCCAGGTCTTCATTCAAGTTTCGCAATGAAATATTACGGTAGGATTTGACTAGTTCAGTTAGTAATTCCACCGGTATTACACAACTTGAAGTGTACTTGTATTTTCAAAAAAGTCTAATTAAAAGCACACCACGAGTTAATTTGAAACCCTCCGCTCTGACAATGCTCTCTTGCTTTCTTTATCTATGAGAGAGTATTGCAATGCAGAGAGTAATATTATCTTGTGGTGTGCCTTTAAAGGAAACTCAAAGTGAAAGTAATTGTAAGTACAAAAACATAGACTAACCTGACCATACGGTACATAATTTCTCATCAAACATATACTTGTATCCTTCTTGAACTAATTGATGAGATCTACAGATCAATGAGAGATCATTTGCATGAAGAAACTCTGATGTCGCCGTCTCTCCAAATACCTACAAATAAATCAATCCATCAATATATTAATTTAGTTTATTTAAATTGATTCATACACTAACTTTTTAGACGTTTATATCGGAAAAATATAACGTACTTAACAAGATTGCAGGATTAATTAAATGTCGTGATAATAATCATAACTGCTACGCATATTCAACTGGTTACTGAGCATAGGTCGAATAGCTATGTTATCGGTTTTCAAAATGCGGTCAGGTTTTTCGATTTTTGATAAATTAGGCTCAAAATGCGGTCAGGGTTTTCGATTTTTGTAAAATTTTGGCTAAAAATGCGGTCAGGTTTTTCGATTTTTGGGAAATCTTGGCTCAAAATGCGGTCAGGCTTGGTACTTTGTAACATAATTTTCGAACTATGTTACAAAGAGAATATCAATTCTGATAGTCTTTGGGGGGGGGCTTGAACTCATACATGGGCGGGGTACCTGGAGCTCTATTCTACAGGGGGCTTCCGAACGAAAAAAATGGTTAATTTTACAGGGAGCTTTCACTATTTTTTTTCAAAAACTTCACCTAAATCTCATTTTTAACAAGGGGCATTCCACAAATTTTCGAAAAGACATAATTTTACAGGGGGCACCCCCATGTCGGCGCCCATGTATACTTGAACTAATACATTGCATGTCCCCATCGACCGTGTTACAAATCAACCAATCAATATGAATCAATAAACTACCGTACCCATCCAGCTCCTCGTGGACTTATCATCCATCCTTGGAATTCCTCATCTGGATCAGACCACATTATGTCACAGAGTGGACCCTGAAACAAAGACTTGTATCAATCAATAAACTATGTTATACTTTAATCAGGAAACAAAGCGACGTCATGCAGCTACTAATTGTAGCATGACAATTGACAACACCTTGGAAAAGGCGCATAAATAAGCATTACCATGTTTCAAATGACAAGTGCTGTATATGATATATTGAAAGGGATCAACCAATCAATCAATAAATGGGCATAGGATACCTTGCTGGGTGGTTCGTGAGCTCTATCCAATAGTGACATTTTCTCGAGTGTTCGTACTTCTGGAGAGAGACCACCATGGACACACAGAACCTGAGGGTTACTGTATTATGACAATGACTACAGATGGGGACGTTCAACTAATCGATATTGTAAGAGTGATCCTACTTACTTCATTGTCGACTACGGCAGCTATTGGTAAAACGTCGAATACCTACAATAAGAATGATGAATGCAACACCCATAGAGAATGATGTAGATAACATTTGGGAAATGACAGAAGAGACTACCGTACCCTGCAACAGGCTCGCCACACGAGAGAATGACCGTACTTGTTGAGACATTCATCGTAGAATCCGTATACGTTAGAGATACGACGAGTTTCATGATTTCCACGGAGAAGAACTATACGTTCAGGATACCTATAAACCCATTCTATCATATTGAATATTTAATCCAATTGTAGACAATCGCATGAAAAAAATTTATGATGGTGGTTGATATCTTTTCAGTCATACTATTTTCATAAATAATTAAATAAATACATACGCAAAGAGGAGGGCGAAGAGATATGTGAGGGTCTCAAGGGAGTGATGACCTCTATCAACGTAATCACCTACAATTACATATTATATTTATATTAATGGCATCGATCGATATAAGTGAAACAATACACAAAGGAGACTCTTCAAATGTGTACAAGTTATACATCATAAGAGGTTGAATAAATATAATTAAAATACCTAGGAATATATATGAGGTTGATGGCATTTGTCCACCCGTCTCGAATAACTTCAGTAGATCAAAATACTGAAAATAACTGAGATGACAAAATGAAGATTAGTATAAGTACGAATCATTGAAAAGAAATGAAGAAGCATGATAATATGAATTCAATTGTGTCATCACAAAAGGTATATAGATCATACATGGGCGCCGACATGTGGGTGCCCCCTGTAAAATTTTGATTCTGTGGAATGCCCCCCTGTAAAAATGAGATTTAGTCGAAAATTGAAAAAAAGTGAAAAAGCACCGTTGAATCCATGGAATTCCCCCTGTAAAATTATCAATTTTTGTTGGAATGCCCCCTATGGAATCGAGCTCCAGGTACCCCGCCCATGTATGATATAGATCCACTTGATTTCACGTTTCACATTATCTATTCAAAAACGGATCTTACAAGAAACATCAATGACAAAGCGGATGCCATTATAAAAGACAATAGATAAAAGTGTATTATTTTTCGGGTGATCTCGTTTCACATTCATTATTTAAAAGTTAATAAGAGGATGACCAACCTGTCCATGGATATCTCCACATATAGTGACGGGAGATTCGACACTGACTACATTTGGAGTGGATAACAGACGAGATACCAATCTGAGATAAGAGAATAATGAAAATTACAAGTTACAAGAAAAGAAATGATAGAACATATATCAAATCATTTCACTACTTCATCACCCAAACCCATTGAATTCGTGTTTCAGCTGCTCATTATTTAAACATTCCGATGACGCCAATTTCAATTATCAATTGAATCGACCACATACAAAATATTGACTAAACGTAATGTAAGATAAATAAAATAAAATAAGTGAAGATAAAAAGATACGCATTGCACAGTGAGATCATCTCGGCCTCTGGAAGATACTGACAATGTTTGGTCTGTTCAACCCATTCAAGGGGATTTATACGAATACCACTGTATGTCACCTGAAATCAATCGATCGATCATACCATAACCCATCTTTCCACTCGAGAACTACTACAGAAACAAGAATCTATAGATATCGTAGCCTACCGTAACCTATCGCATATAACAAACTTATAAATCGGTCAAACATATAAATCAGCCTACCAATCGTCCTTTTTCTTCATCCGTATATTCTCTCGTAGTTGATGGCATCGATCCAAAAGGGGCTGATTCAACAGCGATATCAGCCATACTATACAAGTCCAATCATCAACACTTTCACCCCACATTCATTCGACAGTGTAAAGATATCCGAACGGTCCAAACTACCGAAATAACGGCGATCGTAAACTGACTTTATAAATCGATAATCTTTATCGCTACATTTACAATAATGGAATAATGAGATTGTAAATGACGATGGTACTCATATAGAATGAGTGGAGATTATAAACAAGAAAACAAATGAGAATAAATGAATGAATAACAACTAAACTATCAACTACTTTAATCAATTTAAACTAATCGATGATTGGTCATAGAAAAAAACAATCATAAAGAAGATGGACCAGACGAGTACCGGATTGATACAATCGAGTGAGACATAAGGGGCAAATGAATGGATGAATACCGTAATCTTTGATGTAAACTACCGTATACCCTACTCCTTCACTACACCAACTTGGGCTGCTCGCACAGGTCGTTCCTTTAGAATATAACCAATCTTCATTACGTGCTCAATGTGGCCGACGGCGTGTTTCGACTGGAAATAATAATAATAATAATAATAATAATAATAAATAATAATAAACATTATTCATGAATATACTTATTGAAGCATAAACACAGCCAAATTACACAAGCTGATTTCGTGCCACATAAACATGCAAAGATGAAAAGATTGTATTGACTTTGATCACATTTCACAAAAAGTATGCAAATTACTTATATTCAAGTTCTCGATATCGATACAAATAATAAAATAATAAATATCTGACAACAAACAATAATAAATAGATTGGAAGTGTTTGTTTACCTGTTCCTTTGGTACTTGGAATACAGCCTCGTGTAGATTCGGATTGAATTCTTCACCAATAGGATTACATGGCTCAAGTCCGTGCTTTGCGAATGTCTTCAGTAGAACCTACAATTGTAATAAATAGATAGTCGTAATCAATCATTCATAATATCATATTTAGAAGAGCAATCAATATGAATGAACTTAAGTAGTTGATCGTACAATCAAAACCTTTCATTTAATGAACCTTTGAATTAGGCCAGATAACTCTCCATAACCATTATATCTTCATTAATTGTCTTACCTGTTTAGTCATAACTACTCCATCATAAAGTGTTTTCATCTCTGCACTCGCATTCTTCAATTGTTCTTCTTTCACTGAATTCACTGCCAGATCAAGGATATCAGCCACCTGTCATATACATATTATGATAATAGAGACTACAGTAACTGACAAACATCTCTTCATATCAAATTATTTCGCCATGAAACTCGTTCTGACAATGAAAATCGACAATATCGTGCGTGAGTCATTTTAGATCAAATCAGGATAAATAAAAACATGATAAATTCATTGATCAAGGATCCAGTCAATCAAAACTAATATATCACTATAATACTTTATCCTGGATCGAATATACTACGGTTAATTGAAAATATTTTATTAAATGTGAAGAATACCTCTAGAAGATCCTTACAAAATCCTTGAATAGCGAAAACCTTTGTGTCATCGACCTAAGAACACGAGATTAATAGACAAATAAAAATTTATGAGCTTATTTAAAACTGCCTAAATTAGAAATAATTATATTCCTAGATTAATGCACGTATTATGCTTTAGGAAACTATATGAATGATAAAATATAACAACAATATGGTAAATCTATAAGGATGAATTGTAACCTGTTTGATTCCTCTTCGTCTAACATTCTCAGTTTCAGCCAGTGCTCGAGTATATCTGTCCTGAATACGATAACACATAGACAAGATAAGTGATTTTAAGATACATCAACGGCTTATTTCCTATGGATCCCTCACAATTCGCACATTGGTTTCGTTATAATACGGAAATAATATAATCAATTATTTTTGTAAATCGAACCTTCCAGTCTTTGGTCTCCTCGGTAAGTCCATCATATTCTTTCAACAAAGAGTCAAAAGCACCTCGGGGAATCTTAAGAGATTATTGATCGATCAAGTCGAAGAATTTTAGATAATAATTCAGCATAAACAGAAGAACAATCAATTTGGATACCTGAAACTCTTCCTCAGAATCCTTTGGGACGCCAACTCGTTCACGGATGAGGTTAAGATAATCGGCAGCTAAACGATAAATAAATTATATTATATTATTCAAAGAGTAAAAACAGCAGTAACACTACTTGTGAGGTACCAAAGTCCATGCTTGTTGTCTCAAACTCACCAGAAACGCGTACTCCCTTAGCATCTTTCAGTTCGAACTTCTCAGTAGAAGAATTGCTCGATTCAGCAGTCGCTTGTGTGGAATTCAGTGCCGCCAAAGGCAAGCGAGACGACCTTCTGATGGATAAATGTGTTCATAATCATAATGGGATAAGGCGAACTAACGATAGAAGAGCGGCATCGGAGCCACGGCCAACGGTTGTTCCTACTCTGGCGAGTGTTCTAGACAGCATTCTACAATAATTCAAAGTATATAATAACAATTTTGAAAAATTTAATAAATACAAATTTCATCAAAACTAGGATATCTCGTCGCACGACGCTCTATATTTTATACAGTATGCAGATAGAGGAAGAGGAAGCCACACTAGCTATCGTGAACTGATTTTTCTAAACAAATAAAATATTCATATTAATTTAACAAATATTTTATGAACTAAATTGTGTTGCTTTCCAGAGCGATGCTGAACGCATCATAATTCCGAAACGCTGTGTATTTTCATTTTACACCAGAAAAATGTCTCTTTGTTAATCAAAAATGTAAGAATAGGAAATGTGCATGAGAAGAATGATATGTATTCTATTCATTCTATTTTCACTTGTTTCATCCATCGGGAGCAGTCGCTCACTCCGATGTCTGATCTATCCGATTCTTCCATGTATGCTGTATCATTTTTTTATATTTTGTTCAATCGATAAATCGATCTCAGATGCAATGATTCACTAGATAAAGCCATAAAAGAAGTCCAGGAGTACTCTAATGACACCTTCAAATGGGTATCGCAATCAGAACTATACCGTAATCTATGAATATCGATCGATATTTTAGCACCAAGAACGTGTAGATCTCTTCCAATCCCGTATGACTATCCAAGTTTCTATTCTAGAAAGTCAACGACAGCTCTCTGAACGTCTTATAAAGTATGATTATTGATTGATCGATACCGTAATCTCATTTGAATATTATTTAGGATGAAACGACAGCGCGAAAGGAAGAGAGTGGCTGAAGAATTAAATATCACTCCCTCGAATATTCTCGAAACAGCGGCCACAATTGGTATTCCTTTTGCTTATAGTATCGTTTACCTACCGTACTACTCATAGCCGAGAAATCTCATCGTTCTTCTTACTACGGATGCTTGGAGCTCAGAAATGCCCTAAATGATGTACCGCAACCATCTACCGTAATCCATTTTCTGTACTTTGACCTCTTTAGGTTTGTGCAGATACTAAGAATTCCTTGGAATCGCTGAATGAGGTCAAGAAGTATATCAATGATGCTCGATTACTGGTATGTTAGATATTAGTTATCGATTTATTGATTGATTCTTTAGCAAGTTCTCGAAGCCGCGAGCAAGACACTATTAGCACTCGAGAAATCATTGAAGCTCATTGCAAGTTTATCTCGAAATAATCAATAATTGATCTTTGATCTTTGTAGGATCTTGATCAGAATGCCAACGAATGTCCTGAAAGTATTGGTGAGTTGTGATGAATTATCGATTGATTAGATGATTATTGATTGATTTAGAATCTTTCTACGGTACATCTTCGACTGAAAATAGTGGCCGTAGTACACCATCTAAACGATCGAAGACAGACAAGAAGAAAGATAAATGATGTGGTGGTACTTGGATTACTCTATCCGACCTATTGCATTTGAATAAATTCCATTGGTTGGACTATCAATGATTAATATGACATAGCATAACATCATAAAATTGAAAGAATAGATAGAGAAATTGTGAGAAAATAACAATATGTATTCTTTGATCTCTATTGTATAATCGATTAAACTTTCCACAAGATCTACTTCCACAATGTCCTCAAAAATCCATAAATTAAAATGCGAAATGAAGGATTTCTAGTAGGAGGAGAAACTTTCGTCGGTCCATTTTTCCTCATCTGAAATGCAAAATGTATTCTTATCTTTTTTTGCTCTTCTCTGTATTCTTCCCCCATCTTCCTTTCAACTTCCTCTCATACGAGTTTGATTTTTTTTTCCAAATTTAAAATATGTTTGAACTTTCATCTTTAATTTTTCTTTATAAATTGTTGATCACTAATCTTCAAATGTATCCGAAGTTTGTAGAATCGTTAAGGGATAATACAAGGACCATATCATCTATGAATGCATATTTAATGATCTCAAGCATCTGTATGTCCACTTTATGTAACTTATAGATTGCTAATTTGAAGGTAAGACTCTTAAAAGAGATATAAAATATATAATTCAACATTGTTCATATTTTGTTGTTGATGGAGATCGGGGAGATTACTTTTTCAGAAATGGAATAAGAAATGAGTTGTTTTATGTTTAGTGTTTGTTTTTGATTAGCTTACTGATAAAGATAATTTGTGAAGATAAGATGAGATAGCATTGTTCAGATAATATTATTACACAAAAAGTACATGTTTACAATGTTTGCAATGAAGGTATGCTATACAGTAGTGATCAATTATTGATTGAATCGTTTCAAGTATCGATCTCTCAGAACGAAAGCAGATTTCTTCGGATCTCTCTGTCGTGTGAAGACTCCTTTGTGATTGCCGACCACACGAGTTGTATCTGTTGTTTGATTATGGGAATATGATCTTTGATCTTTGATCTCTAACCTTGTCCAGTCAGGAAATCAGCAAAGACCCAAACCATTTCTCCGGTTAGTTTATCCTCGGAGACTAGTTTATCAATGGCCGCATGAGTTCTACCGAAAAGATCAACTTGATAGTCTTCAGTGAAAACGAATGAAGGGTCCTGAAGAGATATTTAGATATTGATTGGATAACCGTAAACCAATCAATTCAAAAGCTAATTTCCATATCTAAACAAAACTTCTGAGTACAATAGATCAATTATTAATCAATATGAGTAAGTATACCCTATGCATTCCAGGAATTGCCTCAGCCCCATATTCAGTTATCAATAAGGGTTTGCCGAACTTTTCCTTCCATGTCACGAAGTCCTAAAATCATGAAGTAGATCATTATCGATTAGTAAACATTTTATGGTTCAAATATCCTTAATAATATACCTGATACAAACTTTGTTCGATCTGTTCCAGTCTTCCAATATCGATATACCATCCATAATATCGATTAACACAGATCACATCGAGTAAGTTCGCCTACAGTATGCCATGGATTATTGATTAGTAATAGATACCGTATACGGTGTAATCGTTGTAGGACTGAGAAGGACCATAGACTGCGGTGATAGGGATGCCTTGTACATTGAGTGAACGGGCGTGATCGATTACTTTTCTGAATTTTGAACAAATCAAGAATCTATATTCTGAAAAAAATAGATCGTACTGGAAATACTGTCGAGATTCCTCTCTGTATGTTTGGGGTTCATTGGCCATTGACCTAAATATGATTAAATTACGGTAGACCAGTCAATTATAGACATGAATTCATTACTGTAGACCGATTTAGGATAATTCGGATTACTGTATGCTACCGTACCACATGAACACTGAGGGATGATTACGGTCTCTCTTCATCATCTCCTCTACCATTCCTTTGTGCAACTCAGCATTTGCCGACTTGAAAGATCTAAATATATTTGTAATAAATAATCCTAAAATATATTAAATTGTCCTACTTCAATCCAACAGCAGGTGTTTCTATAACAACTGCAATGCCTCGACGATCTCCCTCATAAATACGTTCCTCCGCATATGGATAATGACTAGTTCTGATATGATTGAGTGATTTATTGAATGATTGAATGAATGAATGAATGAGTGATTTAATGATTTATTGATTGATTGATTGATTGCTTGATTGATTATCGATTGAATACCTATAACAGTTAGCACCACTCCACTCGAGAAGATTCAAATCTTTCACCATCATAACAGGATCAAAGGCACGCCCTCGGATCTACAATGGGAAGGAATCTATCGAGGTGTCCAAACCCGCTAAGTCGGTGTTAGTGCCCAATCAGTCAAAATACGTGTTCTCACATCAGCTTCCTCATGCATTCCAAAGCCTTGGCAGTAGAAATGTTTGCCATTCCAGTAAACTTTATTATCATCAAAAGTGACAGATCGGAATCCGAAAGAGGTACGGAACACGTCCATTACAGTACCGTCGTCTCCATACATCGTTCCCTGAATTTACTACAGTAATCAATTTGTCATACCGTACCACAGATTGGATAATATCGTCAGACCTACCGTAATCGTGTAGAGATATGGATCACCGAGTCCTCTGGGCCACCATAACTTTACGTCTTTGAGTACGGTAGAGTCGTACTCTTTCTTACTGCTGTATACGGTATTGCCTGTATACGTTTTCATTCATAAGAGTCAATCAATAATTTGTTTACCTTCGTCGTCAGTTACAATTACTTGGAATGAACCAAACCATCCTTTACCAATGGAAGTGAATGAATATGAAAATGATCCTGTAATTGATCAATAATATCAATATCTGTTGATCGATAAATATTACTTCGATTTGAAAGTTTCTTTACAAAACTTTGGCCAAACGTATTTCTCTTGTTGATTATCAATTGGGCCTCTACTCTCAATTCAATGTTCGAGTGACACCCCCCCCCCCGCGTGGGCATTTCGTGGCAGATGAATATGTTTGTACTTATTTTTTTGTAAAGAAACTTTTGCATCAATCTGATACCATTGGCCTGGGCGTTCACCCAGAAATCATCGATATAGGAATTAGGACGGAATAGGAGTCGAACTGGACGAAGAATGCCAGCGTAATTGAAAAAATCCATATTCCCTACCATGGTGAAGTAACCAGGGGGATATCGATCAACCTGAGATCAAAGATCAAAGATCAATCATGGAACTTGATAACCAGTGATCGCTCAATATGGAAGATGGAACATCAAAGATGAACAATCAAGGATCAAACCATTACGCCGGAGATATTATCCTGTTTGACAATATAATTGAAATCTCCATTGGGAATAGTGTCCCATGAGAGAGTATTGTTTACAGCAATTGTTAGTTTATTCTCTGATCCAAAATTGATTTGTTTAGTGATGTCAAATTCGAAAGGAAGATGTCCACCGACATGTCTGCCGACCTCGACCGAGTTTACAAACTGAAAATTGCTTTTTTGTGAAAAAAGGTAAAGATCCAAGACATTGCCACGGCGGGTAATGCATAACAGTGCGCTCTGACAAGGACGAGCATGCGCGTTCGTGGTGTAATGGTCAGCATGGATGCCTTCCAAGCATTCGACGGGGGTTCGATTCCCCCCGAACGCAGAATTGTTTTGCCGATTTTTCTATATCTTACCACAACAGAATAGTAGTTAGCACTGTCGATTCTGATGAATATTCGTTGATCGGAATGTCGTGTTGATATAATCTCTTTCCTCTCGTACCAAACCCATCCCACATGGTCTCTCAAAGAGTTGTCTCCATCTCCCAAATCATTATATGACGAAGGAACAGGCATTACAGTAGCGTTCTGAATTTACCGATTACGATATTCTAAGTATTCTACCAAACCTCAAATTTGGATAGATCCTTTTCGTTCCAGTTATTATTCAATCCGATATCTCCGCCATTATGAGTTTCTCTGACGAATGTCCAAACACCATTGAGGCTTCTTGTTTCACGTGTTTCCGTTTCCTACAGTAATCTAATTGATCACTATTATTTCCTTTTCAAAACACAACCTGTACGGGTAGAATGGATACTGTACCGGGTACGAATAAGAGTAGTGGAAGACACCACATGGTGTTACGACCTATGGAGAGGTGAAATGATTATCAGTTGAAGCAATAGAGGAAGATGATATAGAACGATAAGAGTCGTATAGTGAATGGAGTTGAGCGTTGATTACAATTCAAATGTAAACAATACATATCGTTGCTTGTGAGAGTGTGTTGCATCTACAATTCGATGTAATGAATGTTTGGAAATGTTAAAGATCAATCAATCAATTAATGATTATGACCATCAGGGATTAAATTATATAGTGTGTCTTGCAATACTCTTAGCCGTACCCTGTACAGTATCCATTCTACTGTATAGGTGAGGTATTCAGACCAAGTGGTGTGCCGTCGGTCTGGGCCGCATTACTTGGGTTTCCGCTTGTTTTCTGGTTAATTTTCGGGTCAATTTATTTATTCTATGTATATAGATATAGTGCAATCATAATAATTTAGCATAAAAAATCTTTTTTTAAATAAAAAAAAAGATTTAATGCCATAATTTCCTATGTTCATATCTACCGTAAGAAGTGGCTACCGTAATCACATCCAATTGATGTGTAAGAACAAGACAAAAATGTCTACAAATCATATCTACTTCAATGGTCAGCTTCATAAGCTACTTGCACAAAGATAGTAAAATTTTTTATATAGCAAAATATTTGGAAAATTCAAATATCTAGAAGAGTAGAGCATTAAGGCAAAGTGTTTCATGAATTAAATGTTCCGAAACAAATGAATTTCTCTTTTTATTGGAAATTACACCACGCGTGAGGGCGGCTGCGTATGCGGCCTAACTCCGAATCTGGCTCCACTTTTGACAGCTTTTGCGCGCTGCGTGCCACTTCACCAAGTTGCAGTTTGGTTTTTGTTTATTTGAATTCATAATTTATTTTAATTTACAAAGTAAATCAGTTACATACGACCCTCTTCCATTTACCCATCACATAACGATGGCACGAGCCGAATTCTTACGTGGTTGGTTCATGAAAGACATTTACATTTTCCCTTTCCAGAGTTCTACTCTAAACTTTTCGCTCCAATCTTTCTTCAATCATGGCTGATGATCAGGGACCTCTCAAGGTCTTTATCGGGAATCTTCCTAAAGATGGAACCAACGGAGACATTGAGACCGTTCTTGATGCTGCTGGTCTCACCATTGAGGAGGTTTGCATTCGTTTTGGCACATTTATGATAGGCTGATCTGATCATCGCCATCAGAAGAAGATGTATAATGTAGTAGGAGAAAATGAGTACCATCGTGTGCAAAGCTGTCATTAAGAACTGCCCAGTTATTTTATTGATATATCATTCAACATATTATATACTTCAGATCCGACAGTTTGATATTCATATGGTACGCGATCGGGAGACGGACACCTTCAAGGGATTCGCCTACGTTGAGGTAATTTTCATTCGGTTAAATCGTCTTTAATAGTTTAAATTTTGTGTATTGATCATATTTTCAGGTGCGCACCCAGGAACAACTGGACAAGGTCATCAGTATTAATGGATTTGTGCGTTTTCAATCCAAATTAATTCTCATTTGAGTATCGATCGATATACTTCATTACCGTAATAACATGTTCTTTGAAGGAGTTTGACGGTCGTCCTCTGAGAATCGACAACAAGACAGGTCGTGGTGGCGGACGAGGTAAAGCATAATCATATGAATAAATAGATAGCGACTCATATTGCTCCGTATATATGACTAGAATTTGCTCGGGATTCTCAATTATATTCATTTTAACAATAGGTTATGCCGTTAATTATGAAATTTAGTTAATTAATTGTCTACAATATGATGTGATCTTCCATTACAATTCTTGCAGACTAACTCTAGTTAATATCATTGTCATTATTTTCTTGATTATATCCATAATAATATATATTAAAGGTGGTCGAGGTGGTCGTGGAGGAGGACGTGGTGGACCTCGAGGGGGAGGAGGATTCGATGGACCTCCACGAGGTTAACTAACTATGAATAACAAGATGATATGACCTTATCTACGTTTCCTTTTGAAAATGAAATCGTCATGTAGAGACTGCTATACAAGGCACTTGCATCAGTAACTGAAATATTCACCGCAATTTACTGTGGTATGAACCACGTGGAAAATTTACCAGTGTGTTTTTTCGGATCTTGCACACGTATGCTACTTCTAGTCATCCTAGCTATCATTAGTTGTTCTTTTAATATTAAGCAACAATATCGATTGATTATTGATTACATTCCCTGATTTATAGGTGGACGCGGCGGATATGGTGGTGGAGGACATCATCGAGGTGAAAACGAATTTGAGGTATGCACTTATAGAACGAAAATCGATATTTACCAATTTCTATATACTTTGACATTGTTATTACGATGGTTTCTGATTATGATATGTTTCATAATGTCATGATTATTGAGTTCTTACCGTAATCTATATAATACAGTGAACGTATTGAGGTTGTTCGTGGCCGTCATCATCATGGTCGTGGAGGTCGAGGTGGATATGAGAGACAACGAAATGATAGTCATCGTAATGAACCCACATATAATGAACAACCTATTGTAGCTGGTGATGGTTAGTTTTGATATCTATCCAATTGTTGTTTCCTTTTCTCGTTATCGTTCAGTCTTACTATCATAGTGACTATTTTTAAGTGCTGCAAGATGAATATTTTGCTAAATTTATATTATTTGAATATGTTAGTTGTTGGTTTTCAGTATTATTATAATTTCTGTTTCCTTTTCAGACTCTGGCCGTCCCCGTCTACAACTACAAAAGCGTACAACAGATCCAAAGGAGGTTGAAGAGAGAAAGAAGAAAGAGCTCGAAGAGGAAAAGGCTAGACAACAGAAGATCTTTGGATCTGGAGCACCTCAGTAGATGAACATATTAGAGGAATATGTTGAAGGATTAGGATAATCATGCAAATTGTACCTTTGTTCGCTTACTTTTGTACATTGAAAGTTAGAGACAAAATAGATGTTTACATATTTGACTAATACTTTATATTATCTCCTCAATTATCATACCATATCTCATCCCTCATTTCCCCCTACCTCCCTACTTTTCTTATAGTATTGATGTCTTCCCCTTTTTACTATGGTAGTTTCGCCCATACATCATCATAAAAACAAATAGCATTTCTAGGGTCCGATATTAGCGTTCGAATGCCTACCTGTCTCTGTCTCTTAGCACAAGCATAACGCTCAGTTCTTTCTTAACATGACTACTGTAACCCTCTGTTATTGATTGAATTCTAATCGATAATTGCCAATTCCTCTATGCAAACGTTAAATCCTCTTCCATTTCAATTTAGTTAATCACTGTCACTCACATATTATCCTGGCTTTCATTATTTTTTTATTAATCCTTCATTTACATTGCTTTCCCTTGTTTCTTAAGGCCACAATTATGATATTCTCCGTATTCTTCTCAAAACCTTACCCGTCTATTTGTTTGCCTCCATTTGCCTTTACCGTAGTCGTATCCTATAGTACCTCAATGCCGTACCCCTCTACAGTACCTCTCCCACTTTCCTTATCGATTGACTATGCCAATCCCTACCGCAAGATATATTCCCTACTATTGGGGAGAGTAATATTGTTGTGTTTTTGTTTGTTATCCCCATTGTTATCTTTTGGAAATAAAACTATTATAAGCGGATATGATTGTTTCTTCATCGTAACGTTAGACGTCGTCCAACTTTATCTACATCGTTATAACATAAATCAATTAATCTAAATACAATTATCAATAAGACAAGTATGGTTAATGAGAAAGAAGTCGAGGCCCTTCTCACAGTACTCGAACCTACACATACGGTAAGAATATTGATCGAATCATGGTAATTATCGATCGATTCCAGGAGGTCAAGGATATGTCTGACGGGTGCGGTGCCAAATTCGATATAGTGATAGTGTCGGATCGATTCGCCGGCAAGCGAGTCTTGGAGCGACATCGGTAAGGATACGGTAGTCAATGTCATTGATCGATCGATATTTTGAGATTGGTGAACGAGTCCCTGAAGGATGTGATGTCGACGATTCACGCTGTCACCATTAAAGCGTTCACTGTCGAACAATGGGCAAAGGAGCAACAATCATGAGAGATACTGTAGCCATGTAGGGATTACTGTAGTCTCTACTTTATCGATTGACAGTATATAAATTACAGTTCACCATGTCTTTCCAAAATAATTTTATTCTTGAATTTTTCTGAACAAATATAAATATTTATTGATGATACTCTTAACTCGATCAACTTTATGATGCATGATAAATAAATAAACATAGCAACGTATGCAAGAGCAATCAACGTCTAGTATTATACAGTTTACACGAATTTCATAAATACTATAATATATGAGCGTAAAGCTTAAAAACATGCACATACAGAATGCACAACCGAAATTGTGGACAAGATCACAAGTAGGCAACAAATCAATCGATAGTGCGGAACATGTTCAATCAACATACGGAATTAGATTACGGTCACGGGTAATGAAGATCGATTGATAAACCAATCAATAACCGGAAGTATAGTTAATCAATAACAAGCTTATCCCTCTAGGAGTGTTTTCATTTCAATTGAAGAAGCGAGATGAATGGATGATTCATTATCATTATTAAGAGTGGATGGAGAAGCTCCATATGAGAGTAGAAGACGGGCTATATCCAAATGATCACAGAGACTCGCTTAAATCAATATATTGATAGATTTACTTGATTAAAAGATATCGATTTATTAGTGATAGAAAGAAAAAAAGTAGAACGCTATCGCAACAATAATACATGATGAATGATTAGGAATTTGAATAACATTAATAAGTAAATATCTTATCAATGCTGCTTTTTCTAAAACGCTTTCTCAGTTCTGTGCTACCTTCTAAAAAGGGTTCATCTTCATTCATTCCACTTTTAAACAAGTCTATCAGATTAATATTGATTAATAAAATTAAAATCGATAAATCGTTAATACAATACTAGCATACCCAAATGTAGTGGTTGATTGCCTTCACCATCCACTTCGAGAATCGCTTCAGGTTTCTTTTCGAGAAGGAATCGTGCAACCTCTAGTGAACCAGAGTCCGCGGCCCAATGAAGAGCAGTCAACTGTAATCAATCAATAATTAATCAATTGATTGATAATAGCTACAGTACCCCAGTTTCTGGTTCCTTCTTCGTGATGAGATCAGGATTGATATCGAGTAGACGTCTACATGATTCATCATCATCAGACTTCGCAGCTGATATCCATAGAGACATTTCCATTTCATCTGGTGATGAGGGAACTACCTCCTGATAATATAATATGTGATTAATTGATTATTTTAAGAGATTAATTAAAACAGTGAGTAAACCCGCACGTGACCAGGTTCCACATATTTTCAACCAGCTTTGTCCACCAATCTATAAACAAGTCAATATATTACAAAAATCCCAAGGCAATCCAGATTTGGGGTAACAACATTGCAGATTGTAAACTACAGTTCCTTGTACTGACGGATGTAGAGGAATACCTCATCTTCCGCAATATCCGAATACTCCATTAATGGACTAGAGTACTGCTTGTATAAACATCACAGTGTCTCACCTCTTCTTGTTGTGGTCGACTGATTCTCATTCCGAGTGCTCCAGACGTCGATGCAGTTGCTGTTGGATCGAATCCAACGTTGGCATCTTCCAGACTATCAGCATATAATGTCATAGCTTCTCTGAATGGATATCGATCTATTCACTCTTTACCTTTCACAAAACAGTATTCAAAGCACAATGCTATTCATCATCTACAGTAATCTAAAGATACCGTATTATGGTCAATAGACCGAAATAAAATACTTACTTTTTGGTCAACTTATTGATCTCCTTCCAGGCTGCAAACTTGACACGACCTTTCTGATCGAACATGGATGGACGATCCGAATCAACTAAACCAATCAATCAATACAATCTTTTCAAAATCAATCGATACGTACTTGGTGGTCCTACTGTAGCCATCTTATAGTAGCCGTACATTCGGAGCAATATCCGATTATCGAGTTTATCCGTTACCGTAGGCATATAAGCAGATGCAGCACGAAATCTATAGTCAAGTTCATGATAGATTGGAATGAACCTTATACAGTACCTTCTTTTAAGCTCGATATATTCATCGTCCTCTTCATCTGAAGAGAATCCATCATCCTCCTTGATAGGCCTCTTTGGTGCAATCTCTGTCTGTTGTTTACCAATCGAGTCGCCATGCCACCATTTGGCCAGTATGTGTGCAAACATACACCTACAAACGACAGACTGTGACTTCGCACTCGGAGCACCAACTACACTACGACGACCCAAAAGTAAAGCCGGATGCCATTGGGTGAGCAACCAGAAATTCATTAAGATGTAAGATAAATCGATTCCCAAAAACAACATTTATCGCAAGAACAAACAATTAGATCATACTGATGAGAGACAGTCAATCGATAAATCCCGATCAAGTTACAGTATCCGCATATTGCGTCCATACACTACAATCACGATACAAGCAAAGAGAAATAGAGAACAATTTAGCGTATATCTTTGGATGAATGAGACTACAATGGGAATAGATAGATGAAGATGATAATAGACATATGAACAATCACGTGTAAAATGAAGATGAAGTTGAATTGGGTAATCACAATCGACTTACAAATAGATAATCAATAACTTATTAATTATTAGCTTTTAAAGACTTCTATAAGTATACAAGGTACGTAGTAGCAATGGGAACATCAAAGCAAGTTACTTAGTCGTACACTAACTGACTTGGAACATAGAGATTAACTATACTCAATGACTTAAGAGAATAGGAAGGAATAGGGGTATCCTTGATATTTGGAACGGAAGACAGAGAGAAGAGTTGAGAAGAAGAAGGCAACAATGATTAGACCAATCATTGTTACTGAATATTGAGGAATATTGAATGGACTCGACTTTGATGCCCTGTAATCATTATTGATTAGATAATATTGATCCAATACCGTAACCGAATTTATCAATCGATTATCGTGATCGTTCCATAAATCAGGAAAGCAACAAAAATGTAGATATTGATAGATTACCGTAATGGAGTAATTTATTAAAATATACCGTACTTCTTAAGGTTCTCCTTGATAGCTTCAACAGTGGCAGAATCGTTCATGAGAATGAATCCAAATGTAATAGCAGCATACATGACAGCCACGAGGTATGTCTCAGCGATTAACTACAATATTTCGCTCTTTAAATCTATAATCGAATACAAAGCAATGGTTAAAAGTATTCAACGAAAAAAAAAAACAAATTATCGGTTGTTCAACTCCAATTTAAGCATTTCCAACTACGTAAAATCAACTGGTGTCTATGCGTGTTTCTATAAACTCGATGTGGCCGTGTATTGCACTACTACTACTACTACTTAAACTACTACTTAAGTACTTAAACTGTACTACTTAAACTTAAATTTTGAGATGTGAATGGGAAAAAGTCAGTCATCGATTACTCTAGATCGTGTGGCAATGTATTACTGTAGTACGGATTGTACCTGATACTGTGTAGATCCATGGACATAGTTCGTCTCACGGGTATTTGGATTGGTGATGAAGAAGGGAGGACCACGAATGTGATTCCACATCTGACCAGACATGAAGATGAATGTGATACCCTGAAAGTGATCGATACTTCTCTGCTCAATTCTACCGTAACGCATGTATTATATACTGTATCCAGAATAAATCAATATATCTTCACTTACCACGCAAAGGACGGCCCAGCAGGTGCGATTGTAGAGGAACTCGAGGTTGTTGCGTCTACAAATACAAGTAATCAATAAAATGTCATAGTTACGGTATCAAATGAATCATCTCACCTCATATAGAGAAGTCCGAGGACGAGCATAGCTAGAAGGAGAATGATGACGGGAGCGGCATAGTTGGGTGGTCGGAGAACACGGATCGATACCTACAATAAAGATACGGTAGTTTGAGAATACTGTAGCTGATTAATCAATCGATAATCATTCATTTAGTCAGACAAACCTCAGTATGGTCGTGAACGAAGCGAGCCATAGCGTCGGCGTCGAAACCGTGACGCTAAAAAAAAGAAGACGTTGTTACAAGGCTCTTCAAAGATCAAAGATCAAACCTGGAAGTCCATCTGATCTGGCTTTCTCTTCGTCGTATACTTGGGTCCAAAATGGTAGAGGATGGGTGCAGTGTTGAGGTTCATCTACAAATGCAATAATCTCATGATTCTATAACCCATTCCGTTAAGATCTATCGATCTACACATTATATCGATGCACGTTTTCTCTTATAAGCAATAAGCATTGCCATCAACAACAATCAATAAATCTATATTCAGGATTGTTACCGTAACCGTACCTGCTGGAATACATTGGGAGCCTCCTCATAGTCAACGACGGCAAAGTAGAGAGAGCGTGCCTCAGAATGAGCATAACGATATGAGTTGGCGAGGATATGGTATTCGTCGTACGCAGGCCTGTCATTAGTGGTCGATAAATCGATAATCTATATAGTATCTATATCTACACAGTCGGATCAGGAAACATTATTGTCAGTATTATCATATTTGTGTCAAATTTATACGATCTACGAAAAATAAAATAGAATTCAATTGATAATTATCTCACTTGCATATGGGACAGTTAACACCGGGTGAGAGTGCAGTGAACATGACCATCATCGAGTAGTTGCGAGGTTGAGTGCGGACAAGATTACGCCATCTACAATAAGACAGAATACAGTAACCCATTACTACACTACGATAGTCTCACTTATCCATGTTGAGATGGAGGACAGGCTTCTTATAGAGCGAGTCTTGGAGTAGTTTGACCTGGAATGAAATCATTCAATAACTGCCAGCTGAATTCATGTTTCACTCTATAATCAAGATAGAGCATACCTTCTCCTCAAGGGTCGGCACTACGGCAGCCGATGCCACTACGGCAACAATCGTCGCCAAGACGACCGCTTTCAGCATCTAAGATACATATATAGCGATAAAATAATAAAATTAAAGCAATGAGATACAATAGATGGTTGAGAACCACTAAGCCAATATGAGATCATGAAGAAACATCTGGTTTAATATCGTTTATGCTCCGAATTGAAAACAAAAATTAAGAGTAAAGAATGTACAGCGAGATCAATGAACACGTGCAAAAATAATGATACGGTAGCACAATATTGAAGTAGAAATGATCAATCAATACTAAGAAATCAATCAATATTATCTATTTCTTCTTGCTACCACCGAATCCACCAAAACCCATCATGGCAGCCATTTCGGGGTCCATCGCTTCAGCTGCCTCCTCTTCACGGTCCTTCAATTACAAAAATACAACACTCATTTGTGACATAGTATATTATGCATTCAATAATCGCCTTCTCTTTTTATTGTTGATTATGCAACTGCATAATAAAATATTATAACTGTTGCTATATATCATTAGTTATATATTACGATAATACTGAATGGTAGCAGCAGTGATTCAAATACAAATCACACAAACACTGAAACATACAAAAATAAGAACCAACCTTCTTTCTCTTTCTATTTTCCCGTTTATGTGCCTTGTAATCAGCCAGTTTGGCTTCTTCTTCCTTCACATCTTCTGCTCGCTCTTCCTCTTTCACTTCGTATTTTGCTTGCTCTTCTGCAAATTAAAGTTTAAATGAGAAATCAAACAAAAAATACAGAAATTATTACGAAAAACCAACTTTCAATCTTCTTAACAAGTAGTCGCTCCTTCACTTCTTCTAGTGTACTCTTCTTCACTTTCATCGACATTCCCATGTTCTTCTGATGATTCTTTCCATTGATGTGGTCAAGGAAATTGATCGAATCCTACAACCATTACATTTAATTATTTCATTTAAAATAACGCAGAAGATTCGCAACAATATATATATTTATCGACATGCTCAGAATGAAACATATATAATAACCATAACTTTTGATTCGTCGCAATGATGTTCGGTAGCGATGGAAAAGTGTGATATTACATAGTACTTACCTTAACCGTACAATCACAGACATCGCAATAGTAACCACCAGTTTCAGCAGAGGGTGTCGCTTTATTGATTACTACGGACTTTCCAATCTTCGATTCGAGATCAACCTGCAACATAAAAATTATAAAAAGGTAATTTGAAAATTCGAATGTTGAATAAATAAGAGAAGTGTACAGTACCTTATAGTCGCGAGACTTGAGTAATTCCTTCTTTATTCTAGGTCCTTTATTCTTTCCTTCGGCCTCATCTCTCTCAGCATTGATTCGTTCAATCGCTTTCGCCTCATATTCTTTCGTGTCCCAAGTACGTCGGAAGTTGGCGCCAGACGAGCCCGCGCCTTGCTTCTCGTAGAAGGACATTTCGACGCCTGTTCGAACAACTCATCCATTGGCAAAGTAATATTAACATACGTGTAAAACAATAAAAATAAAACATTGAATTTGGAAAACACTCAAGATAACGTGGAAGAGTGTGTTTTGCGCGTCTGTGCTTTGCCGTTTCTGTAGCCACAGAACAATTGGTCAACTGGAGCAACATTCGCATTATAGGTCAGATAATGAAATATCCTAATTTCATATTGACAGATTAAAACTTTTCTTACTCCAATGAAATCGATCATCTATAATACTTAATAAAAACACTAATTTGAAATAGAAACTTCCAAAAAAAAACAATTCTGAGAAAATGTTATTTTTTTACAAACTTTTGCGTTACTGTATTTAACAGCTCAAAATTTTACAGCGCAATTATTGATTGATTTACTCTTTACAGCTTTTGTTTATTTGGTAAAGGCTAGTTTTCGTCTTTCTAGGCGAGAATGCATCATGTTTCGCGGCTAAGCGATGATATTGTCGTGACGAAGTCACAATACGATGATTTCTCCATTCCTTGTCCATGGCGAAACTTCGAAATCATCGTCGACAATCGCGCATTGTGAGTTGCTTTTTTTCTTCATTTGGATTCCAATCTAAGCTTCTCTGATATGCAGATAACGTTCCGATAACGGATTCGCCCAACGGGCCACCTATTCAAATTCATAATTTCATTTCTTTCACAATCCAGTCCTTTGTTATTGTGAAAATGTCCATTGTTTATTCAATATTGTTGTCTAGTGGATTCACAGAAAGTGAGATGGTTTTATGATGATACACTTATCGAAAGAAGTCCCACTGAAGATATTTATTTTTCTGCAGATACGTGAATCCCGGATGGATGGCCGAACTCTCGACTTTCTTTCAAGTTTGTATCTTGCTCATTTATTTCATTTTTATACTATTAATTTCTGATCTGCATCACGTTTTTTTGATAATTAGCCGGCATTGTTTGAAGGAAGCGTGCTTCGGTGGTCGTGAGAACGAGCCCGTCCTCATTGATGATGTCAAATACGAGGAAATGCTGGAGTTTCTCCGCTGCATTACTTTCTGTCCTCAACGCAAAAGCGTCACAGGCAAGCGTTATTAACTTCTCTAATGTAAATGATGGTTGGAAATCTTATATTTAAAGAAAAAAAAAAGATCGAACCTACTGCTAATTCTTTCAGCTCCACGTGCAAAATTAAGATAAAAAATTATCTTTCAATTTGTGTATTAGGCCAATATCTTGATTTAATCGAGTTTTTATTTATTTTCAGTACAAAACGTTTCGCTCGTAATGAAGTTAGCCTCGAAATTCGATATGAGGCCGGTCATGGCTAGGTAACAGCTATATTTATCATCCATATTTATTCATAATATTCGTTTATTTACCTTATTTAAGATGTGAACAATTCGTAGCGAAGACTGCTCCGACATTGGATCGTCATCGACTCTTTCAGGTACGTCAATACACGGTGGATTGAATGTTTTCTAGCCTTAATTCCACTTCTAATTGTCTCCTTGAATGAACCGTAATAACAATCAACGCTTTTATCTTATCTTCAACACTTTTAGTGTTCATTATCAACGATATATCCTTACTCTATACATTAGTACAACCCCACAAACACTTTAATATCTCCTCTGTCAATACTATATTTTAGGTGACATGTGCTCTGTCCCATTGTGATCCAAACAGTTCAACTATGTCTCTTCTAGTAGACAGACTAGCTGGAATGAAGGAAGATGAACTAAGTGAAATGCAGTTTCATCATATGCCTGGTATGTTTTTCCCTCATTGACCATAATATGAATTGTGTCTGTTATTCCTCATTGGTTGTGTGATCATTACCCGTGGCAGTTTGCATTTAGTTGAAATTATGCAACTATTGACAATCATGCATCTATCATTTTACACGGCTAAGGTTCTATAGATTATAAGTAGCTATAGATAGTGTATATTTAATCGTTATCAATCTATTCCTACCGTAATCCTAGCTATGCTTCAGGTGACGTCGTCGCCGAGGTCTACTCACACAAGATAAAGCGAAAGACGGAGAGACGTAAACGCTTCTGCTGTATCATGTGAGATATCTCGACCTACCGTACTCGCACTTCGTACACCACAACTACCGTACAATCACACCATTATACCGTGCACCAATAACCCTTACTCTAAACTGTACTACATATTACAAGCAATCTGTCTTTCCATAGTACCTATTATTTTCTCTTCGTTACGTTTTCCTTATTTATTATATATTACTTGTTACTCGACCTTAGTATACTGTAGCTTCGTTAATTATCGATTCTATGACTACGCCCCTTTTTAGAGATTACTATTGATATATTATGTAATGATGTCCAGTGAAGAATTCTCAAAGTGAGAGGAGAAATTCTGATTAATTAATTACCCTCGCATTTGTTTTGTTATCTGCTAAGATGTGTGTATTAATAATGAATGAATCGATGATGATGAAATTTATCCTAGACGATATCACAGAATTGAAATGGTTTAACCGGTGTTAAATTGAGGTTGAAGACTCGTAATAATGACAAGAAGATGAAGAAGAAGGCAAGAATAAAATGGAGATTGGAATAGATATGAGATTAGCTAGAAATTGGAATCATGGATCTGTCAGGACGAAAGCTCCGATTGAACTACCGTACTCTCAAACGATGAGATTATGTAGTGCACTTGTTCCTTCAGGCCTCTTTGATTTCGAGGTCTCGAGTCTCGAGAGGAAGAGAGAACGAAACGTCGCCCTGGAATACGGTAGATAGTACAGTATACACACCACTAATCACTACGGTCATGGTGAGAGAAGCAGTGTGAGAGGGAATTAATGCAATCTAGGATGCTTGAAATGTGGGTGGTGTGAAAAAGCGACAGACTGAGAGATAGATACAGAGTGGTGTAATCGATCGATATTAGGATATGACAGAATACACTACACGAGTGTTCGTTTTCACTACACAACTTACTTCCGATACTGGGTACGTGCGTAGTGCCTATAGATTTTAGTTGATAGAAAAGTCAGTGAGCATTGAATAGTTATGGTGTACTAGGAGTACGGTAGCCGACACTTACCTATATCTACTGCTCATACAGCAGTACAGCACGAATCCGACGTTGCAGTTGACGAGAGATAAGAGATCGAGCAGTTCACCCATGTTCAGATATACGAATACATGCACATCCGTCGTGTATATTGCGTTCAGAATGGATATGGCACCTGAATCGGGGATTACAGTATACTATGATCACAGTGTGCTCATGTTACTGTATACTCTTGTAAGGTTATACAATGGCCGGGTTCTTAAACTTGTGGTTATAATACCAAGACTCAAGATTACAATCTATACTTTATCTCCAAATTCCAACCACAATTAAACAATATTTGGTGATGGAGACTTACGAGAGCGGGGCGAGAGACGAGAGAGGGACAGGGAGGACCAGAAAGAACCAAATGAAAGAGGCATAAAGCCTCTATTTATATGCAATACTAACTAAATTAAAATGATAAGAAAGACAAGAACAGGGTAACCTAATTATAAAACAAAGAAAGTACAATATGGTGCAGAAATCATTCTAATAAAAGGGAAAGGGGTTTAGGGGTCGAAAAGGGGAAAAGGGAAATAGGGGAGGCGGTTAGCCTGGGGTATATGGAGATCGGGAGTATCCCTAACATCTCCCTCCTCCTGCGAAAATGAGCCTCCTGGCTCATAGACGAGTCTTCTCATTCTTCTAGTCGATCTTCTAACGAATCCAGCAGTTCTTCGTTCTTCCACATTCTTATTTCTTCCTTTGAATCCTTGATATGGAGATATAACTTCATTACGTAATCTTACCGTATCTTGATCGATACCATCACTCTTCAATGGATATCCAGAATCATTATCCATACCAGAAGGACAGATGGACATGGTGCAATCTTCTTCACGACCTCTGTCAATCACCATACCCTTACGGTATTTCAGGTTACTCTTCACAGCATATCCTCTCCACATGAAACTTCTACATCCATTAACATCTCCTCTTTCCTGATCATAATTAGGTTTCAGTCTACCACGGACTCTTCTCCATTCTATACGATTCCAACAACCGTATTGCGACACACCATTGTATTGATTACCATCGGATCTACTGTTACATTTGTAGTATTGATTTATACTTCGTCCTATATCTTCAGCAATTCTTTGAGAATCATGAAAAATCGCTAGTTCCTCAATGTTCTCTGATTCATCATTAACACAAGTAACATCCTTAACATCCTTAACATCATACTCTACTAGTTCTACCATACACAATTTCTCATCTATTTGATCATCATTCCAATGATCCACCTTACTCTTATCAATTTCATCCTTATTCTCACATCTTTTATTCTTTTGGGGATCCTTCCTTGTTCCACTAGTGCAATCAACATTCACCAGATTTTCAGATTTTCGCTGCATGTTACCATGATCGACGGTTTGCTTCTTTAACACAGTAATCTCATTTACAGTACTACTTTGATTCACTACCACCTTGTCTAATTCTCTCAAACTCTCATCGAAATCTTGCAACCGCACATTTGATACTGTATCTTCCTTATTCTTATTCAAGGCTACATCATTCTCATGGTTATTGCACATGATACTCTTAACAATCCTACAATGATCACGATTTCCATTGAATTCATACTCATGAAATAGGTGAAATAGTTCATTCATATCATTATCAACTTCTTTATCTTCTACTCTTCCTCTTATCACTTCAATATCACTAATACCATCCACCTTGTACTTATTCACTGCTACATTATTCTCATAGTTATTGCACATAATACTCTCGCCATTCATACAATGATCTCCATTAAATTCATACTCATGAAATAAGTGAAACAGTTCATTCGTATCACAAACAACTCCTTTATCTTCTGTTCTTCCTTCTGTCACTACATTACCACTATTAGTGCTACTGACACCATGCGTATACAAATAATTCTTCCCAATTACTGGTTGATTATCAATCTTACTATTGCTACAATTCACGAAATTCTTCAAATGATCACTATTATCATCACTTCTATTCAATGGTTTGACTTTTTGTTCAGTTCTACCGTATCGTCTCTGATTACCGTAACCTTGATGACTTCTACGCTTCATTCCATAACCATAATAACCATGATACACCATAGATGGACATCCCTTGGCAATATGACCTTTTCCACCACAATTCGTACAAATATCGTTATGCAAATTATCATTCATTTCACTCACTCTTGGAAAACTTTGATCGATAATAATATTATTTGATCTACTGTTTCGAGTTAGATAGTCATTATCAGCCCTACACACATTATCAACATGAGATGTATCAACCCATCTTCCATCATCCTTTGAATGATTTAGACAGCCATTCACTCTGTACACATGTTCCTTATTATAACCAACGACATCATCTACCCGATCATCATATGTTCCATCTAGTTTATCCTCAAACCAGCCTATTATCTCTCCATAATTCTCTCTCCTTTGTATAGTACTTGGCATTGTTTTCCAGATATCACAAGCTCTTCCTCTCAAGAATGATTCAAAATAAGAAATGCGTGAATGATCATCTAAATGTTTGAAACGCAAATTGAATTGCCTCTTGAACATATCGAATCTCTCATCTTTATTGGCATGAAAATTACCCAAAGGAGTAAGCATAGATAAACGCGCTTGTTCATTACTCTTTCTCATCGCCTTAACACTTTCAACATTTGAATTGATCATCATCTGCACACACTCTTTAAACATCTCCACATTCACCAGTTGTTTACATTCGGTCTGTTGAAACATATCCTCCCTATCCTCAACTACTCAATACTTCAGTGCCTTCACACCTTAAGACAACAACAACTTCACGTCTCCAGACTCCACGAGAGACCTCCAAACTTCAAGACCTCAACAACTCCACACCTCAACGTCTCAAAACCACAACAGCACCTTAACACCTTCAAGCCTCAACACCGTAACACCTTCAAGATCACCACACCTAGAGATCTCAAAATCTCCACCACTTCAAGGTCACAACTCAAGACCTTAACACCTCCACACCTTAGCACCTCAAGGTCACAACTCAAGGCCTTAACACCTTCACACCTTCAGGCCTCAACACGCCTTCAAGATCACCACACCTCGAGATCTTCACACCACCACGGACTTCCAAGTCTTACCAGACTTCCTAGTCTCAGATCTCCACAACACGGGCTTCCAAGTCACCGTGGACTTCCTAGCCTCAGATCTCTCCAACACTGGCTTCCAAGTCACTGGGACTTCCTAGCCTCAGATCTCTACAACACTGGCTTCCAAGTCACTGGGACTTCCTAGCCTCAGATCTCTACAACACTGGCTTCCAAGTCACTGGGACTTCCTAGCCTCAGATCTATACAACACTGGCTTCCAAGTCACTGGGACTTCCTAGCCTCAGATCTCTACACCTCAAGATCACACCTCGTTAACCACACGGGTACAGTATCAATCGACCGGGATCAACTAGCTGGTTAGGCTAGATGCGTCGGTAACGATGATAGGTCCAATCGATCTCAATACAGTATCCTCTCCTCGGATCAACTCACTCCTGAATCAACTCACAAGATTAGAAATCAAGAGTCTCAGTACTAACACACAAGGGTCGGTTCGGCCCCCATGTAAGGTTATACAATGGCCGGGTTCTTAAACTTGTGGTTATAATACCAAGACTCAAGATTACAATCTATACTTTATCTCCAAATTCCAACCACAATTAAACAATATTTGGTGATGGAGACTTACGAGAGCGGGGCGAGAGACGAGAGAGGGACAGGGAGGACCAGAAAGAACCAAATGAAAGAGGCATAAAGCCTCTATTTATATGCAATACTAACTAAATTAAAATGATAAGAAAGACAAGAACAGGGTAACCTAATTATAAAACAAAGAAAGTACAATATGGTGCAGAAATCATTCTAATAAAAGGGAAAGGGGTTTAGGGGTCGAAAAGGGGAAAAGGGAAATAGGGGAGGCGGTTAGCCTGGGGTATATGGAGATCGGGAGTATCCCTAACACTCTGACTACAGTATACTCTGACTACTGTAATTATCGGATTCCACATTGGGTTGCCACGTATTCCACACGAAAAACTATATTCTTACTACAGCATCCACCCATAAATTAATAATGTTTCCCGTTTTACATATTATCCTGAAGTTTGCACATTTCATGCGATTGCACAAATTAATAAGATAGGAGGTCTTTAGTTTGCTTGCTATGTCAAATTACTACCAGACTCTAGGGGGAGGAATATTATGTCTACTATCTTGCACACTACTGTCTACACTCTGCAGTCTATGAAGTCATATGTCAAACAAACAATTATTTCCAATACGGTAGTTTCTCACACTAAATCCTTTATTATAAGACAGAATGTTTACTATGTATTTTTAGTGTATTATATGGGCGAAAACATAAGTTCCCATAAAAAGATCACGTATGATCATTTGAAAACATTCCCTTCCTTCCTTGTCTCCGATCTAACACAATCAATCTCACAATACCCATATTTCCGATGAGGAACTTTTTCAAACAAAGAGCTAGAGCTTCAGACAAGTCAGAGTATGGTCAGAGACGCAGAAGGAGTTAATACCTTGAGGTAGTTCCGTACAAAGGAATACGGTAAGCATGATGATGAGCATTACGGTAGTCTTATCTACTCCTCCCTTCTTCTTTGTATCATCTCGACGAAGAAGACGACGTTTACGTGACATATCGAATAGTTTACGCATCAAGGCTACAGTAAACCATAGAAGGAGCACACATGGGATGGCCTATAATGGTTAATCTTTGATCTTTTTATCTTTTATATTTATAATCTATGCGGTCTTCAGAAGTAACGAATAGAAACGAAATGAAAAAAATAAACGAGAGAATGTGCAGAACTAACAATAAGAAAATATTCCAAACTTTTCTGTTCTTTTCGCTATTTTTTAACAGAATATTTTCGACATATATCATTTTTGATATTTCAACGCTTATCTCACTTTTAGAACAACTACAAGTAATATGAAAGTAGCCTTTTTAACCACCCACTTTATGGTCTTTGAATCCATATCTTTTTTCATGCTGTTTTCCAATCTCTCCCAATCTTTATCTACCACCCAGTGGGTGTTTTGATTGAGTCTATATCTATCTTCTAGACAGATATCACACCCTATTCTCAATTCCAAAAGACATCCATCTTATTTCATCCATTGCACATGTGACCTTATGTCTTCAGGGATTCTGTTGACCTATATCAGGCTATTTAAAGCATCATAGATTGAGCAGATCTTCTAGCATTTAATCCCATGTAGTACAGCAGATTTTGTACTTGAGGAACGATATAATCTATGTGAATGAGCAGTGAAGGGAACACAATGGAATGTGCAAGGAACTGTATCTAATGTAGACTCCTATACTTCCCTATATCGAAATAGGTTCTACTGAATTTGAAGAAGTAAAAGAATTCAGTGTCTACTGGAAATATAGATATTGGAGACAAAGACACAAACAGAAGACACATTCTTCATATCAAATATGATATGTATTTTGTTCCTTCATTCTCTATTCATTAGACTCTCCAGTGTCATGTACTCAACTCATTCAGGAAGTAGATCATACGTCACAAAACCAATCAATAATCACGTCCGTATCAATCAATAAAATGTATAAACCAATCAACCCAATCAATCAATACCAACCTTGAAGAATATTCCAGTCATCCATAGATGAGTCTTGAATATGGCACAGTCGTTCTCAAGTGCCCGTTCGTCCAAAGATACCGTATACAACGGTGTCTCCTACAACGATTTGTTACGGTAAGTATTATTGTTCAATTGTTTCAACAGCATGTAATGAGATCATTGTGTTCAACATGATCAGTTTCTAATATGAGAAAAGTGAAGCATACTCCTTCCAATAGTGGCACATCCATGAATGCTCGTAGATCGACGATCTTGTGTACGTACATATTGGGAATACTAATCATGAAGACGAATAAAGATGTTAGAAAGAATATCCATCTTAAAAAGTTCTTTGATTCTCATTTATGATCTTCGATCTTTGATTAGTCAATCGTTTTCACATTTTCCCATTACAAATAGATATCGTGAATCGATCGTAAGCCCAATAAATCATTATCAATAAGATGTGACTTACCCTATGGATCGACTCTTAACCCATCTTGAATCTAATCGATCTAAAGCATTCCATCGAATGAAAGCCATGATCACTGATAGATATAGGGATACGGTATGAAGAGCAATAGAAGAAACGACGTGTATCATGAGAAATACCAACCAATGATATGGATACCTGCAATATCAACCGATAAATGGGTGAGGCTTCGACTTGACGGGACCAAACCCGTCTGGAGTATGCCACATACCCGATAACATTGTCCTCGTTATCTTCGAGAATCTTGAATCGTACGATGTACACCAGATATGAGCTCATAGTCATGACGTCACAGATTGCTACCACACTGAAAAAGTTTAATTAACTAGTCACATCACTCGATAGAATCTTCACATTTCATATTATCTCTGATTTCTTTATCATCAAGAGTACAGTACTCCATGATTAATCCTTCTTTCACTACTATTATAGCTCAATTGAGGTCAAAACTTTTTAGTTTGCTCCTGCTAAAGGCCTAGAAGCATCTCGAAACGTTTTTGTAGTACTTGAAGTTGTACATGGATAAGATTAGTAATCCACTTTGAATAAGGATAGGGGGAGGAGATGAGTATTCTCCGTCCAAAATGCATTTCAATTGAATAGACGAACAAGAATATTCATAGACTATGTCGTCATAGAACCCACGAATCATTCATTATTTATAATAAGACATTTGATACTCTGATTGCAACCAGAGATATTTCAATCCACTCTTACACCATATAACCAGAATCTCTCCCACATCATTAAATAGTCAAGGAAACTTCGGTATCTAGTCTTTTCAACAGATAATACATTAAAGTATACCTGAGTATATTATTGATTGCGTAGACCCTCATCGGATTTCGTGTTAGGACCACAATGTGGAGAACGTTGAGAAGAATGCCGAAGACACAGACAAAGGCGCATATCCATCGATGAAATACGGTATAGTGCCTGATATCGATTAATTGATTGATTTGAGGAATATGGAGCTCTATTCAATGTGTGACACTATTTTCGGAATATGTTTTTCGTTAAGGTTTATGCATAGGAAGTTGTTCTTAGAATAAATTATCGTCGTCTCGTGTGAAAATTTTTCAACGTTAAAAATAACGTGGAATGGTCCTATTTTCGACGAATTATAATAGATCGTATGCATGCATTTGAGAGGAATATACTGTTTTTGAAATAAATAATAGAAAGAGTACAAACTACTCGTGTGATGCTCATGTTCATTTTAAATTGGAGATTCATTAAACCTTCTCAAGATATCAAAGAACATCGAAGGGAACATAGATCTGTTCAAAAGTCGCAAAAAGAAAATAAAATAAAAGATCTCTTCATTTCATACACTCTATCCTCTTTTTCTTTTCTATTCGTAACTTCTGAATACCACTTAACAGTCTCTTATAATGCACTTGTGGACAGAGAATGGAGAAATAATATGAGATATGAAGAGACAGAGGAAATGGAGTGACTTTCGGAAGACAGTTGGAGCGAACTTCCTAAGCGAAACGAAGAACAAGAATACAATGCACAACAGAGCCAAAAGAACTCTACATAAATGTATTATAAATGAAATATAAATAGGTGAGACCATAGAATTCTTTTTTTCTATTTTAGAGACAATATTTTATTGCTCGATGAAAGATGAAATTGTTACAAAAAAAAAAGATTCGCAACTTTTTAAAAGAAAACTTACAGGTTGAAATATTCGAGAAACGATATGAATTGAACTGTGGAATTATTGTTCAAATCAAACAAAGGACGGTCATTTGAACACATTTTCATCTGAAATTTGATCAATATCAGACGAAAAAAATGATTTAAGAATTTCACAACCAGATTTATGCCCTGAAACTGGTCGGTCTTTTAGCATGTCAATCAGACTCCGCCCCCTTTTATCTCTGGGCATCAATCACACCTTATCCTCTTATCCGCTATATACATCCCCCACGGGAGCCATTTGTGCTCCACGAAAACTTCTCGCCCCATTTGGACTCTACCGTAGTTCCCAGGGGAAGGGTCCCAACTAGAAAGATACCGTAATCGTACCGAGAAAGTACCGTAACCTGTTCTTTGGTATAGACGTCCATTCTCGTATAGAATAGAGAGGTAGATGAAGGGGGGAGGGGATCAAGGGAAGGAAGAGAGGACAAGTTGAGAAGGAAGTTTATACACACGGTAGATTAAATGGGATGAAAGACATCTCAGAAGGGAAGGCGGAGGGAGAGTTCTAAAAGGAGAGAGAGAAGGAAAAATATAAAAGGAGAGGGAGACGAACAAGGGTTGGGAAAGAAATTAGTCAAGGCTTTGTCGTTATTTATTTATAAGCACCATGAGTATTCCACTTTAACAAATGAAGAGTAATAGAAAGTACTCCAGACATTGTGGACTCACAAAGGAAGACGTCTCACTGTGAAGAAAAGTAATACCTATTTGTACATGAGAGAAGAATGAGGAAGACGAAAATATTGGATATGGGTCGACTTGTCTGATAGAAAAAGGAGAGGAAGAGATCCCAGATGGATGAACAGATCCTAGAGGGAGAGGGAGAGATCCTAGAGGGAGAGGAGAATAAATAAGGAGAGGGAGAGAATAAAGGAAGAGGTAGAGCTATATCCTCATGGGATAATGTTCATCGATGAGAACATACGTTCGACGTAGTGAGAAAATAAAAATGAAGAGATAATAAGAATAAGGTTTATGATGTAGAAGATGATAGTGAAAGAAGAGATTAGAGAATAGAATAGAGAGTGAATAATAGTGAAGTGAACTAATTCTTTCTTTTATTTCTTCATTTCTTTAAATCAAGTATTTCATTATCAATAAATATGATGAAAAGTAGCGAATTTTAGTGAAAATGGTATAGTATAGATCTAGGAGTTATCCAGAAGTGGATGAAAAGGGAATTATAAAAGTGTACAAGGGATAATGATTTATACTGATACTTAGATGCACACATAATTATATTAAGCATTATATAAAGAAGTTTTCCCCTGTTTCTGGTCTGTCTACTTATCTCTTTAATCTGAGAAGTAATATGGATTAGCCTTTATCTTTGAAGCATTAAGACAGATCTCTGTATATCGTAATATGTCTGTTCTTTATAATCCAGTGGCTCTTTTGGTCAAGATTTGATGAGGTTTTACGTAGGAGTTAATTTAATATTGTACTACATCCCCTCCCCGGTATTTTATATTTATCGGACAGACAGGGAAAACAGTTAATTGAATACCTTCATCTCTATTTTCATCATCTTCATCTCTATTCATCAATATCAATAATTAATTTATCTACGCCCGAGGCGCAAAGAGACATAAAATCATTAAGACTTACTTATCAGTAAATACTGAATCTAAATTACATATTTTCCGAATCAGAATTTTTCCAGTCTTCTAGTACTTTATATTTATATTTACACATTTTCCCAGCCTATGAGAACTGATATTAACCTTTTTATAATGAATTTCATTCTCATTTTACATAATTTCACACCGCGAACAGCATAATTTAAGAGAAAAAAGATTCGTAAAATGTGGTCAAATCTCATAATCAAAATATTATATTAGCCACTTTTAATGAAAACGCCGATCACCTATTTAGGTACGTGACTTATTTCACCATAATTTGTAATAGTTTCTCTGATGGGAAGTGGGAATATTCTGACAAATAATTAAACATTGCACATAATTTTTCCGCGCTCAATTCGATCGAAAAGATCGAAATGGAGGATGGGGGGTCTGAGGGGGGGGGGGGGGTGGCCAGAAATCTAAGAAGTTCCCATGATTGAACAATAATTGAATTTGTGTGATATTGAGAATCAATATTGGAGTACTATCATTCATCTAGCTATTTACAATTGTATAACGAATACAATGATCTTATCATTGTAGGTACTCACTATCTCTCTGAACTCTGTAGAAACAGAATTGAATAAATCGTTTATGAAATAGACAAAGTGAATAAGTGAGATATTTCGATATTCAATTATCATCATACAATACAGAAATAATAGTGACATACATAGGTGTAATGTTCATGTTGATCTCTTACATCTCACTTATTCAATTCCCAATGGATATGCAAAAAGTTTGAGAGTTCATTCATCAATCCTTCTTCGGACTAGCTTGTCCTAGGTAACACATGGTCACTTGTAGGATTCGATACGATTGCCGAACTTTTTGATTTTTAAAAAGTGCGCCTCTGCATGTCATGCCAAACGTGATTCATGCATGATTCTTGCGATTAATAAGTTACGGTAGCATAAAAAATATTGTGCAGTATGTAGAATAACTTTACCTTTCTTTTTGTTTTCAAAGTTTGTTACCGTTTAAACATCTACCATATTCGCGGGACCTTTACACCAATATGGCATTGATCTAATTGTATAAAAACTAGGAACTATAACTATCATCATGAGGAATTTTGAAATAGGTAGAATTATCACTGGTATATCAGAGATCTTAGGACTTACTGTGGTTTGAACCTTTACCTTTACCTTTTTACCTACTTTTATAAAACTTGTAGTTTTTTTTACTTTCTACTAATATCTATTTTTATAGCTAAAGAGGAAGTCTGACCCTTTCTTGTTTACTATGTAACTTTCATTATAAATCTCGCATATGCTCTGTTCAAAACACAAAACATAAAAAAAAAAGAAAAGAAGATAAATCGCTTGTTCACACATTCCTCTTCTTTGTTCTAAATAATAAATGTAATGGTGAGATCAATGAATCTTTCTATAAGTATCAAGACTAAAATCCTTGAATACTAATTAGCCTTACAATTATAGACTAAATCCCGTAGACAGTGTCTACTAGACTTTGTCTACACTAAGTCCTTCCTATTGAACTCATATTTAAAACCCTTGTGATCATAGATCCACCTTTTCAATCCTTTCTTACTCTTCTTCCTTCTTTCCTTATGTTGCAAGATTGGAAAGATAAAAGCATGAGACTTTTGACAGATGGGATACCTCCAGGGATTGAGCATCGGTGCTGTGATAGAAACATTTTGGATCTCTGACTCTTGGATCTCACCCTCTCCCTCTTGGATCTCTCCCTCTCCCTTTTTGATCTCTCCATCTTGAATTTCAACCACTCCTTCTATCCATCAATTGACATTTTCATGACTATTACGTAAAACATGTCGTGTTTAACTTAATAGAAGAGCACAAAAGAGTATGTAGTTGAATAGAAAGAATATCTAAAAGGACTCCCCCTCCCCTCCCTTTCCCTCTCCTCTCTCCCCCTCCCCTCCCTCTCCTCTCTCCCTCCTCTCTCCCTCTCCCTCTTCTCCCCCTCACTCTCACTCTCCCTCTCCCCTCCCCTCCCCTCCATCCTCTAACTTGACTTCTTTCATCATCCATTCAACGACTACTCTAATATTTATGAAAAACTACTCTCAAAGTTTCGTATCTCAACTAACTAGACAAGGAACAACTCAAATTTGATAGATGAACAGCAATTTTTAAAATTCTATAAAATGCAAATTTAGTATGGAAGGAATATTGAAGTGAGCTCCACATGTGAAGTATCTCTTTCATGTACAAACACATCCCTTATCTACAAAGGAATCATTCCATAGCACCGTCTTATTATGGAATTCTTCCCTAATAAATATATAAGGAAATTTAACCTCTATAAGGGAAGAATTCCATAATGATACGGTAGATTATTAGAAGATCACGCGAATGATAAAAAATGAAAATATTTTGAAGAAGCTTCGTGATTATCAAAGATTTCTAGCTTTCTCTGTACCTTATTTAAAAATATGAAGTAGTGTGTATTGATAAGATTCAAGAATAGACGTAGGACCGAGTTGAAGGAGGGGAAAGACTATGAGACATGTCTAAATGGTAGACATTTCCTCGTGGAATCATAGATAGACAGAAGGGGAATGAAGGTAGAGAATGTGAACAACAAGAAATTCTTATTTGATTTATCGTAACTCGTCTCTTGATGGGAAAAAAACTTTAATTCCAGACTAAACGAGAGGAAGAGGAATAGAAGGAGGTGGATAGTGAGATTGGGTAATGATTGGTTAATTCATCAATTATCATCTTCCAATTACTACACGTATTCATCCCACTGTTGATCATTCGGAAAAGGCAAAAGGGTGATAGTTTTGCCCTCATGGAAAAAATTTTTTTTTCGAAAATTTACACAACATGGGTTTAGAAGAGAAATGCAGAGGGAGAATTTTTTTACCGTATTCGTTTGTGATTGAGAAGGATCATTTATGTTTCACTCAACCCATATAACAGAATTCATATTGGATAATAATGATTTCAAAATTCATACAATGTTCTAACTATTTTGATTGCTATGTTCACAATTAACTAAAAATGAAACCAACCTTGCCTATAGTTTTGTGACTCCCTGTGAAAGGATCCTTATACACTTTAAGTTACGTCGAATAAATAAATGTGCAGTGTGAAGACTTGTCAAGGATCTGCAATGAGAGTGAACTATGTGAGGGAGGAGGAAGAGGGAGGAGAAGTTGAAAGGTAGAGGAAGAGTTCGAAAGGCAGAGGGAGAGGAGAAAAGGCAGAGGGAGAGGAGAAAAGGTAGAGGGAGAGGAGAAAAGGTAGAGGGAGAGGAGAAAGGCAGAGGGAGAGGAGAAAAGGCAGAGGGAGAGGTGGAAAAGAGTGAACGACATACGAAAAATTAGAGGGAAAAAAAGTTGCGAGGTGGACAGTGACATGTCTGGTCAATTAAATAGAGTCCTAGAGTGTGGAGACTGAGAGAGATAGGAATAATGTACAAACTACTATAGTCTATAATATACTGTAAGATCATAAGTATACACACTTTCCCTGTAATCAAGAGAAATACTCACGACGTAGGAGGGAATTATTCCCACTTCTAATATTATTATTATAGTGTCATATGAATAGATAGCTCCCGTCGTTTAACAGATAATCCAATGAGCCATATAGTTTAAGGAATAAGCATATTGAGGATAAAGTTGTTAATATGTATCATCTTTATGAAGAGAATGAATAGGGACAGTTCTTTGATAGTTTCCACACTTTCTCTATATTCAGTATTCTCACACGACATGACGAGGAGGGTCTCCATGGTATGAAATAATAGAATTCGATTGAATGAAGGAAGTGTTCGTTCTTTTCTCCATCCAATCTTCATCGTCTCTGAACTTCGAATGATGTTGTAGTGTGGTATGAAGATCTTTTCGTATTGGGTTCTCTTTAAAATGATGACTTTTCGGATGAGTTCAGCTATTTAAAACTAGTAAAATTTACTTCCGTATCATTAAAGAACCGCAAGAACTACCTTCAAGTGATAAGTGATAAATGTAGGTGATAATCCTATTGACGAGGAAGAACAATGGAAGAGTATATTCTCGTATAAAAACGTTCCCACCAACTGTTCGATCTCTTCTTCTACATAAATTATTACTATGTTTTCTAGACGTACTGACCTAGAGTTCACGAGGGAATGAAATTAAACTAGACCGGTTTTCGCACGTTCTAACAATGAGAAAGCAGAGACGGACAGAATAGGATAAGAGATCGGGTACATTTGACCTGATATAGGACATATTTCAATATATACTCTACCTTAAGAAAAGAAATGAAATGTAAGGATCGCAATGATTTCGTATACATGAATTATTTGCATAGTTTGTAACCTCTATTCTAAATATTCTATCTTTACTCCATATAATGTTTCATGTCTTATTTTTGAAGACAAGCGTACATTACATTTCCGACATCTACACGAATGGGATCAATCTAATGGCTTTTGAATAGAATTCTTCTTTATTTTCAAAAAAAAGTTCCTGAAAGTTTTATTCAGACTAAAAATAACTCAAAAAATGATTTCTTCGAAAAGTGAGAGATAATTAGAATATCAGATGAGTAGTATTTTAAAAGTGTTTGCAATTATAGAAACTCTTGAGAATTCTCTATTAGTATTAATACTATACAATAATTAGTGAATTAAAAATAGATACTTGATCATTTGAACTACATTGGAAACATCCATTGAACCATCAAAACACAACATTTTACTACTTTTGTATTCAAAAGGAGAACGTTAAATACAACCTATCTATGAGCAGGGTTTTTTGATCTTTTCGCTTTCCATGTTCATGAATAATTTCAAAGTTAGATGAGTAGACGAAAATAATGTAAAACGTCAAAAAACATATAATAGAAAAATGAGGAAAATGACAGAAAACAATAAAGTATGGGCATAAATTTTAATAAGGAACTAGGATCTTTTTTAGTCTGTCCAAGTCCCTCTTACATTTCATTCGTGCATTCCACTATATTTCATCTATCAAATGTCGTTACTGCCCTGTGGACTAAGATACAATAGAGATACTGATAATAATACTAATGATAGAGGGTGGAGATAAATTACAATAAGGATTGAAGTAATGGTAGATCAAATGCAATACAAGATTCATACATATAACGACATTTTGCAGTGAAGGCCACACACTATCCCAAGGGATAACAACACCCACAATTTTATGCAATTCAGACATTTGTTGGCATCAACTAGCATCATAAATTTAATTACTTTTATCACACTCCAGATCCACTGATTTCATTGCTCAGTTGATCTTGATAAAAAAAGTGTTAAATTGTAGCTGTAAAAGCAATCATTTCCCATGTGTAGAGGCGAGAACTTAATTTCTAACATTTTAGATTTTAGACAATGGCAACACGAAATAGAAAGGCATAGCAGATAGAAGTTGTCTAGCATAATGAAAAATCGTATTCTCTCTTCAAAAATTGAAAAAAATTCCTTGTAAGACACTATGGCTCCTTTTTCTTTTCATGGATGTATCCATGTCATACACTATTCCCTTCATTTCTGCAGTGATGTTCATATACGAATGAATGGATATATAAATGATGCTCCTAGAAGGAAGTTGAAGAGTTTCAAATAATCCTTAGGTATTCTTATAATATCATATTGTTATTGTAGAAAACGTGGATATGTTTACGGTCGAATGAATATCTCTTGGACCATCTCTTGTATGCAGAAGGAGACGAAATACAAATATAGTTAGGGGCTTCTGAAGCAAAAAGAGAACGCACCCAATACTCAATCATTCATAACATATCATTTATGGAGATGAAGAACAATAGAATTAGAAAATTAGAAGAAGAATTAGAAATAGAAATAGATTATGAGAGTAAGTATATGAGAAGATAAACATTAAATATTATACAAAAAAAGAAACCAGTTAGAATTTTCTTCTGACGAGGTCCCACTAATAAAACACTACACAATGAAAATCATTAAAAAAATGGTTTTCGAAATTCAATTATCACTTAAAATTGTTCAACTTAATGAAATTAATTATGTCTCATTCAAGTTAATTTTCATAACAATTGACTATTAGATATTTTGACGTCATCCTTAATTTTGTTCCTGGATTACAGATATAGCGTGATAAGTGGATGAAATGCAGCAGTTATTTACTTATTGCATCACGCGATATAACTTCTGTAACACACCGAACACAATCTTTTTCAAGGTAAGATATTTTGCCGAGATTATTTTTGGGATTCATATATTGGAGGAAAATCAAAGTGGATAGCATTATACAAGGATTACTGTAGAGTGAAAGGCAATCATAATAGAAAAAAGAGTAATCAATAACTTTTGTTACTACTTGAAGACGAATACTTGTATAGTATTTGTTATTGAGAATGAGATTCAAATGCGAACTGAGAACGATAAAAGAAAAGAATAGTAAATAGGACAATTTGTGATAATGAATAGTTAGCATAAAAGAACAAAAAAAGAATGTCAATAGAATAATAGAATAGAAAAAACACAAGAAATTGTGGAATTGATGAGTTGTTTATGTGTTTTTCATACTACAAAAGGAAATATAAATTGGTGTACGATCTGTTCGATACTTTTGATGAAGGTAAAGCTTTAGCTATCTTTTATTTGAAAATAAGAATGAGTAAATTTGAAATTAACAAAAAATCATAGTTCTTTGAAAAACTAATGGCTCTGACGCATCACACTTTTGAGAGTGTCGAATGAAGGAAAAGGAGAGGAGGTAATATGAGTAGAGTTAGAATAGACTCAGTCTCTGTTATGACATAAAATAATTCCTCATAACAATAGATACGAGACTTACTTAATCATGAAAATGAAGATAAAGACAATATCGATTAATGATGAAATGATTGATATTATTGCTTAATCTACACTATAAACGTGGAATAAGAGAACAAACACTTTCACAAACTATCTCTTTATACACGTTGAAAGAATAGAGACACAAGCGAGGAACTATTTTTTAGATAGAAGATTTAGAGCAACTCGATACCTGATTTTTAAGAAAAGCAAAAAAATTGAAAATCCAACCAAATGGTTTTCAGTTAGTTGAAAAGCCATCAAGAATGAAGTGAGGATGAGATCAATATGAATGATTGTAGAGTGTAATGATTGAACAATGAAGGGTAATTAAGAGATCAAGGGGTGATAGTAGACAACAGATGTTGATGAGACGATGAAGAGGAAGAGATGGAGAAGGTGTCAGAGGATGGGGGTCATGGAGCGTCAAGAACGTCATGAGTCTGAAGCAGGACACACTCCTTCATTTAAAGAACAATCAAAAATCAAAGGATTTTTCCTACAGTTAAAAATCAATTACGATTAATCTTGGATAGAAAAAAGATATGAGTAGAACTGAATATCAAAGAGTGATATTTAAAGACCCGCGAATCAAATTGTTCGTCTCATTTATGCAAAGGGAGAGGTAGGTTTAAAAAGCTGCGGAAAATCTAGCGTAGTGGAAAATCTTCGGAAGATTCGAATCATATTGCCGAACTTTTAAATTTTCAAGAATAGCCTCTTTGCTTGCCATAACAAACGTGATTCATTCGTGATTCAAGAGATTAATAAGTTTCGTTAGCATAAAATAAATATTGTGCGGTATGTAAAACAACTTTATCTATCTATTTTGTTTTCACAGTTTGTTCATGAAAATATTCGTGGGAGTCTACCTTTAACTGCCATTGGACCGTTTACAAGTTTATGTAATATTATGGATTGTTTATACATTTGGAATTAAACATTTCGTTTCCGGGTTCTTCTCAAGGACTTAAAATAATCTAAGACGAAACGTAGACACTGAAAAAAGTGTAAGGTCTCATGGCTTTGAAACAACGGATGAAAAAAATTCTTTAATAATAATATATTTATGTGGGTTTCAGCTAAGTATGATAATGAGATACATAGAGAAATACATTAGGGATAAATACAATACCACAACGAGGTAAATAGTAAGATTGAATTAACAGATAATGATGATATAAAAATGTTTAAGAATATTTGCATAGCACATTACTTCATCGTCAGAAGAAAAGCTTCAAAAGAGTAGAAAGAGTTGTTTAGGCAAGCCTCTAGCATATTCAAAGGACAAGTCAAAAAAGTTCTAGTGTACTCTAGCCGACACATTGTTGAACTAGTAAGATTTGATAGCCCATGGTCACGATTTCAAAACACATTGACCAATTTTCCAATTTTCAAATATCGCGCCTTTGTACTAAAACTTTTAGATCAACGAATAATGAAGTAGTATGTAATGAGACATCGAAAACTTATCCATCATCGATACTCTGAGACTAAAAAAATCCCGAAAAGAAAGAAGAAATGAAGAGTCGAGTGAGAATTGAAGAGTACTCTATCCTTTTACTCTATTTTCATCTCTATTGAAACAAAATTTGATAATGTCTAACTGCGAGATGCACTTATCACGTATTTTCAAGATTTATCCAAAAAGATCACAATTTGCACGACGAATTTTTAACTTTAGAAATACCTTAAAATAAAAATAAAATTTTTAAAAAACATAGAGTATTAAATGCATTTTGAACGTTCATAGAAATAGATGGAAAACTAGTCGAAATCATACAAGAATTGTTTATAAACAAGTGAATTAATTAATTAATCTTTATCACATCTGCACATTGGTGCGGTGGGTCATGACAGGGGGTTCTTCATAGATTAATGGGTTACAATTCTTTCTTCTATTCATCGGTTCATCGATCGTGTATGCCTTGATGGTTTTTCAATATCTGCGTTTACTACGAAGTAGAATCCAGAAAATAATCCATTAGAAATAGAAGTGAACAACCCACGTAGCAGTAGTTGCATCGTCCGAAGTGGCTGCATGAAGAAGGAAATACACCTCCCGGCTTTCCAAACACCTTCTGGGAGGGGATTCAACTGGGTTTCTTATCTGTAGATTTTTTTTTTTAAAACAAGTGAATGATAATCAAATATTCATACTCTCCACTATTACCGAGATTGAGACTATAGTACATCTTTCAATCTACTGAGTAATTTCCATTTGACAATTTCAATTTATAAACAAAAACAGGCGAAAAGCAATGAGGTTTTGTGTTAGAAACATAATTTGGAATCAGAGGAGATATTCGAGAATAATTCGATCTAAAAGATAACACATTTTAATTTGAACTCGAATGAACTGAGAATACATTATTTTACATCCATAATTGTGGGGTGTAATCAGAGAGGAAATAATTAGAGAGACTCGAACTTGTATCAGCTGTCTGGATATTGACGTCATTTGAAGGTCAGAGGGAAATATATTATAGTTTAATTTAAAATATTTATGTTTTATTCGATTTTTTCATATATTTAACGGCAAAATTTTCAATTAGTGAATTGAACATTTAATGACTGTCACAAAATAAATCAAAAACACTTAAAACTGTGAAATGTAGACATTCGGATGTGTAGCATAATATATATCCCATGTTTCACAAAGCGAAACCCTAACCCTACTCTAACCTACCATAACCCCAACCCTACCCCTACCCGTTCTGAATGTGATGGTAGATGTAAATGGAGACAGCGTGTGGGGTGGAGGCAAAACACTTTTATATTTCATTGATTATCGCAATGTACTCACGATATATAAATAATTGAGAAACTGTTATGTGCGCCACAGTTTCTTTAAAATGTTGCAAAAAGATCAAAAACTGCCTCAGAAAGACTAATCATTAACCGCATGGAATTCTTAGCATTTGGGTATGTTGTCGTCACCGGCGGGGATTGAACCAACGTGGGATGGAGTGCTGTGCAGCGCCTCCTACCACTCGGCCATTATGCGATGTCAGCTGTAACACAACTAGAACTACACATACACATGAGTCACTCTCGTCGCTCTCACTTTCCAAATAGTGGGTGTCATCGATGTTTGCCTCAGGGATCAGGATGAGAGCTTGTCCCGATCGATAGTACATACCGTATACTTTGCGTGAGAAGCACAACTGCGAAAATCTCTCATGTAACTTATCACTCGATCACTTCAACTCTTAGATATTTTCCTGTTATTTTGAATTAAATCAAACAATTTATATTAAACAGGAACATATTTTTCTTTTCTTTTCATCTCTCCTCCATTCCATATTCGTCTTACTATTCCTTCTTGTTATTCTTATTCAATATGATCATTTCTAATATGAATAATCATTGTATCTAGATCGAGTATTATTGTATTGTTATGTATACATTCGAGGGATGAGCAATGCTCAATATGACTCAATACCACCTTATCTATTTCTCTCCCTCTCCTTCTACATTTAGACTCTCTCCCTCTCCTTCTTCTCCATGCAACACCATCAAATTGCCATTGTATCAGATCAATTTTGTATCTCTACCGCACTATACGAATCCTATTATTGATTGTATACTATCCTTTACTTTGTCTAAACAGTAAAGTGATCTCAAGTAATACTAAAGATGATGATTCTGATAGTATTGTGGAATAGTGGACATCTACTCCCCTGTCCTTTCCCTATCTCGTACTCTTTCTAAATTTGCATAGTAGCTACCAGCCGAATGGACATACACTGGAGAGGGGAGAGAGAGGGGGGAAGGTAAAGGGAGAGGGAGAGGTAGAGAGAGAGAGGGAGAGGGAGAGGGAGAGAGGTAGAGGGAGAGGTAGAGGTAGAGAGTATTTGAACAAGGGTCCTCGTTGCGTATTTCTTCCCCTTCTCTACCTTCTCTTTCCATCCTTGATCTTCTCGTATACTACTCTCACTTACCAATATTAGACATTTGAATATGTTTCATTATATTTCACACAATAATTGAATATCGTGGCATCTCATCTTCATCTCATTATTAATTCACCTAAAAAATTTTAAAAAAATACTGTTCACTGTTGTTACCAATTCCATAACCGACTCGTATTTCTATCATTCATATAACGTGTTTGTAGCTTGAATTTTTTTCTCGCATTCTAAAATGATTAAGTTATATGTATTTATTTACCATGTTGTTCTTATTTGAGATGAACATTTTGTTTAGACTGACTCATGGTTCCATTTCTCCGTGATCAATGAATCTGAATGACCATTCACTTCTATAGTCTAGAGTCTCTTTCTATAGTTTTCTCTTCTATTCCCATTCTATTCATGCCTTTCCAGTTTCTTCGGAGCTTCTCCTAGAATCCACCACTGAGTCACCAGACGTTGTGACTGTCCCTCTCCTTATTTCTCTCCCTCTCCTTATTTCTCTCCTCCGTAGTTTATCATCTCTAATCAATCGATATCTTACTCCATACTTAGTCATTCACAATCTGATTCATTCTCAAGCACAACTTCTTATAGAAGTACCGTCAAAACGAAAAAAAGTGAAACATTTGTCAAATAATTTGACAAAATTTGACAAAAGTTCACAAGATTTTGAAAATTTTGAATCATTATATCTAAACGCGGTTGCTATTTTTTTAAATAGACAATAGGGTATTTGAGCATCACTGGGCTTGCCTATTTGACCTATGAAGAAAAAAATTTAAATGAATCACTGTGAACACTGTTTTGTGAAACTGGTATACGGTAGGATTTTCTACAGTATACCACTTTTGCAGTCTGATCTACGATATGATCCAAACAGTGCACATTCGATATAAGAAGTCAGGTAATGCTATATATATCCATAATTAGACGAAAAAAGCGCAATGGAAGCAGTTTTACAGTAAGATTCTACAGTATGCTACAGTATACCAATTCTGCTCCGCAACGCTCCTGATTAATTTTTTCACTTTTGTTTTTTTTTAACACACCTACAAAACAAAATCAGAGATAAAACATCATCAAGATCATGAAAAATGCTAAAAATGGGAATCTTGTGAACTTTTGTCAAATTTTGTAAAATTATTTGACAAATGTTTCACTTTTTTTCGTTTTGACGATGATTTCATTCTCTTTTTGAAACATGACTTGACTTCTTTATTTATTTATTTATTATTTATTCATGTGGTCTTCTTCCATTTCTGTATGAGATCCTCGGTTCATTTAAACTCACACCCCGAGCTATTTTAAAACTCTCCGCTTTGTCAATGCTCTCTCCCTTTCTATGTCTACGAGAGAGTGTTGTCAGATCGGAGAGAGAAAATAGCTTAAGGTGTTTTATTCCGAAGAATTGCGAGTTAAAACAAAAAAAAGTATTTACTCTTATCTTCCATTAAACCAATCTATCTTCTGTCTCACTCGATCGATATTGATCCTTTATCATCTGTGGAATTGAATTCTCACTTCATCAATATCATCAATGTACTTGTGTTTACCTTGTTCCATGAACCTCTTGGTCTACCTCTGCCTTTATCTGTCCCTCTCCCTCTCCTTCTATCCCTCCCTCTCCCATTTCTATATTCGTACACGCATCTTCCTCCTTCTTCTTCACTACAATGAATCGTATATCGATTTCACGCCCATTGCTCAATTCCTATTGATAGTCTGCAAACAATTTGATAAGAAGAAGAATAGGGGTGTCTCCAAGAGGGAGAGGGAGAAGAAAAGCAGAGGGAGAGGGAGAAAGAGAGGGAGAAGAAAAGCAGAGGGAGAGGGAGAAGGAGAGGGTGAAATAAGACCAAATCGCGCAATAGTGTGCCATCTATAAACAATCAACATTTGATCCATCATTATGTACATATATTCTTTAGAATCCTATAGGATTCACATAACTTTTGATCTATTTCTTCATGGAATGGAATAATCACTTACGAAAACGTCATTGATGATTGTATTGTATTGCTTCTTCTCTTATTTTAATTCATTATTGCTGCACAAAATGATTTCAATTTGGATTCATTTTTATCTTATTTTGAATTATGATATGCGAGAATTCTGAATTCTGAAAATATTCGCGGGTTGCGATCTTTAACCAATCGATATTCGTTGCAGTTGTCGATTCCATGGTGTCCTGAGGCGATTGAGGACATACGGTATCCGGCATGGCAGGTATCTTACTGTGGATTGGCACTATTGATTAGTATTTCTTCTTAAATTGAAACTTTCATGTAATAGTCTCTAGAGCATGTAGGAAAAAATCGAGATTAGTGAGAAAATAAATGATGAAAATGCTTAGCGATTCCTTTTCTCACTCGTTACTCCATCTTTCTTATTAAATTCTGATCTATGGTTAAATTCTCTGTAAATCCCATCAATAATTCGATATACTAATCAATAAATCAATAAAAAGGTGATCATCGAGAAGAAGGCTGCAATCCTTGTTGTTGCTGGAATCTCAAAGATGGCGCTGTTACCATCGGAATATGGACATTGGTAAGTTGATCTTTGATCTTTAATCTCTCCGCTCCCTCTACGACTCGGTCTGTCTGTGTAGCGCGCGTGATAACAGCTATTCATTTGAGGGAAAAAATGAATGCGGCAAGTTCTGTAACAAAGATATTGATTTGAATCGAAAATCTTTTCTCTTCTATCCTGTCATTTTTGTATTCGAGATCGGAAAACATTCTTTTTTTCACATTTTCAATTCTGAAAATGACGATTTCCAGTCAAAAGTACATTCAAAACTGATTCATTTACCTGATATCGATTTATGGATACAGTATGATCATGATAGGTGTATTCTCTGGCCTCTCTCATTCTCTTCGGATGGCAGACATATGTCATCTCATCCTGTCAAACTGTCGTCATGGCTCAAGCCAATCTACAATGTGAATACTGGTGTCCATGTGTGGGAGCCTCCACAAAGAGGACTGCCGCTATCATTGAAGGTACGCGCTATCGCGCCATATGCCGCGCACTCACATCAGACCGAGTCTATGAAAAAGGGGCGGAGCTTAGAATGAAAGAGTAGGCGGAGTCAGGGTATTGTTGCAGGTCTTTTCGATAGCTCAACTCGGTTTGATGGGATGGCAAATGGCTGCGATCAAATATGAAAAGGATCGAGCTGCAAATACTTTATTGCCTAATTATAATACTTATGGAAGATATGATGTACCATCATATTATGAGAGTTATTGGCAGAGTCCCGAAGAACGATACTATACGGGTACGGTAGAGATATGGCACGATGAGTACTGTAAATGAACGTTATCCGGGGTACTTTAGACATACGGTACGAAGGGTATTACAGACATGTCGTATTATAGAGAATCACGATTGGTGTGAACTAAAAGATAAGATTAGGATATAGATAGGTGTTGCATGTACAATTATAATAATACTTTAAAGAAGCTAGTGTTACAGTATGAAAATGTTGATGTTACAATGATAGTGCTGTTAGATCATACTGAATCTGATGAGATGGCAAATAATCAATCGATATTTTCAGGTCTTTTCATCATCCAAATCCTTTGTCTCATCTCAGTATTCTTTCTTCTCTTTGCTAGTATCGCACTGATATATGGAGTACACACTGTATGTTCATTTATATTTTCGAATTTACTTATCGTAAACTTAAATTGGACTCTTCAATGTCGTCTCTTATATGTTGTTAGCCATGAAATGAATCTCAATCTTACGAACGGAATTACAAAAGTGTAAGAGCTTTTTAACAAAACAGGATAACGAGAACGTTTTACTAGCTAACATTATTAACAAGATTTGAAAAGAAATGTTTAGTCTTTCCATAAGCCAATAGTCAAAATAAGTAAATTATGTTTCCAGTGGTCGAGATATTTGATGTTCCCATGGTTCATTTGTATGATATCGACCATTCTCACCTCACTTGCATACTGTATCATGTGGTGGGCTGGAGATGTACGGTAAGTATACGATAGATAAGAGTTATTGATTGTTCTAAAATATTCTCTATCGATTTATTCAGTGATTACTGGCTCGCTCTAACGATTCTCGAGATTATTGGAGTCCTCATAAACGTAAGAAAGATCAAAGATCAATGCATCCTTTTTATCGATTTTCTTGCAGATCTACTGTCTAGTAGCGGTAATAGTATTTTATCGACGAATCCAGGCCGAAACCGATTACTACGAGGGAAAGAATCGAACTGTTGAATATCGGTATTGATCTTTGATCTTTCATTGATTGATCTTTGATCTTTGATCTTTGATCTCAGGAAGTCCACTCGTAGTGTTCGTTCATCTCGTCGTGATCTATTAGAGAATCAATTTGATTCATATGATGGTGCAGGTGGTCCATTCCCTGAACATCAAAGAATTGATCGAGCTAGAAATCCCGTCAATTATCCACCTGGTATCGATCTATAATCTATTATCTTTGATCTTTGATCTTTTGATCTTTGATCTTTTTTCAGCATACAATCCACCTCAGTACCTAATAAATCCACCTTACAATCAACAACCGTATCAGCCCGTTTTAAAGGTATTAGCAACCATTAGCAACCGAGATCTACATACCATCATTCTCGTGTCCATTTCCAGGCCTTCCCTCAGCCCACACACCCACCCGTACCCAATCCTCCATATCCCATGGGTGATTACGAAAAGGTTTGATCTTTGAACTTTCAGATAGACCTTAGATCTTTGATCTTCAGGAGCCTTCGCGAACGGGCAGACCTCGATCCGCTTCCACTCTATGGAATGCAGATGATCCAGTTGGAAGTTGGGTCCAAAACCAAAATGAAATTGGTAAGTCTCGGTTTTGGTTAATGCTTGGTGTTCTGTTGAATAAGTAATTGAGTTGGTAATTTTCACTTCGATCTCGGGATTCCATCTAACCTACCGTAATGTATCGTAACCTACCGTAACGTATCATAACCTACCGTAATGTATCGTAACCTACCGTAACCCCTCCCGTAACCTGCATGGCCATGATTTAATGGGCTCCTTCTAGCTCTTCTATCAGGGGGTCGTCGACCAGATCCAGATGAGGCTAATAGTGAACCAGTGGCTGGAACACCGAATGTACGCAATCTTGGAGATGTCTATCCACTTCAGGTATACTGTAGTTCATTGGGTCATCATTTAACCTTGATCTTTGATCTTTGTAGACATCTCGAAGTGTTCCGTCGATATACGGTGATGATCACAGACATCATCGAGGCGACCACCGAAGGTTTTATTTTTTCACTCAATAAATCGATAATTGTATCAATCGATAATTTCAGGAGTTCATCACGCCGTAGACACAACTCCGGTAGGGCTCGAGATCGCGATTATCGGGACCGGGATCGGGATCGGGATCGAGACCGGGATAGAAACCGACATCGAGATCGGGACCATGATCGACATAGGTATGGTAATTCACAGAGTTTAGTGTTGAATGAATCGTTTAGATCTCGATCGATGGGAGGAAGAGGAGATCTTACTTCAGCTTATTATTCAAGCGAGAGTGATACTGGTAAATTTGAATATATTGATTCATTTTGCGCCTGTACAATAACGATCTATGTTGCTTATCGATTGATTGATTGAGAAATCTCTCGTCATCGACGTGGAAGTCGTCATCGTAGAAGTGGGCGGAGTCGAGATAGACGAGGAAGTGAAGAAAGTGAGAGTGAAAGAACAGAAAGGAGTGAAAGAAGGAAGAGCAAGGGTGATGGAAGAAGGTACAGTACTCTCTCATATATTGATTGTTGGATTGAGCTACAGTAATAGTACAATTATATTCTTTTTCGTTTAACCATTATTCCATGGCCGAGCGTTTCATCATTCTAAATGCCATTGATGACCTTTGATCTTTCAGAAGTCGAGCTGGAGATCGAGAGAAGAGGAAAGCAAAGGAGGAAGAGGTGACAGAATTTCCCCTCCATCGAGGACTTACCATCCCTCAACACATTGTGATTCCTCCATCAAATGGAACAAGAGGACCCGATGGGAAGTTGGAACCACAAAAGTTCCAGGTATACTGTAGATCTGTGACAAATTTTGCATAAGGGTTTACTTTATGAGGAAACTCGCTAGATATGTAAACAAAACAGTTAATTTATGATTCATTAACATCTGTGTGGTAATGATGTAAATATTCTTTCCAAGCATTAAACTCTCGTTCATTTACCTCCAAACGCAAAAATTTTTTACTGATTTTTTCAGATCAATTCAAAAATCGTAATAAAGTACGACAAAGATGATGAAGAGGGTAGTGTGAGGGTATTACCCAATGGAACTTCTGCCTACGCTCGTAAACCACTGCCTCCAACTCCAGGAAGCCAAGTAAGTAATCAATTTATTTGATCTACCAATCGATAATCTTTCAGAGAATCAATTCCCAAGTGTAACTGGTGATGTGTCATACTGTAATCATGAATGAATACTCAGGAATCTCACAAAGAAGAATTATCAGATTATTCTTTTTTATGTTTGTAATAAATAGCAGATGTTTTCCTTGATGTTTCCCAGTGAGATCTCTTAATCCATTTGTACATATAACATTCGCTTATCTATCAGCTGGATATTTCGTTATTGAAGTAAACGATATTTATATTTAATTACCCCTCAAAATTAAGTGCAAGTTATTTTTATGAATATTTTCCATTTGTACAACTCAAACCTGATTTCATCATAATGAACATAGGCTAATGATTATTCCCTTTTGTGCCAGAACTATTTATCTTTTCTTCTCACTTATAACATCTCATTTATCTATGATAAAGTCAACCTCGTTTTTGAGGTGCTTAAATTGATATGATATATCATGTAAATTGTACCTTCCTTCAAACTTCTACCAGGTACTGTAGGAATTGATAAAGATATGATAATTCTATTAGTCGTTCCATATACCTCTGTTGATTTTGGGGTGCTCATTAAAATTGAAATATCTGAATTTGCTGATCAATGTGAGGTTCAAAGTACTGATTTTATGACCGATGATATTTTGCAAGAAAATTTTTGTAAAATCACTTGCAAAAAAGATTTGAGAAGATCGTCCAGATTCTGATAAAGAAGTGTTTTATAGTGAAAAGTAGAGAAATGAGAGAAACACAGAGACAGACAGACGTGCTTATCATTTTATAGAGTAAAGAAATTTATATATTCGATTACCACATTGAGCACGAAATCATGTTCGTGTCATTTCTGGTGACCATTATATATAGTGATATAGGCTCCGCCCATTTGTTTACTCGGGCACTAACACCGCGCTGTAGCTTATTCCCAGAACATCAGACAAGTACAGTCATGTAGTATATTGTTCTGAATTATGCAAAACAAACAAACATACGCAAAATTTTTAAAAATTCAACATAAGATTTTATTGTATTTAAAAAAAAGATGTCTTTAATGATGAGTTATAAAATCTGACACAATCGAACAGTCCATTTATAATGACCGTAACTTATTACGGTATTCTCAATTTAAGTTGCGTTATTTTTACGGCTCTGGATTTGACGGTTCTTATTCAAATTTTCACAATTTTACTTATTTTATTTGTTTAATTCTTTTTTTGTACTTAACTAACGTGTTCAGAATGACGGCACAAGTGGAGCCCGTGCGTGTCTTTCGTCGTAATGATCCTGGCACAAAGAGAGAGGTATATAACTTCATATTCACACCATTGATCTTTACGTGTATTAAATCATACTGATCTATTCAGGATTGGAATCGATGGCAACTTGTACCTTTCGAGGAGATGGACAGTTCACTCAATGTCCAACAATGGATCCAACAGGTTGGTGAAACAAATGACAATTAGCAAAGCTTACGAGAGTATAAAAATGTCATGAAGTTCATTCGTACGCAAATTCTAATCATCTTTTCGATAATTTCCCTAATGATGATGCTCCACTTCTATTTGTTTTGCTTATTCGGCTTTCCAGTTTCGAAGTGTAATTTATTAACTATTTGCAGACAATAGCCATTGATCCTTCTGACATGGACGCTATTCTAACTCCTCCACCTGAGGTCGATGATGGTGTATGGAAGTACGAACATCTACGACAAGTCTGTCTGGAACTCAATGGACTTGCACTCTTGCTACAGGTTCACTTTCCTTCCTTAAATTATTATTTTGTTGTTTGCTATACTTGTAGTATTTGTCATTCATATTTGCTATACGACTGCTGTACTGGTCTGAGTGAAGTTTATCAGAATGAAAACTAAAAGTATAGAAAAACACACTAAAAGTGTAACTGTTGGTGTTGGTGATGATTAATGTAAATGGCTATTACAGGAAGAGTGTGATCCTACTGTTTGTCTCCAAATGACAGCCACGGAACAATGGATCTTCCTTTGTGCTAATCATAAGAATCCCAAGGAGGTATCAATTCTATTTATGTTATATTCATTTCAATTAATTTATTTGTAAGACTTGCTATGGCCTCATACATCATTATTGCAAAACAGCGATAGTATATAGTTTGATCACGAAACATGGAAATGTGTGAATGTGAATGTGTCAGATTATGATTCATTTTTACAATGTAATAATAATAGAAATCGTTGACACTTGTAGTGTTCTGCTATCGACTATACTCGACACACCCTTGATGGAGCCTCGACGTTGCTCAATAACAGCAAGTATTTCCCCTCGAGAATCAATATCAAGGTTAAACCATTCATAATTGACACCTACAGTAAGTTAGTAATCGTTGTAGGAGTCATCGATATCCAAACTCGGATCGATGTGTCGTCGTGTCTATCGCATCTTCTCTCATGCATATTTCCATCATCGAAATATCTTTGATGATTTTGAACAACGAACACGTCTTTGTCTGAGGTTAGTAATTGTTTAATATTTGTAACAGTTGTGGTATTTAATTACAAAGTGATTAATAATATTTCTCAATTCTAGATTTACATCGTTTGTGACAAAGTTCGATATGATGTCATCTGAACATCTCATTGTTCCTATTCTTCCTTCTCAAATCGCTGCTATCGCTGATTCCGCCAATTCGGCTGCAGGTGCCGCCCCTGTATCACCATCGGCTTCTTCTGCCTAAATGATAGACCACGCCCCCTTTATATCTAGCTCCGCCCCTTTTACCGTATCATCCACAAATCTGTCCCCTTTTAACCATACATATACCATATATATACCAACTGACTGACACTAGCACGTAACACCCTCCAATCCCGACTGGTCTATTCTCTTTAATCCTTTTTATCCAGACTATCTATAGCCTCTTTGTAGTTTATTTTCATACAGAAATTGTTTTACTGCTAACCGTAGGCTAACTATGGTGTACTTACTGTATACCTCTCCCATCATACCACACACAATCATGCTTCATCACAAACTACTTTCCGCACCTTATTTTCCTTGTGGAAAGTGATCTAGGATCTCTACTATACAAAGAAAATATATTACTTTTATTCCTGTTTCGTCACTTTTGTCTAATATAATTTTTCTTTCATCGATCAATAGGATATGGCGAGTATACTGTAGTGTTAGTCTCTCATCATCGTTTTACAATATACTGTACCTGTAGCTGTTTAATATCGATTGATTGCTATATATGTAGATGTGCTAATACTCTTTTCTCCATTTGTTGTATACATACGTATGTAGATTGATGGTCCAATCACTTTGGTGGCATATATGTTATTCATGTTTCCTCTTTCCCATTCGTCTTTTATTCCTATATTCTGTACTATACTATCGAATGGTAATGAGGCACATGTCTCTAATATATTATGTATTGATATGAATCCTGCAATTATCGATCGATTGATTTACCCACAATAAGAGCTATCCGTACAATTAGTCTACGCAAGTAATCGCAATTTTTGCCCTCTTTTTCATTCTTTTGATCTACTTCTTTTTCCTTTCTACTCCCTAGTGGATAGAATTGTGAATGCACACACAGATAAAGCTATATCATTCCAATCAATATATCAACGCCTCAATCGATATACCGTATCAACGTCATTTTCGCTTCAGTACTTGCAATGCTGATGTGAATGAAATAACAGTGTCATTGGGTTTAATGTAGATGGCTCTGACGTCGGAAACTGCGCTCGAAGCATTGGTGCGGCTAGGATGCCCTCTGGGGCTTAAGGTAGGTGAGATATATTGATTTAGTTATTTGAAGTTATTGATTGATTGGTAGGTGAACGTAATTTGGACTCGCTACTTAAACCTATGATGCTGCCACTGAAGACTGTTGAGATTTGTGGAGATTCTGGGACGGGCAAATCCATGGTACGAAGTAATTAATCAATAGAGTATAGTATCTAATCGATACGCTATATAGTGCTATGAATGTGTCTACCGTACTCTGTTCAGTTGTGTTACACTCTGGCGGTTGAAGCATTGGCAGCACGACCAGACTCTGTCGTCTACTGGCTCGACTCAAATGCTTCCTTCCGAAGTGCCAAACTCATGCAGATCTATCGTGTGCGACGATCCGGAGAGGAAGATGTGGAGGTACTGTAGTTCGTCGGGTCGTACTTGTGATTGGGGTACGGTAATTCTTCTCATTGTCAGGATGAGGCTGTGCTGTCGCGAGTGTTCGTCAAGACTGTTTACAATGAGGAAGAGCTGACGCAGTCGTTACAAGGCATTCTCACTCTTGGGGTACGGTAGTTAATCGTGATTATGGACTAATCAATAGTTAAATCGATAATAGGAAGATCCAGACAATCCCCCAGTGGCTGCCGTCATCATTGACAGTGTTGCCGGCGTCCTGGAGGAGACATCATGGAGACTTCGAAATGGAGGTGATACGGTATTCATCGATCGATAGTTGGCAATTACAGTACTCTTTCAGGTCGGGCGCGTCAAGAGTCAGTCGTGCGACAATTGATGCAGATAAAACGATTGCTCGGCACGACAGTAATCTGTACGAATAGAGTTGTTATGAGTGGAGATGGATGTCGGGCAGGTCTGGGGCCATTTTGGAATCAGGTACGGTTGTTTCCATCAAATGTCCGGGATACTGTAGATGTTTGCTATTGATTTTCTTCTTTTTTCACTTAAAAATGTCAATGATGTATTGTTCTGTTTCATTTAGCCTTTACACGAGATGATTCATGTCCTTTTAGACGATCACACAACGTCTTCTTCTTCTCCGAACACCAGGCGCATTTGAAATACGCCGATTCCCGGACGGAAGAACGTCAAATGATACCGTAGTCCGATACACAATTGGTGATTACGGTATTAGTGATGATTCATGATCAATCGATACTCTGTTATTGTTACATTCACACTCTTTACCATTCCTTCATACATTGTGTCGTATTGTACTAATCGGATCTTTAAATGCATAATAAACATTTTATTCTATTTTTCCTCGTTTGTCAGATGATTACGAAATTGTCCCGATGACATTTTAAATATCTAACTAACCTAAATAATATTTACACGATGGTGGGTAAGTTGTGCATTGTACTTTGTAGCCAGTTCGCAGGCGCACTTTCTGTGCGCACCTGTCACGCGTCAAGCCAGCGGCAAAACGCGCGCAAAGGCCGTGACTGTGCACCGTTTTTCCTCGCTCTTTCTCTAGTTGTTTTCTTCGTTGTTGTTCACCCTCTTCATCATTTGTTCATATCATCCTTATCACTCCTTCCACTCACGAATCCTTCTTCTCGATCTTCTTCCTTTTGTTGATCAGTTAACTATCTCTCTCCCAACTGAATCCACCATCGTTTTCCTCGATATATCCCTCATAATGCAGTGTTTTCGCAATGTCATTTGATCGATCTATATTGTATGAATCGATGTTCGAGATATAAGCCCATATTGATCAGCCCTTTAAGAGAACTATAGATTTTGGTTGACTGGTTTGAGATGGCTCTTTACAGGGTAGTTTCCAGTTAAGAACATCATTCATCATAAGTAGTTGATCACAAGAGTGAAAGGATGTCTCTGCTGCAAGTTCAGCGTTCTCCATCGCCTTTTCCCTTCGACGATGCAGAAAGCTCGGTGCGTTTGAACACCTGCACGTCTTTGTCTCTTCTTCCACATGACTTTAATCAATTATTTATTTATTATCGATCGATTGCAGGCAGATTCTGAGGAGTGGTCGCAAGATTCACCACGATCACGAAGTCTCTCCGAGTGTTTCTTCGCTGTTCGCGGAGCTGCGATCATTTTACCCCATTCGGATGCATCTTCACCTACTTCATCTAGGTAACCTTTTTCATAATATATTTTTACCATTCGTTATGTATACCTTATCTCGCACGGATTATCTATATTTCCTATTATCATATCGACTATTTACTTTGAAGAGAACGTGAAAAAATAGCTCGCTTCTGTGATAAGACTGCTGATCTACTTTACCAATGCGATTGCATTGAATGGTCTTAAAATTTTTTGATAACTAGTGCAGTCTTCATTATCACAACCAACGTATAACAATATAATACAATAATACATTTCAGAGGTTGTGAGATCGAAGCGCATCTACAGTTAATGGTCAAGCTGCTCCGACCAGTTGACACTCTCAAAGTAGCCGTACGTCTTCAAACACCGGTAACTATTGATTCATTGATCCATTTATTGATTGGTTTTATTCCTTTATATTTGCTTTGCTCACTCTTTCTCTGGTGGTCAGTGAGCGTGAGAGATGGAAGATGGATGGGTAATTATAGTTTGAGGGTAGGGAGGCTATCCATCCGAGTCCCATCCATACGAATTGTCATTATAATTACACATATCCTATATCCTCTCTCTATCTCGTTCTGTCTATTTGTCAATCTATACATCGAAGATGATGGGGTAATCATTAACTCATGGAAAAGTGCTTTTCATTTCATGGATTTCGGAAATTGTTCACCTGAAAGTCATTTTTACAAGGGGCATTGCAGCGAATTTTCGAAAAGCTATAATTTTACAGGGGCACCGCCTGCGCCCATTATGATACATTATTAGTATCAATTCTCTCCCTTTGGAAACAAACCTTCCATCAGAAAAATGCACCCAAACATTTCCAATACTGAGAGATAATGTGATTTTTTGTGCGATAAATTTGCAAAGGGTTTCTCGCACAGCAAATTGTATTTTATTCATCTTTTCAGATAGCCGACCATGTCTCATATTTGGCGATGGTCCAAGTACCATCAACATCTTCATCATCTACCTCTGCCTCCACTACATCTCCATCATCATCATCTAATCATTGTACACATTCCTCATCTTCATCTCCACGTCCTTCTACCTTACTCGTAGGAATGGATTATTACAATGGACAAATGACGTCAGTGGTTACTGTATTCTGATTGATATCGATTGATGGCTACTGTAGGTGTTAATTCTTGTCGATGTAACGAGAGTGATTCATTTGTCGATGATTTCTCAAGTGGTCTTTCTCTCCCTCTCCCTCTTCCTTTGTCTCTCCCTCTCCCTTTCATTGTTCTCTCCATGACTCTCTCATTGTCTGTATATGTTCTCATATGAACATGACATCATCTATTACCGACTACTACAATGTCTTATTTCCTTGTCTCTCTTGTTCCTATGCCCCGTCTTGTAGAAAGGATCAGTCAAGGCAATCATTTTACTCGAGTTAATCAATAATAATAACTGCACAAAATATCAAAACATTAATACAGTACAATTACCTTTATTCAACACAATTAACATTTGGTGAATGATAAATCAATAAATCAATAAATGATCGATATCTTTTTTAGAATGGGCGTTGTGATGCGACTGACACGAGACTCTCAAGTGTGTCTTGTGGGAGATGGCGCTATTCGACTGTGTTGTGGTGGAGCCTATGGTCGGCCAGAACATTCTCTGCTATTTCGACCTGTCTCCGTCCAAACCATGTGGTAGGTTTTATTAAAAACAAAAAAAATCGAATTGAAACACGAATCCATGGGTTTATATGAAATGAGTGAAACATAAATTCACTGGTCATTAGTACTTTAGTCAGAAGTAAGACAACTTTATCAGTTTGCTTTTTTGTTGACAAATTATATGTATAGATGGTTTCAAATCGATAATCATATGGATTGATCTATCTATCATCGATATTATTCTCATTCAGGTACGTCTTCCAATCTCTTCATCGTGCAGCAGAGGCTGAGAGGGCGGAGCCTATTCGAGCATCTACCGCTTGTAATGCTGTAGTTGCTGCTGCTGTAGAGTACTACACGAAGAGAATGACGTCACCGGAAGTACTCTGTACACTGTGGTAAGCTTTTTATATCGATTACCTAGTGAAGATTATCGATTGATTGAATACCAATACAGTAATCAATTGTTTGGTTACAGGCAGCAATCACCAACTGAATCGGAATGGGCGGGAGAACTGAGAGCGGAGGGATTACGAGGGAGAGATGGTAGTGAGAGCACTCATCAGAGACAATTACGGTAGGAATAATATTATTGATTAGTTGATTTTTAGGATTACTTTAGTGTTTTCTCTCATCCTTTCAAATTTACCATTTGCTTTCATATTTCGCACATGACCAATTCACTGCTGTAAGAGCAAAGTAATAAATGTTACTGAAAATATCGAATAGTTTTGCTTTAATTATTGATTGATTTAGTCGCGAACTCCGGCACATTATGCAGAGCGTTGATCTGGAGGCTGTCACTACTAGAGATATCAAACATCAACTAGCTGAAAACACTCCAGATATTGATATCGATCAACATAAGGTTTGATCTTTCATTTTTTATCTTTGATCCTTTAATTCTAGATCATCTCATACATTTTTGGCTCCCTCACATGGTATTGTTGGATCGAGTTAGAAAAAAATTAGTGGGCTCGATTTTTTAAATCGATATTTTTTGCTTAAATTATAATTTTGTAACGTATAAGTGATCTGAAAACCCTGACAAGGAGTCTCTTATGTCTTAAGTTGGCGAAAAATGACGATATATAGCTTATTAGAAAGCCCTTTCACTGTAGAGAAAGAATGTGTGTTTAAAAAATCCTGCGGGGTTCTGTGCATGGAGTTAAAAAAATACAAAGTTTGAGCAATTTCTTCCTTGAAATTCCCGTCTAATGGCCGTGAAATTGCCCTGCAATGATGTGGTAGTTCTGCGATCTCTCTCTCCAAGCTAGTCGTGGCGCAGTGGCAACGATGTCGCTTACAGTTTTTGCGCAGCAGGTTCGATCCCCGCCGAAGCCATTTCTTTTGCACTATTTTTACACTCGACTTTTTATGATTTTTTTGAATTACCTAATCTACATGACTGACAGCCGTGCATCTAATTTGTAATAAAATATGTCAGTGATCATGGCGAGCTACAGAGAGAGATAGAGACAAGTAAACGAGATTGAGTTATTGCGCTATATCTGACAAACTCGGGTTAGGTTTTTTTTTCACGAAAGATGTGAGTAACTACTGTAAAAAAAATAGAATAAAAAAATGGAAATTCACTCGGAAATGGAGTACGAGAAAGGTTGTTGTCTGCATTTGTTTGGCCTATAACGAGGCCTACAAAGATTGACCCGCGAGACTTGCAGATATTCATTCCCCTTGGCGACTGATCTCTCTCTCCCTCTCACTCCTGTAGAGGAGTAGTTTTGGACGCACTCACTGAGAAAGGTCCATTCATGAATATCTGCACTATATGGCCAGTGGGGAGAGTACTCATGAGAAATGTTCGCTACACTAATTTGCATAGGTTGTCGTTTTTTCACTTTTAAATAAATTAATTCTCTGTTATTTAATAATATACTGATGTTAGATGACGATAAAACAAATAGATATTTCGAAATAAAAAATGTTAAAAAATAGGCAAAATTTACCTTCGTTGAGTCAAAATTATGTATGACGTTTACATGTCTCTCTCTCTCTCTGTAGCTCGCCATGATCACTGACATATTTTATTACAAATTAGATGCACGGCTGTCAGTCATTTAGATTAGGTAATTCAAAAAAATCATAAAAAGTCGAGTGTAAAAATAGAGCATAAGAAGTGGCTTCGGCAGGGATCGAACCCGCTGCGCAAAAACTGTAAGCGACATCTTTGTCACTGCGCCACGACTAGCTTGGAGAGAGAGATCGCAGAACTACCCCATCATTACAGGGCAATTTCACGGCCATTATACGGGAATTTCAAGGAAGAAATTGCTCAAACTTTGTATTTTTTTAACTCCGTGCACAGAGCCCTGCAGGATTTTTTAAACACATATTCTTTCTCTACAGAGAAAGGGCTTTCTAATAAGCTATAAATCGTCACTTTTCGCCAACTTAAGACTTAAGAGACTCCTTGTGAGCCGAAAATGAAAATAAGTCATCCTCGGATTATGAGGGCATAAAAATCTATGGTTCATCTGGTATTTTGTATGTCGGTGACCACACACACTTTTGATGTTTGATGCCTATCAATCAATAATCTACCAATCGATAATCCATTTATCGTCAGGAATTTGTGGATCGTGAAATTCTGGTGATTCTTGGTCAAATGGAGAAGCCATCAAGGATCTTTCCATATCTTTATCTCGGAAGTGAATGGAATGCATCCAATTGGGATGAACTACAAGCCAATAAGTGCGTAATTAATTTTAAATTCATTTTTTTTATTTTTAAATTCAGATGTGAATTTACTAGATGATGGTGTAAACAGTGACAGTGATCATAAACAGTTATGTCATACATTTTCGGTGCCCTCACCGAATTATTTTTAAATAGAAGGTAGATTTAGAAAAATGGTTATTTTTCGCTCAAATTGTAATCTTTCACATAAAAAGTGAGCTTTATATAGTGGGTCGACCGTGAAAATGAATCTTATAAGATATAAATATAGTGGGTCAATCGTCACTTTGTGAGGGTATAACAATGTATGAGTTATGTCCGACATTGATATATTGTTTACTTCATTAATCAATATTGTATTTCCAGCACTGGATACATTCTCAACATGACGCAAGAAGTGGACAACTTTTTTCCAAATCGATTTGTATACAAAAAGGTGATGATTTTTTCCTTATTCAATTGAACTTTTCTTCTTCTTGTTTTTATATTCACTAATAAACTAATTGTGTGAAATGAAGGTTTGGGTGGCTGATGAGGCAGGGACCCCGCTGCTGTCACACTGGAACGCTACCTACAAGTTTATCAAGGAAGCAAAGTACGGCCGTCACATTTATCGATTTATTCTGTCGAGTCTGATGACTTATTAAGTGACTATGCTACCATACGTATTATAAATATTATAGTTGTGAAGTGTCAAATTGGTCATTTATTTCTTGTCATATTCAGAGAATCGGGCAAATGCGTGCTCGTTCACTGTAAGAAGGGTATCTCACGATCGTCATCTACTGTAATCGCTTACGCCATGAAAGAGTACGAATGGACTCTCCAGGTTGGATCTTGTAGAAAATATACTTGATCAATAATATCGATTTATCATTCAGGAAACATTAGATTACGTGAAGAAGCGCCGTCACTGCATCACTCCCAATGAAGGTTTTATGGAACAACTTCGGATATTTGACGGTGCTCTCGAAGCGACACGCAAAAGGGAAATGTTCACCAAGTATGCGCCAATACTTTGATCAATTATCGATTGATCAATTTTTTCTTTTCAGGGAGGAAGGTAGTGTAAATTATCGACGTCACTCAGAATCATCATCTCCTATTGATCAACCAAATCAATCACAACCATCATCTCAATCATCATCATCCTCACAAGGTGGAGAAGCCGTACGGGGAATGGTACGGGCCTTTGAACGTGGTGAACTATCCGAGTCTCCGCCCATTGTAGCACCACGATTTCCCCTAGATATTGTTACTAAACGATCGTCTATTCAACAATTGAGCTAACATTATATATATCTATAGTAGTTATTATATTTACATAAATAATACTCACCTGTACATTAATTATTATGTCACTTGTACCTTACTTTCTGTGTCCATAATTTATCAGATTGTGCTATGCATTTCAGCATAAAGATCTTTGTTGTCAGTAGGACGCCCATAAAACACTGCATAATTCTAAATAGACCCTAGTGTAATAATTCAAGTTATATTTTTTACAAAAGTAAGTGTGAAATAGATGATCACTGCATGCAATATGCACAGTATATTATTGTACAATTAAAGAAAGTTTTCCTCTATGTTCGGGCAATGAACGAACGCTGGGCCTATTAAAACTCAATCAATACTACACCAAATCGATAATATTACCAAAATCAATAGCGAAAATAATAACTTGTCGATGAATGGAAAGACCGATAAACCATTTTCAGCATCAACCTGATAATGAACTTTGCGCCACGATAGAAACGAAGAACAATTAAGAGACCCACGCCCCAATGATGAATCCCATGCTGGTGCTTATTAACATAACACGGATAATATCGGACATCTTTATCTCTCCTCATCACTATTATAAGATACACAAAGCACAGGAAGTGCACTATCAGAGCCGACATGTACTACTTCCGTGCAACTCAAATCATAACTACTAACGAATTGCTTAGAGGGCGAAGAGGATCATGAAGCCCATGGTAAGACAGAAGAGACCCATAGCCTCGGACAAGGCGAATCCAAGGATAGCGTAAGAGAAGAGCTGCTGCTTGAGGGAAGGGTTGCGGGCATATCCGATAACGAGGGCTCCGAAGACGTTTCCGATACCAGCTCCGGATCCAGCTACTCCGACGGTGGCGGCTCCTGCTCCGATGTACTTGGCGGCAGAGTCGATATCACGACGAGCGACCGAGGTGTGCATGGCACGGGCAGCGACGGCGGTCTCGGCGCGGAGAGCCAAGGGGACTCTCTGGGCCTGTAAAGCAGACTCTAACACATTGTTTGAATTAATTAATCTGATCATGCATTTCAAAAGTTTCAAAGTGGCAAGAAAAAAAAGAATTAAGAATTAAAACAAATCCAAATCTATCAATGTACTACTCTAACACAATGTAATAAACAATCGAAGATGAGGTTGAATGATTAATTCAAATAACTTACGAGGAGAGTGCGGGCGAGGGGAACGGCGAGACGCTGGCAGTACATGTCGGCAGGAGCTACCTGAGAATATAATAATAAAATAGGGAAAACACATGACGTGCAGAAAATGAGCTGAAACAGTGCGAATAACCGATACAAACTGATCCTACGTGGCAAAAACACATTTCCACAAAACTTTTACTAATCTATCAATAAAAACATTCAGAAGTAAAGGTACAAATAGCATAGAAAGACAGCTCTCTGGAGACAGCGAAAGATCTCGGTATGCAGTAAGGCTGCCAGGAATGGATGAACTCTCATGCAGAACAAAAGTATACGGTAAGAATGGGCAATTTCACTGTGTGATGTATTGATTGAACATAATTCTGAAGGCTATTCTCGACTTCTTTTATTTGTTTTGTCTCTATTTGTACCCCAGATTGCAAATTTTCATAGTTGAGACCACCAAACTGGCTTTGACCATCAGTCTATCTCATTTTTGCTAGAATATGGCCGCGGTGGCTCCATCCAACGATGATACGTACTTCGCGAAGAAGGAACATCTCTTTCCACTTCTACAAGATGACACCGGAATTGCTACTGAACAGTTCCTGAGTGCATGCCAAGGACTGGCTGACTTCGTCGGTATGTGTTTAGTTGATTTTCTCGTTGAAACTGTGGTTGTTGTAGGGTTCATGGGAACTGCGTTCAGTCTCGTCAAGAACGATATCGCTGGAAACGTCGCTAAGGTGGCTTTTCATTCCCATTAAGTTGTACTTGATTTGTAATGTTTAGTTGGTTATTACTATGCTTGCTTTAGGTCCGCGAACGATGGTTGAAAGATCCAATCGGACAGGACACGCTTCAAAAGCTCATCGATTCCGATCTGAAGGATAACGGTGGAAAGATGGCAAAGGCAACGGAGGGTTTGCTTTGGTTGAAGAGGTATGACCACATTCTAAGTTTTATATTTGATTACTCATGAAACCTTTGTATGTTGTGTTGATTGAATTGAATAAGTATCTATTCTAAAACATATTGCGAAATCTTTCTTATTTACTGTCGTGTGTCTTCAGTAAGTTCTATAATAATACGTCGTAAACTAAATTTATCTTTTATTTATTATATATGAAAATATAAAATGAATTATTGCAGAGGTCTCGAGTTCATGTTGCTAATGTTGGAAAACATGGTTGCTGAGTATCGTCGTGACAAAGCCAACACTGAATCGTTAACTGCAGTCATCAAGAAGGCTTATGAAGGTAGTCTGAAACGACACCACGGACTAGCTGCTTCTACTGCTTTCAAGGTTTGTTTTCTATTATTTTGTCTGATTTTACGTATTCTGTAGTACCCTATCGTGACTGCTATATCGTAAATTAATAGTTGTTGTATTATAATTTAGCTTAATAATGTCAATATTATGATCTATTTTGCTTTTCTCTCTGCGGTTCGGTCGGTTGGACTATTATCTCTCCGCTCTCGCCTATTCCATCAAGAGAAGAGGACCAACAGTTGATTCCCCTCCTAGTAGACCTTGGAAAGTCAGGAGCGGTATATCCGTATTGTCAAGCAGGCCGATTGGACGAGCAACGCCAAGTTTTCGTGGGTTTTTCGACTATTCTAATCAAGTTTAATATGCTGACGTTTTCTTGAATGGAGATGAATTCTCTCAGAGACGAAAGGATAAATCTTGTGGATAAGAAGAATCCCCCTGTTTTGGCCCCCTCTGCATTTAATGTGCTGATAGGATAAATATGTATGTATGTATGTATGTATGATCTATTCTCACTCTCAATCGATATTTAATTATTGGAAGATGATATTCTTTCTTATTGTAATATTGTCCATAATTTGAGGTTGTCGTAATGGCTGCTCCATATCGTAAGACTATTCTGAAAGCTGTAGCAGAGGGAAGAGATGGTCTCGATGATGTATGCATCGGACATATGGAAGTTAGTTTCCTTATTTATGTTTTGTTTTTATTGATATGAACCAGTCAGCAATTTTATCGTATCAATTACATCGCTTTTCATGATTAAATTAGATGATTCAACACGATTGCATTTAATTCGATTTTCGTTTTACCATATTTTGACAAATTAGCTATCAATAAGAGTGACTGAATCACTTGATACATTCATGTGTCATATACCTTATGATTAACCTTGTCACCCTTTTTTTCCCAATACATCTTCAATATTCAATTTAATTTAAGGATCATCTGGATAACTTCCGAACGAACGTAAATACACTCGTGGAGTACTACTACAAAGTTGGATTGGAAAAGCGGCCCTAGATAATTATTTAAATATAATTAATAATTCACTCTGAATATCTACTTACCCCTATGCCACCCTTAACAAACTCCTTCTCTTGAGATTGCTATATAGTTCTATATATCTTCTTATCACATAGAATTCTCTATTCCATATCATATAATGTTCTAGGTATCAATGAATACAATCAATATTCCTTATTCTTCTCACTATCACTTTGTCTCGTTGGTGTGCTACTTGAATCTTCTTCCAATGACTCAAATATCTCTAATCAACTTCACCATCTCTTTCTCTATGTACATCCGTTTCTAACTTTAAAACACATCTTCTCACTGTTTCTCTTCATCTAGTCATCCCTAACTATGATCAGTGTGATTCATTCTACTTCAGATGCTAATAAGCTACTCTCATATTTGATTTATTGATTGAAATATGGGCGGAGTCTATTGTCTCATTGAATTCCAAACTCGTGTGTGTTGTTAACTTCTATCTGATTTACGCGTATATCGTATACACAGAATCTGCGATATGCTCTCCATTCTCTTTCTCTTCATTTCAACTCATGTATCCTTCATTTCTATATTCTTCTTTTCTATTTCATAGATTTTTATATGTAAATTTCTTTCGCCAGATCCGTTGACAGAGTGCCAATATCATTGATTGAATGACTAAAGATAAAGAAGAATATTTGATTGAATTATTGATTGATTGGCAAGATTTATTGATTCGTTGCGAGCAAGAGGCACCGTACTCTATCTGCTTCTATGATTGATTGAGTGGGTATTGATTGACGGATAAGGGTGATTACCGTATTGTTCTGTTGAAGATGCCTTGGCGTATCGTTCGTAATCTACTCAATAACGAGAAGGTTATTAATGATGTAAGTGCTTACCGTACTCTTCTATCTATCGTACTTATTGATCCATCATCATACCGTAATCCTACCGTATTTCAGTTGTCTAACTCATATCCAATCCGATCATTGGCTCGTTTCCTCATTCGTTCATTCAAGACAGCAGAGTATCAATTGGAGAAGAAAGGAGCTCCAATATCTCGTGTTCAATCAAGATTCTCTAGTATATTCAAAGAAGAATATCGTAAAGCACTCAAAAAATGACCTGATCTACCGTACCCCTTACTAAACTACCGTATTCCTCACTAGGCTACTGTCTTACCATAATAATCTAGACTTCAAAACTAGAGTTTAGTCTTGAAAGTACATACAGGTGCCCATCCCGTTACATGCTCAACCATTTTACCCATGCAGAACGGGTTCGAAACTTTAATACAATTATATTATTTACTTTTTCACCAAAGTAAAAAGAGGGTTTTGTAATACAATGTACAATGTGTAAATACTTATATTAAAGCTTTTAAATACTTTGTGTTTGTATTCTATGCACATTTGCAACATTTCTCAAGATTATTCTTAAGTGTAGCGGTGTAGACAAATAGTACGAGTGTCGATTATTTTATCATAAAACTATTTTTCTTCTGCTGACTTTGCCCATAATGAATAAGGTAAACGTAACTATCGTCATGCCACACTTTCATCGAGAAGCTTAATTTTATATAATTACAACTATGGTGAAACTATGGTGATTAATTCATTGAAGATACCATGCGGAACATGTTTCGCAATATACTCAACGACGAGAAGGTTGTTGATACTGTAAGCGACATAATCATGATCTTGATCTACCGTATCTGTAGATTATCCTTCTCTCTGAACCAAAAAGTCATCCAACTGTACATCAGTTGTCCAAGTCGGTACCGATTCGATCACTCACCCGTTTCCTCATAGTCATATAAGTCAGCTGAGACTCATCTTGAGCGAAAGGGTTTCCCCATTGCTCGAATGAAAGCTCGATTCTCTAGTTTCTTCGAAGATGGAGGACAAAAGAAACTGAAATGACGATTTCTACCGTAATCCACGCTACAGTATCTTCCCACAACATATTTCTTAATTCTCGTATTCGTTTTATACACACGATGACATCGAAACTATTATTCAAATGATGCAATTTACTCATGCTTACCAATGAAAAAGACAATGAGTGAATAATACAATGTACAATGTGTAGATAATAATATTAAAGCTTTTCAATTCGTATTCAGTCCTTCAATCTCTTACATATTCCACAGAACACCCTTCAAACACACATTTGAATATATTAATTATTGCAAATAATTACAAAAATGATAGGGTGATCAACAACGTATGTTGTTGCACAGTGTTAGCAAGTACAGTTTATGATAATTATTGATTTTTGATTATGGTTTCTAGACAGTGAATAATAGGAGTATAAATAAATGGGATACGAAACAATAATTAGCGACGATAGGAATGGGACTTTGATTTAGAATGGGGGTAGGGATGGTGAAAGAAGGGAAATAAAACGAACTTTGATAAAAATAAATAATGAAAATATATATATATATATGGATGCTGGGTGAACCTAGCGAAGAGGAATAGGAATGAATCGATTACTAATCAATTCATTGATAATCATCAATTCAAAGGGGGCGGAGTCTCAAAGTCAATTTGACTGCGAATATAATCAATGAGTAATCAATAAGAATGAGAATATGAACATTCGCTATCACAGTAAAGGTTAAAACAGACAAGAAACACGAAATGGAATTAGGAGGAGGCTCAGAAGCTCAGCTATCACTTACATAAATCAATTAATCGATCGAGTGACCCACAAACCGGACCAATCAATCAATATTATCATTTTGACACACAATACACAACAACAACCACATTGCACACTCGACCCGTATGATGACAAATATATTAGAGTGATCAAGGGATAATCATACTATACAATATCGATCCTATCGATTGATTGATTGATCGGAATATCAGACACCAACTGTACACACAGGAAAGAGAAGATACGATGGCAAGGTTGATGGATAGAGGGATACGGTAGAATACGATGAGGGGAGGGATACGGTAGACTTACATGGCATCAAAGTGGAATCGATGCGATTGTGCCGCCCGTTCTACTCGATCTACCTTCTTTTCACGGAAGTGAAGAATAAGTACAACAATCAATAATATGGAACATGTAGAGGCAATGACTAGAAGAGAAGCAAAGATAAGAGTAGATGGAGTTAGATATAATCGAAGAATCCAATGAGTATCACCAGCCATTGGTGGTTGTACCATCATACGAGCATTTGGAACCACCTGATACAGTACGGAATTCCATCATGTATTTTGAATGCGCGGGCTTGGACACCGCTAGTTATTGGGACCAAGGAATGCTATTATAATATGAAACGACTCCGCTACTTGAGAATACGCTATGGAAAGATGCATTTTGTGTAATAAAAAGGAAAGAGAAGAGGGACATGAGAGGTTCAAGTATTTGAAGGAACGTTACGCTAAGGTTTCATCAGTTCAATAAAACAATAAGGATAATTCTTACAAGCTCACTCAAAACAATCAAGAACAACTGTACTTTTGAAATGACGCTTGCATTTATTTTTCGCATCTTTAAACTACAAAAAAAATCCGAGTACATTTCTAACAGAGTTATTTAATTTAAAAAAAAAGTAACCTGTTTGTGTTGATGATGCCAATCTGCTTCTTGTCGGGAATTTCCTCTTGGTACTCCAAATTCCACTTTATCAACAAAGTTTGGACTTCGACCGAGTCCGAAGAGGGTGAAAGATGGGGTCAGACCAGCCTCAACAGAAATACATATCATTTCGATACTGAAACTTATCAAGAACACGGAGATAAGCATTGGAGAGGGCCAAATTAATCGATAATTACTCTTGCAGACTACCGTATACCTTGTGTGACGAGGCGGGAACTTGACAGTCAATAGCTTCTCGCGTAGTCTTCGTAATGTCGATGCCCAATGCTTCCATAGAGTAGCTAGTACAAGCTCCTCCCCAGATCACACCTGAAACAGTATACAAATATGTAGCTTTTGAAACATGCTACTCGCAGGTAGTAAAGTAAATCACAAAAATAGCGAGGAAATACAAAACATATCGATTACCGTACCTTTTCCCTTCGCGATATCCTCATGTTCGGGTAATGGAGCGAATGTCTGCACTTTAAGGAAGGTGACGTCACGCTCATTCTGAAATGTAAATAATCGTTGACATAGGTCGAATAGCTAGGTTATCGGTTTTCAAAATCCGGTCAGGTTTTTCGATTGTTGGAAAATTTGGCTCAAAATCCGGTCAGGTTTTTCGATTTTTGTGAAATGATGGATCAAAATCCGGTCAGGTTTTTTGATTTTTGTGAAATTTTGGAACAAAATCCGGTCAGGCTTGGTACTTTGTAACATACTTTTCGACCTATGATCGTTGATCTTTGATCTCTCTAAACAGAAAAAAAAACACATCAACGCATTGATGAAGTTGACAACGTGCAGGAAAATTGTAAAAAATAGAAAAAAAATAAAAATAATGAATATTAAAAAGCGTACTTTATCACTAATCTGAATAGACCATTGCCAATCATCTCCATTCAATCTCCATTGAGTCAGAATATCTAGATATCCATCCTCCGCAAAGTCGAAGAAGTAACTCATTTGTACCTGAAACAATCAATGTACATACCGTAACCAATTGATACCGTAATCTGAGAAATTTAAAGATCAAAGATCATTTAGATGCTTACAGTTCCCAATGCCATGGCGGGAGTGAGCGGAAGAAGGTCAGGCTGTTGGAAACGACTTAAAGAATTTGTTGTCATTGAAATCATGGGAAACTACTTTAAAAAAACTTACTTTCCATCTTCATTGAAAAAGTAAGCAAGAATATTGTTCTGTCCACCGACCGAACCAAGAGTGACCAGCAAGTCCGGATAACCTATAGAATATATATTGAATAGAATTGGGATTAATCTTATCTTCATCCCAAATTCATATAACTACAATAAATAATTCTTACTAAACCCATAATAGCTGAAAGTGCATTGAAGATCTCTTATAAAATATATATTGATATTTTATCGTAAACACATTTGACCTAGTCTTGAACAGGAGTGGATTATCATATCATACCAGATCACAAATTGGAAAAAAAAGGACAATAGCCTACAGACCACACCCAAACATACATTATTTCTTTTTTTAAAAGTAAAATGAACAATATAACAAGTCGTATTATAAAGAAGTGACGTACCATCTAGATTATAGTCTCCTACACGTAATCTCGCAAGTGTATTTGGCTCTTGTACCAAAGATGGATTAGATTCTCCCTTGTAGTTCTTACTCTGCAAACAAATCAATCAATAATCCAAACAACTTTTGAATGACAATTGATATTCATGTGACAGGCAAATATTGATTGGCATACACATACTTTGACAGACAAATATAAATTGACAGACATAAAATGATCATACCTTAGTCTTCATATCGATAGGAACTGTGGACCATTCTCTCCATTTATCTCCATTGTATGAAGTGACTTGAAGTGAATCAAGAGATGTACAACTGAAAGATCATTCAATTGATTACAAATCAATCAATAATATGTATAGTTAATCAATAACCTCTCATCCCTGCACACGGGTACGATAAAGTCCATCTTCTTGTCAAGATTCAAATCGAAGAGAAGAGGAGCGAGTGTGTACTTGAATCTAAATCATAAACAATTAGTTGCACTACATAATCAATAGTTACATAAACGGCTCAATCAATAAGATCATAAATCGAATTGCTACGCTAGAGAATTTCAAAATGCGGATATGTTTTCTGAACTTTCGGCTCGATTTTTTTACTTTAAAGTTTTAGCAATATACAGCCATGTTTTCAAATAAAAATCCCAAAATGCGGCCAAATTTCGTAGTTTGTAACGTACTTTTCAACCTATGAATAACATAAACGAGTCAATGTATGAATATGACATACTTTCCAGATGCAGCATCGGGTAATTGATCATGGAACAACTTCCATTCTCCCTTATTTCCATCTCTCTTCCAGATCTACAATTATATATTCATTTAAAAAATTAAACGGATGATTTTATTATGATAGAAAACATTGCTCATAGTACATTGATCGTACATTACACAAACAGTTGTGCATCAATAATAGACAACTGAATCGATAACTTAATCCTGTGTACCTCTGGTCTTAATTCTCTATTATGTATCTTCATGAATATCATTTCAGCCCTTAGATCATTGTCTACATCTCCAATGATAATGGGCATCAACTCTATCAATGATCCTATCCAATTAGGGAAAGACATCGAACATTCCTGCAATTATTCATTTTGAAATATGAATAAATCAATAATAGCATTATAGCTCATGCGGTCAATGCATATTACACATTATACTGTATATAGGGAGAATACGATAGTTTTAAAAAAGAAAAAAATCAGCGAAGGCATAATAATAATAATAATAATAATAATAATAAAGCTACTAAACATGACTTACTTCAGAGAATGTATTAATTCTAGCTCCTTTTAGACACAACAATTCCTTCTCAGTTTGATTCATTCCAATCATATCATGTATACCATCTCCATCTACATCGATCAACTGAAATCAATCGATAAATCAATATTCGACATTTCTGGTATAATTGCGGCTATCACGCTCAAATGTCTTAGGGCGATAAAAACATGCACAATCTTTCACACTAATCTCAAATAATCTCTATATTGACATCTATATAAAAATGAAGATTTACAGAAATAGATGGGTACTTGAAAATTCAAGATAAAATGAATAAACGAACAGCTGGTTGATCCTTTGTGAACCATTCTCCTTCATCTTCTGTGAACCTTCCGACTATTCCATTGCTCTTACTCGGATCCGACTTCATTGCATCATCCTCGGTGAAATAGTAGTACCTAAACGATACAGAATAACAGTATTCTGGAATCCGGGATACCGTAACCGATGTGTCTACCGTACTTTGATTTCCACATTTTACTTGGTGAGGATCTTGTACTGACAAGGATATCATGATATCCATCTCCGTTGATGTCTCCAACTGCACATGCGATCTACAATTATTCAGTATTAGGTGATTACAGTAACTATTCGAATTTATCAATTGAAATATCAAAATGAACCTCGTCGTGGAGTCCAACGTTGATAGTCAGCCAATGGGCATCTTCCGCGCTTAGGAAATCACGATTTTTCTGAAACCATTTCACATCATCACAACCATAACCATTAATAGTCAAGACGCCCTTATTAGTATCGTGTCTAAGCTACAGTATGATTAAAGTGATCTACAGTATACCTGTAAGAGTACGGAGAGATTTCCTTTGTTGTACTGGAGCACATCAGTGAATCGATCTTGATTGAAATCAGCAAAGGCGCACACGTAGCCAACCTTCTCCGATATGTTCGTTTTTCCAAGAGGATTCAACTGAACAAAATAAATCAATCGATACTTTAATCGCTCAATGATCTAATTTATGCTACATTTTAAAATTTTAATATAAAAAGATTAACAACAATGAATCATCATGTATCTCATTAAGCTAACTAGATAGCAGTTACTTTTCGTGTTTGGATTCACTAAATTTTCAGATGAGAAGATATTTAGGAATATCGATTGAGACGTACATCATTAATGGATGATAGATCAGCATAGACTTGTATAGTCAAAGTGACGAGTATTCCTATCAACCACCTCAACACCATATCATAACGTGAAGATACACTCAAAGTAAACACTGCAATTAATCAATAATCGATTGATAGAAACAATACAACAAGAGAGATATACATACCGTAATCAACGGATTGATCAGAGATCAAAGTACACACTACAGATTAAAAACATAGTTTACTCTCAGAAACAATGCTCAACAATGAACAATAATATATGGAGATACCTAGCAAAGATCAAGGATATAACAATAAACAAATGATGAAACAATCATAAACTAATCTCTCTAATAGAATACTCTAGATCAGCAAAAGAGCTAAATGAGATCGATCAATAACTCGTTGAGATCAAAGATCGATCAATCAATAATCTTAGAGCGATTTGGCGAATCGGCTCTTGATACCCGGAATCAGGTTAATATGATCATCAGCGCACGCGGAGACGCACTGCAAACAATATTTTAGAATAAATTATTGAAATTATAAGTAAATTTGTTGTTGGTTGTTCAAAAAGAGATCTATGGTCAACGATACATTATGTAAATCATGAAATAATTCAATCATACATCATTATTGTATATCTGAGGGTTGCTAGGATCAGTGTAGTATAATTCGTCTCACCTTGTCCAACTTGGCAGAGAAGCTGCTCATCTGATCAGGAGTGTACTTGGACTGGTCAGGTCCATACTCTTGCACGAGTTTGTCGTAGCATGTCATGGCACCACGAGACAGTTGAGCCTGTCAATGACACTGATGAAGACGATGATCAAAGGTACTCATACTTATTATGCAAAATAACAACTAGGAAATATATAATGATGAAATATGAGGGGGAAAAAGTACTTGTAGAGTTTCCAACTCTCCTTCCAGAGTTCGCTGAGCCTTGCGCATGGGGTCGTTACACAGTTCAATGCATCTCTCGACTGCTTCACGGCTTCCCTTCTTAAAATATCAATATAACATATAGAAATATCAGAAGTGTATGGTATTAGCGCAATGTATAATAAACTAAAATGTTCATTGCGAAATTGAATACCTTATCATCACAGCACTTGGCTGAGCAGTTGAACATCTTCTTCTGCATATCACGCAAGAAGTTCTTGTCGATTTCATTGATCATATCATCAACTGCGGTCTTTACGCGAGCCTGTGTAGCCTCCATCGCCTCAACTCTTTCTAAAGCAATGTATTCTCCTATGGATTTTGAACAATACTAAGTGTTCCATACATATAACAAAGCGTTTCAATACGTAGGATAGGTTATTGAAGAGATAAGACCAGATAACAGAGATAAATTGAAATAAAACGATTTAACCACGTGAAAACAAAATTACTCACTCCCAATGAGTCAGCGACACCTTTGATGCGTCAAGCACTTGTTCATTGCGCTTTTCTGGACTTTGACCGTCTACTACAGTATTCTAATACGTCATACAGAAAAAAAATTAATTCGATATTTGGTATAGTTATAGTAAAACTAACGTTGATGAAAAGTGGGAAAATATAGATTTATGTCGAGCACTATCGCTTGGGTGTGAACATGGAGGATATGAAATTTACACAGACAAAAAGCAGTGGTGTAGGTGCACTTGAATGCCATGAATATATATGAGCATTCTATTGTTTTCGTTTTGTGCCTGTATCCAACCATCGTCATACAGATTCGAATAGGCGGTGTCTCCACTCTACCACAATAGACCACACTTGAGATCTTTCTCCTCGAGTAATCCTATACCCTCCTTCTTCCATCCAATCAATATTCTAAACCATTATTCGATAAACTACTATTAATACTGCCTGGCTAGCTTTGAAAGACGACGAAGGGAAAAGTGGGCGGAGCTAAGAATCGATGGCGTAGTGGTGGAGAAGGAAGAGAGTCTATCTACTCTAGTAGGTCTTGTTGTCTCAGTCTCCATTCATCATGGGAGATAAGGCTATCCTTACTGGAGTCCTCGAGGCATCCCATCTTACCGAGACTTACGGTGATTTAACGGCTAAAGGAATTATTAAGGAGTGAGTTATGTTTACTTAGCTAGCATCTTTCTCATGCGTGACTCTCTTTGTTTGTCTATATGACACACTTGGCCTATTTTCGTGCGCAACAATTAAGTCTTTCTTCGAATCGATATTGTTGTTATAAAGGGATAATCCTTGCGAATTCTTTCCCATAAATCTCTTTACATGTTGGCAATGCCGTGTCTGAACCATGAAAGTCTATTGAGAAATGGATTGACGTAGTCGTTTTTTTCAGATTGCGAAATGTGCATTCGGAAGAGCCGAGTGTACGCTATTCCAATCTCGATGACGGCGCTCAATCTGGAATGGAATCGGGAACGACTACCACTGGGACTCAGGTTTAATGTTATTACTTTCATTTTAAAAACTATATGACTACTGAATTATCGCTTCCGGGAACCCCCGCGAAGCTGCCCAAAAACTTGTGTTTCTAACACAGAACTAGTCTGGTCAGATGCTCAAGCGTACCTTGAGATACTGGGATAAATCCGAATAAAGAGTGAGCACTCGGGAGGTCATTAGTGAGTGCGGCGCATCGCAGACAGGTTTGGTCACGCGGCGGAGAGAGTGATTGCAGGCGGAGCTAGGCAGTGATTACTTGTCAATGGCAATTGCTATTCTCTTTCCTGCTCATCAAATAGCGTGTAAATTAATAGTCTTAGCTTTCATACAAGATAAACACTACTTTACAATTGAAACCATTGTTAAAGAGATCAATCTCAATTTGATCTTTGATCTCTGATCTTTGATCTTTGATCTTTGATCTCTTACAGAAGAAGACGTACACTGTGGATGATGCCGTTGAATACCTTGGATTCGGAAAGTTTCAACTGAAATTGAGTATTCTCGCTGGTCTTGCATGGGTAAGTCTTCATAAGTAGAGAAAGAATAAATGGAATACTACGTTGTTACGTACGTATCTGGACAAATGTTTCATAACTCATATTTTCGTGGAGAGAAGAGATGATAACAAGTAGTATTAGTGCACAAACAATCACTCTATCACAACCTCGCTCTGTGTTGTTATCCAAAGATCCGTTCAAGAGACGTTATACCACTTTTGTCACCAAATGCATTTGTATTTCACTAGACAGAGGTCACATATGGTAATGTACTTACATACACGACAGACACATTCTGTTGTCATTGTGAGGCAAATAAATATGTCCAGATACATAAGTAACAATCTAGTATTGAATATATAGATATTCTTTATTCTAGATTTCCCCCCTATTCCCCCTTATTAGCATAGTTAGGAGATGAGATAGGATAGATATTTTCTCTTTATTATTCTGACGTCTCTTCTATCCCTCTTGTCTCTCCCTCTTACTCTATCAAATTTTCCCTATTTTGTCTTTCATTCTCTAACCGTCTCTTCTATCTCGCATTGTCTCTCTCATATTCTCATACTTTCAGATGGCCGATGCAATGGAGATGATGTTACTTTCCCTCCTCACTCCCGCCCTCATATGTGAATGGGGAATATCATCATTCGAACAGGTCACAAAGATCAAAGATCAAAGATCAAACTTTAAACTTGATGAAGAATATGATAAACGTGACGACATGCAGAAAACATCAGAGAAATGACGCAGTCTACTTTCTTATGCACTGTTACATTTGCCTTATGTGTCTACGCCGTAACCCCCTCCGCCGCCTGTCCGACGCGACGGAGGGGGTTACGGCGTAGACACGTAAGGCAAATGTAACAGTGCATTATGCTTATGCAGATGAAGTGATATGCTGTCAGTAGCCTTTATTATTAGTCACATAGGATGAATGCTCCAAGTGTCGAAAGGGAGCGCGTCAAAAATCACTCAAAAAGTCAGGGACTGACAACCTGATATTTTTCGACACCAAAAAATGAACCCTAAGTATTCCACAAAGTTAAAAAAAAAGATCAAAGATGAAATTCAGGCTCTTGTTACAACATGTGTCTTTGCTGGAATGATGCTATCATCTACGTTCTGGGGTCGAGTATGCGATAGAGTTGGACGAAAATGGGTAAGATGATGATCTTGATCTAATTTTATCATTTCCTACCTTCTTGTACAGTAACCTGAATTCTTGAATATGATGATACCGTAATCCTCCCCTGATTTTCAGGGTCTGATGTTCTCTGCCCTAATGGCGTGTGTATGTGGAGTCTTTTCTGGTCTATCATCATCATTTTATTTCTTTCTCTTTGTTCGTGGTCTTGTAGGATTCGGAATTGGAGGAGTCCCTCAATCGTGAGTTCTCCCTTAATTATTACGTCTACGTTTAAATTTTTATAATTTTTTCCTTTGAATTAATTTTTGTGAACAATCTATAGATACTTTTCCGATTTCCTTCTAACACCACGTAGATCAGAAATAGATTCAGTATTCGTAAAATAAAGTAAATACCGTATCCAATGGTTACAGTATCACTCTCTACTCGGAATTCCTTCCGACCGCTCAGCGTGCCAAATGTGTTGTGCTTATTGAGTCATTCTGGGCTATTGGAGCCGTACTCGAGGTACATTATTCTTTCTACTGAAATCATTCTCCATGATTTGACAATAACGATTAGTAACATATTTCTTCCGGATCATATCATAATCATAGTACATAGTTGTACAGTAATCGGTATATGTCAGATATTTTTTTACCGTATCCCTGAAATCATACCGTAATCTTCGGTGATTCAGGCATTACTGGCATTCTTCGTAATGAATACATGGGGATGGCGTTCCCTGGTTATTCTATCTTCACTACCATTAGGAATCTTCGCTTTATCTTCATGGGTATGTTACTTCAATATCTATTCACATTTTAGTTAACTAAAATGAATTAATCGAATATCAAACAAATCACATCAATAATTTTTTTGTCTGATTTTTTTATTCACTGTTATTCACAATGAGTGAATATAGATTTACATAATAGACGCTCAAAAATTCTATAGAAGAAAGAGGTTATAGAAATTGAAATTAGGTAGGCGCATATAATTCCGAGAAGATCTCAACTCATGTCAATCTACTTGAAGAGCACTAATCCATGAGTGAAGAACAGAATCTAAAGAAATCTATGAATTGCAGTGGTTGCCTGAATCGGCTCGATTCCATATGTCGAAGGGAGAGACACAGAAAGCATTGGATACGTTGATGAAGGTATGAAAGATCAAAGATCAATTCTCAATTTACTAGAAAAGACCATTCTCAGGTAGCCAAGGAGAATCGGAAGCAACTTCCACCTGGAGAATTAGTCCCTTCTGAAGCCGAAAAGGTATACAGAAAAAAAAGATGTACAACGGCTTCTATCACTGCAGTATACCCCTTCCATATCAGTGCTCAAAACTACCGTAATCATTTCCTACCGTAGCCTGTCGTTCAGGCTCACGCTGCGAATGGCGGTTCCTCTATCTTCTCTCTGCTCTCACAAGAACTCCGTCTAACCACCGTACTCGTCTGGACTATATGGTGAGATAAATGATCGAATAAAGTCAGTTTATGATCGCTGTTACAGGATGGTGAACGCGTTCTCATACTACGGTATGGTACTGTATACTACCGTATTATTCCGATCTCATGATGCTTGTCATGGTGGTCTTTTCTCAAATGTGACTTCATCTGAGACATGTGTCCCTCTCACTAGAGGAGATTACTTTGATCTACTATCGACATCATTGGCTGAATTCCCTGGTATCAATTACAATATATACCGATTTATTTTAATAGTTATGATCTACTCACCATTACCATATGTGTGGCTGAGTGATCTGACAATGGGAAAGGGATCAGCTTGCAAAGATCAAAGATCAAAGATCACTCTTGACAGGTCTGCTCATCACTGCACTAATCATTGAATGGATGGGACGAAAGAAAACAATGGCTATAGAATTCGCCGTATTCGGTGTCGCTACATATCTCCTCTATTTCTGCCTTGACCGGTAATTTCCTAATAGAATGTCTATGATAAATCAATACCCTGTAGAACTACCGTAATCGCCCTGATCTTTGTCGGACGTGCGTTTATCTCGGGTGCGTTCCAGTGTGCTTACGTCTACACTCCTGAGGTATGGCAGATAAAAAGTTCAGAGTACAAAATACAAACTACAGGTATACCCAACAACGTTGCGTGCTTCCGGTCTCGGTGCAGCCTCGGGCATGGCAAGGATAGGCGCGATTATTACTCCATTCGTTGCACAGGTGAGTTTTTTGTAGTTTGATTTCCGGGAGATGATCATTTCGCCAACGATCATTTCGCCAACGGAGCATAAAATTTTTAGGAGATGGCATGGTAGAAAATGGCCGAAGTCGAAAAATTGATGATACTCCGAGACCAGATACTCGTTGCCATTATATCAATAGTGAGCCAACTTTTACCTTTCTGGATACCGTAACCCCAACTACCGTAATCAATCCTGGATTTGCCGTGAATTTGCTATAATATTGTAGGGTACGGTAGCTAGATTACGGAGGTTCGGGTTACGGTATCCAGAAAGATAAAAGTTGGCTCACTATTGATATAATGGCAACTAGTATTTGGTCTCGGAGTATCATCAATTTTTCGACTTCGGCAATTTTCAACCATGAACCCCGGGTTCATGGTTGAAAATTTTGAAAAAATTGAAAAAAATCAGTCCGCGATTCCCGACGGTTACGGTAGCACAATACCGTACACTCCTACTGATAACAGTGGTACAACTTTTGTTGCCGTAGGCCATCTCCTAAAAGATTTATGATCCGTTGGCGAAATGATCGTTGGCGAAATGATCACCCCCCCCCCCCCCCTGATTTCCGTAGTCCGTAGTTTGACCTTGATCTCTGTAGGTAACGTCAACGACGAATCTATCACTGCCTATAGGAATTTATGGAACAGCGGCGGTGATTGGTCTGATAGCAGCATTGAGTCTGCCTATAGAGACTAAAGGACGAAAGATGCAGGTGAGAGATCAAAGATCAAAGATCAAAGTATGAAGTAACCTATTCTGTTTCAGGAGACGCATTGATGTACATATCCACGAAGAGAAGGAATCTATGAGTAAAGATCAAAGATCATCTTTTATCGCTGTAGTTACTGATTATATCTATCAATCTATGCATATGATCTCAACATTCCCCCTGTCATTATGACTTATTCTTTCCCATAATATCTTATATCTTCATTTCTCCCATTGTATATAGTTTAATATTACTTTCTGTAGTAGTTCTTATATGTACTAACTTGTTAGATATCATTATTATCTTCAATAGTATACATACTAATGGTAATGTTATTATTATTAGTATCTGTCTGTTTTCGGTGCAATTTCTGCTCTACTTACATTTGATAATAATAAAATGTTTGTACTGTTACTGTTTGCTGTTGACCCAATACAAAGATTTGTGCGAAATTAAGAGACCGAACACCACACAAAAATCCTTATAACACATTTTCAGAAATAAATTATTAAATTAATTTTAAAAAAGAGAAGTTTTTTTTTTAAATGATTTCAGTGGTAAATGGTAAACACGTAGTTAAAAATCTTTTAAAAAACTACACGTTCAAATCGATTGCACTATCATTACTTTTCAAATCTTGCAATTATATTCATGGTTCTAACACGGATCTCCTGTAAAAGTGTATGAAACCATTCGACAGAAAAAAATTGATTTCCTCCGTTTTTATTGATTGTTGTTAGACTGGCCTAACTGAGTGCGAAAACAACATTTTCAAATTTTGTTTTTCGGAATTTGCATATCTATGAGGCCGTTTGCGTAAGAGTCGGGCAAATCTGGAGGGGGCTTGGCACAGACCAAAAATTTCGATACCCTCAAAACTTGTGCATAGGGATTATCGACAACGCTGATGAAGATGGACATAGTCATTTTGGCCCCAGTGGTCCCGCAACGCCCGGGTGGGATTACGGTAAAATCACCTTTTCAAGCCGTTCTCATTCCATGGTTGAGCTAGATGGATGAAAATTGGGTGCCTGGTGCAGAATTCAATGGCAATGACGGCTGTCTACTTCATTTGTTTTGAAATTTTTACAAAAAGCTCGTATAGTGCAACTTTTGATGGAGATGTTTGCGCCCCTGACGAGTACCACCGTTCGAACCGGAGTGACGAGAGGATTCCAACTATGTATTTTGAGCTCATATCTCCGTTGGAAGGCCAATATTGCTTCGATATAGTGATCTGCATCTGAAAGCAGTCACCCTCCGAAACATGTTTAACATGTCTGAGTGGCGAGAGAGCGTGCGGAAATGAGAGATTGTGAGGGAGCGCGCGGCGTAAACAACTCCTCGCGATCACTATATTGAGGCAATATTAGCCGTACAACGGAGATATGAGCTCGAATTACATCGTTGGAATGCTCTCATCACGCCGGTTCGAACGGTGGTACTCGTCAAGGGCGCAAACATCTCCATCAAAAGTTGCACTATACGAGCTTTTTGTAAAAATTTCAAAACAAATGAAGTAGACAGCCGTCATTGCGATTGAATTCTACACCAGGCGCCCAATTTTCATCCATCTAGATCAACCATGGACCGAGAACGGCTTAAAAATGTGATTTTACCGTAATCCCACCGGGGCGTTGCGGGACCACTGGGGCCAAAATGACTATGCCCATCTTCATCAGCGTGGTCGATAACCCCTATGCACAAGTTTTGAGGGAATCTAAATTTTTGGTCTGTGCCAAGCCTTGTTCGACTCTTACGCAAACGGCCTCCTATGCAATTTGTTTCCTGTAAACTTCAGATGAATGTAACTCGCTACATTTTTGAGCAATCGTGTAAAAAAAATTTTCAATCGGTTGCAAATGACCTTGTCTACAAATAACTCAACTAAGGATATGGTCGGAAATGTTGTTTTTCATGTGTTATTGCATGAAAACTGTTTTTTAACATGAAAAATGAGATGTTTCTCGAAAATTTCCTCTAAAGGATAAGAGTTTTATTGCAGATTCGGATTCCCCGTCCACGAATTGGGGTATCCTGATATATCTTTTAACCCAACTCTGTCCCCCCAATAGTGCTACTGTATATCGTCCTGAACTTAGTGCAATTTTCCCTCAAATCACATTTTTGGCTGTAAATCAGCTCAAACTTATGTTAATGTTCTGATTAGCATATTTAAACCGTGTATCTCGACCAACCTTACAAAATTGTCTTAATGGTTCGGATTCTCAACAACCATCATTTTTGAGATATGAATCGAAAACTGATTTTATTAACGATTTTTCGCCTTTTTGCCTTGATGAAACTTAAAAAAAAGCTTTCTCGTTTTATTTTTAAGTTTTTTAAAGTTTTTTAGTATATTGCTTATTGAGGAGGAAGTGGATGTGGCCGAGGAAGAGAGAGTGATACCCTCGGATGCCATCTATGACATGATCTAAAGTGATTTCTCGGAGTTTTTCGAAGGTTCCCTGGATATTTTTGAATTAAACAGTTTCTTCGACCTTAACGATCAATAAACTAACATCAATAAACGATAAATAAAAACAGTGAAAATTGAAATAAAGAATAAGCAAAGATCTTCAACGAAAGAATCGAAAAATCATTAATAAAATCAGTTTTCGATTCATATCTCAAAAATGATGGTTGTTGAGAATCCGAACCATTAAGACAATTTTGTAAGGTTGGTCGAGATACACGGTTTAAATATGCTAATCAGAACATTAACATAAGTTTGAGCTGATTTACAGCCAAAAATGTGATTTGAGGGAAAATTGTGCTAAGTCCAGGACGATATACAGTAGCACTATTGGGGGGACAGAGTTGGGTTAAAAGAAATATTAGGATACCCCAATTCGTGGACGGGGAATCCGAATCTGCAATAAAACTCTTATCCTTTAGAGGAAATTTTCGAGAAACATCCCATTTTGTATACAGAAAAACAGTTTTCATGCAATAACACATGAAAAACAACATTTCTGAACACGGTAGCACAAAAACGAAGCGAGTTACACTCATCTGAAGTTTACAGGAAACAAATTGCATAGATATGCAAATTCCGAAAAACAAAATTTGAAAATGTTGTTTTCGCACTCAGTTAGGCCAGTCTAACAACAATCAATAAAAACGGAGGAAATCAATTTTTTTCTGTCGAAAAAAGTTATAATTTTCATACACTTTTACAGGAGACCCGTGCTAATTACATTATAAAACATTTCCACATGATAAATGTAAATGTAATTGGCATTCATTCTCGTTTCTTTCATTCTCCATTTCATTCATTTCTCACACTCTTCATCTGAGTGGTTCCTCTTTTTCTCGTCTACTGACTTTACTACTAACCCCGTCTACTACCATGACTCGTGTAAGTCCATTCTACAATATTCTTTGATCTTTGATCTCTGGGGCGATTTGATCCTGATTTGTCTGCGGTCTCTTCATTGTCCACACTATCTCCACGTTCTCTGTTACCGACATCATATTTTCCTTAAAGGGTCATCCCGAGCCAATTTGAAACTCCGCTCTGGCCATACTCTTTCGCTTTCCTTTTCTACGAGAGAGAGTTGCCAGAGCGGAGAGTAAAACTAATTTTCCCGTTAACTATTTCAAATGCAGACTAACAATAAGATTGTTCGATCTCTCTCATCTCCGGCCCTTCATAGAATTGAATCAGGATATATCGACAAGAGGCAGAAACTGGAGAAGTTCAACTACAGACGATGTATTCATCGATCGTTGTTAAAGTAATACCTTAACCTACAATTGCTTTAGTGTTCAATCAAGATAATGAATGGGTCAATCTCCGTCCTATCTTTAGTGAAAGTTCTACTTGTCTTCATCTGGACAACAATTGGAGCGAATGTATGATTACTGTAGTTATGCCATACTGTAAAAGATTATACTGTAATTGATTACTGTGACTTTATACAGTAACAAATACTATAAAAATGTCATACTGTAAATGATCACGGTAGCTACGGTACCCATTAACTACTACTATAGTGTACTATAACTATCGATTGTTTCAGATGATGTGGCCACTTCTGATTCGTCAGTTGTTTCATTCGGTTGTCTCTTCGAGACCTTATCTACCATGGATTTGGATACACTGAGAGAATTCAGGTGCGGTGAATTTTGTACTGATAATCATTCATCATCGAAATGTTCACTATAATCAACAAATGTTTTTGAAAATTCTGTAGTACAGCTTCTTGTTCAAAATTTTTCAATACTGGTTAATATATTGTATTTTATCTTTCAGACATTGTGATGAGTGTATCGAAGACTACAGATGTGATGGAGTTATCGATCGTTTCCTCAACCTACTCAATGATGAATCAATCAATAACTGGACGAATCTTCGTCCGATATTCACTGAAAGCACTACATCCCTTCATCTATTTGACACTTCCAGTCAAGGTATGATTGAATGTATTATACAATAATCATGGATTGTTTAGTATCGATCGGAAACTTATTCGATACCGTAACCTCCACTCTATCGACCGGAAATCTATTTCTGTCTACTATTGATTCTAATACATCTATTCGATCAACCAGGTACATCATCAATAGGAGTAGACTAACGACAAAGAATGTAAAAGTATCACAATCAAGCAAGTCTTTACATATACATACTCAACCTAATATAATCATGACATCATCATTATTATTTTTATTTCACCAGCTCTTATTCCATAAGTATAATTTTTATTATTGTATAGATCGATTGATTGTGTGGAATGTGGGTATCCATGTCAATTCGTGTCATTCTTTGGATATCCTCAATCTTCTTCTGATTCATTCATCGAAGAAACTGATCCTTATTCTTTCTTCGAATCCAGTCTATTCAATGAATCAATCGATGAAATGTTCGAAGGTACAATAGATCGATAATCTCAATCAATAATTTATTCAATATAGATAGTGTAATTGATTATTCTGATATCACTACTGGCTCTATCACTTCATGTGAAAACGATTTAAATTCCTTCGAATCACTGCGCAACCGTATTGAGGTTGGTTAGAATAATTCCAGTCTATGAATAGTGATTATTTGAAGGAAGAAACGCGTGATCTACTAAAGGAAATCGATTTGGCTATAATGAAGTTGGTACTGTTGAGAGGAGAAGTGGTCAGACTTCTCTGATATCGAAAGACTTGAGAGATGAATAAATCGATACTGATTAATTGAAGTTTTGTCTTGCATAATTGATCACATGGCTACTAGCCATTGGCTACAACAACTAAAAAATAGATGAAAATTTCCCGAAAATGTAGAAAATTTTTATTTTAATTGATTTGAAAAATTTGAAAAAAATTGAGAAAAAATTTGCAGAAAATTGATAAATGGTATTATCCACATAAAATGTTCAAAAAACGATCTACGTACGATCTCGTTTACACTTTCTTGACTGCCCCTCGATTATAACTACACTAAATCTGCTCCTATCTTTTATATTTAGCAGCTCAATAAATACCTATAGCGTTGTTACATTACTGACTGATATATGGTGGTCCAAGTGAGTATAAATAAATAAATAAATAAGCGAGTACGTAATAGTACACCACACTCAATACATTAAAATATACATATACATTAAAACATATCTACATAACTGTGCATGCAAACTATTATTTACAATCTAATAATCATTATTCTTATGTCTGCTTCTATGAAATGAAAGTGATCAAACGAAACGAAAACATGTTAAATATTTTCAAGGTTAATCTCAATTCTGTTGAGTCGTTCAAACTGTTTTATATTATTATAATCAATAATCATTGTGATAAGTGATGTACACTGTTCTATCGAACATGAACAAATTAATATGAATCTTCAGGTCAGCAGAAAAATCAATGAATCGATGGATAAAAAAGTCAGTCGAAATACCGTCAGTTTTTATTGTGATGCACACGAAATCGATTCACACTATCATATGTATACTTTTTCTGAATAAAAAAACCTGAATTGACTCATGATAGAGGTAATAGAAATGAAATGGGAAAGGGAGATAAAGGTGAAAGAGATATGTCTCAGGCAAATCGTTTTCGATCTAATCAGAAACTAATTATAATCTAATCCGAGAAATTTTGGGACTAATCCGTGGCTAAATAAGATTATAAAATCTGCTAATTAGATTATAAATTCTTCAAATTAGATCGTAAACGCTGAAAATCTTCGAATTAGATTGTAATTTTTTCTAATTAGATTGTAAATATTTTTAATTAGATTTTAAATTCTTATGATTAGATTATAAAATTTTCTAATTATATTTTAAAATTTTCTAATTAGATTACCCTTTCCCGAGTATTTCGGATGCGGTATCCGGTTTATCCAACTGTTATCGATTTGGCAAAAATGATACATAAAATAGCGCATTTATTTCGTGAGAGAACGAACCAACTCGAACAAATCTCCTACAAAACAAAAAAAGGAAAAGAATAAGTTAAATTAAACTTAAGTTAAATGCGAGAGACAACAACAATAATAACACAAAAGGGGATGGATCAATCGATGATAGAGACTGGGGATCGATCGCCCGCTTATGACCCTGAGCATAGACCAATTATTTACAATTTATGAATGATAAAAGACTCACCCTCTCGCACATCATCTTCTATTTCACAGTCCGGAGAGATCCTACTTTTCTTAGTCGTGGAGACCACTCGGTCTATTATTTCCTTATTGGAATTTCGTACCCGCCTCATCTGAAGATTCGTAACATGGAATGTCTTAATAACACAGAGTAAAACAGCAATAGAAGTAATAAAACAATTTTTAAACAAATACATATAATTCAAAAAGCATCAATGGCGCGAAAACGAAAATCTCAGAATCTAAAAGGATTCCGATTAGATTATAAATTCTTCTAATTAGATTTAAAAAAATTCGAATTTAAATTAGATTGTAAATTTATCTTTTTTTGCTCTTGAGTCTAATTTTATTGAAATTAGATTGTAAAATCTTCTAATTAGATTGTAAATGCAAGAAAGTTAGGAGTAGATCGCAAACGATTTGCCTGAGAATGCATTGAAAACACCATAGTCACACTACAACGCCTATAAATAGATAGAATTCTCATTTATTGAGATACTCAACACAATGAAGAGATCCCAAGAATATTTCAATCTTTCATTTTTGAAACACTTCTTTTCTCGCAAACATTTTCGCAAAATACTCACAGAAAATTTACTTAAATTTATACATAATTTCTCACTTTTCATTTTCTTAAAATATCTGAAATTCAATTTGTGAAATTTTGATCTAAGCAGTCAATTTCTTAGAACAGAACAGATGTACATCTTGTAAGAGAATTTTCTCTCTGACATGAGTAGATGATCTAACAAGGAGTCTCTTTTGACTTAAGGTGGCGAAATGTAATTATTTATAGCTTATGTGAAAGCCCTTTCTCTGTAGAGTAAGAATATATGTTTAAAAAATCCTGCGGAGCTCTGTACACGGATTTTAAAAAATCCAAAGTTTGACCAATTTCTGCCTTGCAATTCCAAAAATAGCAGTGAAAGCTCGTGGTGGCGCAGAGGAGTGGCGGAGCTCGGAAAGAGAGCGCGGAGAAGTTCCCCATCATTGTACGGCAATTTCACTGCCATTTTTGGAATTGCAAGGCAGAAATTGGTCAAACTATGGATTTTTAAAAACCGTGTACAGAGCTCCGCAGGATTTTTTAAACATAAATTCTTACTCAACAGAGAAAGGGCTTTCAAATAAGCTATAAATCATCACTTTTCGCCACCTTAAGTCAAAAGAGACTCCTTGTAAGTGGAAATAGATACTAACAATTGAAACAAAGCTTCCCAACAAATAATCAAACTTTTTATGCAACAACAAATATAGTAGACAATCAATATATAAAATAATATAAAAATATACGAATCAAATGAGACAATAACAGATCACAGTACATGTGTGGTAGGTTGTTGCTCGTATCGTACCCGTTTCGTCTTGAGTGGAATGGCTGCTGATGGATTACGGTAGATAGATATGGTATTCTCGATTGATTTAGTCACCCTAGTATAAATCTCTTCTTCTTCTTGTAAAGAGAAGAAAGTTTCTTCGAAGTTCGATGATCGAGCTTCTTGTGATTTATTGACATAGTCAAAATGACTTTCACTCTCGACCGGAACCGGGAATTCGAAGTGATCAACTAATCAACGGATGCACAGATTCCGGCTCTTGTTTAGTGGTCTCAATGACGTTTGAGATGTAATGAGAGATGATCAGAGCGAGAGAAACTACGGAAGCAATGAGGACATTTGTAAGGTTTGTCTCCAGTGTGTTTACGGAGATGACGAGTAAGTTCATCTGACCTTAAATTAAATCATAAGTTAAGGTCGTTGGCTTAAGATTAAGTCCTATGCAAACTAAGCTCACCTAGCAAATCTCCAGTCGCAATTGGGCCATGAACAGCAGTAAGGCTTCTCGCCTAAAAAAGTCATTTAGCGATGGCTCAACAATTTTGTTACAGTATGGTTTCAGTTCGTGATATACGTACCAGTGTGAGTACGGTAGTGTGCTTTGAGATGACTACTCTTCGTGTAGACCTTACCACAACCAGGATGAGTGCACTCATGAGCACGCGGTCGTGTCGATAGTCTGGAATATTTGAAATTTGGCAATGTGTCAAGATTTTCGTATGACCTACCTAGCACTAGATGTAGATCCGCCACCGGTGGATGAAACTTCGGATGAGGAACTGGGCGAACCAGGTCCGGGTGGAAGATCCTGAACGGAAGATTACTGTAAGGAGCCATGGTTACGGTGAGTACCTCTTCCATTTCATCATCATCGTCAATAATCAAACGTCTTCGTCGTTCTTCTTTCTCCCTTTCACCTTCAGCTTCTGCTATCAGATCCTGCAATGTTACAATTCATCAGTTCAATCAATATTCTTGATTAATCAATAATGTGATCAATCAATAATTTTGGTCAATGTATGATCTTCAATTCAATATCTACCGTACCTCAACTAGTCGCATCTGTCTTTTTACAGCTTCCAGTTGAGACCTGACAAGATTGGGATCAACGACTCCGTCCCTGTTCGGTTGGACACTCAAACACGAAGCAGCCTGAAACACATCACATCAATATTTAAAACACTAGAACTTTGCACAAATTTAAATATAATATTATTTTCATTTAATAATATGTTCATCTATGATTTGCATTCTATCAGATTCATTCAATCAATCATTTTCACTGCGATCTTTTCATTTCATCCTTCATTCCCTATCCTGAGCGGTTCTCTCAAACATGGAAGAAGAGCCGATTACGGCAAGAGGATCCGAACACGAACTACGATTTGTAAGTGATGAATCCCTTTCTAACATCTACCGTAACCTGGCACCGTATCCCCGTCTCGATACCGTGTGTTCAGGTTCACATTACGATAGTTAGGAGACGTATTATTGGTCAAAGACCAAGATGGCATGGAATCGGAGTGCACTTTACTCATAATAAAACGTGGAATATCGCTGCGACATATGATGTGAGAAAGATCAAAGATCAAACTATGAAGAACATAGATAACAAGACCAAACTACAGGGAACAACATGCAAGGCGATCGCGCATGCAGTCACTCTTGCACTGGAAAAGATGCTACGTCATCCTGATGAATTGAATAAGTGAGAGAACTTAGGTAAAAGATCAAAGATCAAAGATCAGATCGGTTTTTTCAGTGAGTGGGTACTAACGACTAAGTGCGCGTACTTGTTGAACAACGTGTACAATAGGTTAGAGCGGAAAGGAAGGTTCAAAGATCAAAGATCATTTTCAGATTTGTTTCTGAGGATGTGTGTGAATTCTGTAATGGAGATGGTGATCCAAGAGCAATTGAGAGAATCAACCAACTACTGTCTAGGTTAGATTTATTTTCTTTTCGACAATAAATCAATAATCTTCATTAAGACTGCCTCGACGAGTGGAATTCATGGATCCTCACACTAGAAACCAAGAGGTATGGTGGATTACAGTACCCTAAGTCTACAGTAATCATTCAGGCTCGCTTACTCGCCTATGAAGGCCTGCAACGCTTGTACGGTACTGGTGATTCGTCGAACGAATCCACAATGTAAATGTCGACTACCGTACACCCCGCCATTACACCACGAGAACTTTCATTACACCGAATAATTTACGACCCCATTCAAGATAAAACGTGCCTGATGTTGTTATTGATCGAACGCAAATCAAAAACTGATCTTTGATCTCTAAACATACCGTAAGCTGTTGGAGAGTTCTTTCGAGTTCATCAGTAGGGAATGGTTGATAGAGGAATGATGATGATGAAGATATCGATGATGGTAGATCACTTGTTCGTCCCATTGGTGATGATCCTGTATCCATTCGAGTATCATCCACTGCAATAACCATTTTTGGCATTGTGCTTTTGGCGAATTGCCAAAGTTCAGTTCGTACCTGTTGTAGCTGCAGAGGATAGACCAGGGATGTTGGCGAGAGCGCCAAGACCTGTCCTTGAACCGGAAGGAGTTACATCAACTTGGAGTGGTCCGAATGAGGGCTTCACTGTAAACATGGTTAGTTATATTTTTGAAAGTCAGTTTGAGATATTTATCTGTGATTTTTTTTGGAATTTATCACAAATTATGTAATATTTTTCAGTCATAAGTAAAGACAAAATTTGAAACCTTGTTGGAATGAAGTGAAAGAAGAGGAAGTCTGTTGAGATAGTGCAGGTGAAGGTTGAGAGAATGTTGATTGAGGAGGAAGATTAGAGAATGATGAAGTTGTGGGAAGTTCTTCCGATCGTTGATGAACAATCTTGATTGGGACTCGATGAACCTAAAAAATCTTAATTGAAAATAAAGGAGTGGAGCCGTGTAATATTCAGATGAAACATCGTCACAATTTATTAGAAATCATGTATGTATATCAGTCGATGGACAAAATTGTTTGATTGCGAGTAGAGTTCTCAATGTACCTTAGGATTGGTGGTAGAGGAGGTTGTCTGTGGTGTGGCCAGATTCGACATCGATGCCGAGTGACGCATAGAATCCTGCAGATTGTAATATTATTATTTCAGTGAAAAATCAATGAAAATTTTATGAAAAACTCTAAAAGGTACCTGTAGCAATTCATTGATTCCAAACGATGAATTCCTCATTGGATGATCATCACGCATCGAAGATCGGATAGGGGAAAAAGCTCCTGGAATACATTTTACTAATTAAAAAAAAGAGGAAACCGGACATGATTGACCCGTGGATTCATGTAAATGTGAGCGAGTTACACCCTTCAGTGATCTCTCATCTTTTGAAGATAAGAATACTTAGCCACACCTATTACAATCTTGATGATAACTAAATGATACCGAATTTGTGATGCGGAATTTTGACCCAGGGCTTTTAGTCATGTAATGTCATCTCGAATTTCCGTTTATACAATGGTTCATACGATCAAATGTTGTCAATCTTTAACGTAGAAGTTTGATGAGAGAGAAATATACCATGCATTGTGAGCTCCTGAAGGGCACTACCGAGAGAAGTCGTAGGCGTCTGGAATCCCGTGAAATGAGGCAACGATGCGATTGACGAGGCTGAAATAAGAATATTTTCAGGGATGACAAAATACTTGATGGGCAATAAAAAGGGGCGTTTGTGATCCTGTAATGATATTGCGAAGAAGAATTCGTATTACCATGGACTCAAGTCGAAGTAGTATTTTTTAAACATGATCCTCGAAAAATATGGCTACCTCTATTGAAGAAATCGTTGCGAGCCTCTTCAAAGTGTCGTTGCATCGAACCGAAATCCATGGCACTATCGAATATACCTTCAAATCAATCGATAAGCGACAATCAATCAATAAACATGAATCAATCGATAATCTACAGTACCTGATGAACTACTGAGGTCGCCCAGATTCGGCTGCACAGACGGCCTACGGTACACGGAGAATGCTAAAGAGATAATATTGATTAATTAGATTATTTCATTTAATTGTCTAAAACAATCATACCTCCAGGTTCATCAAACTCGCACAATGATGATGTCTCACTACTCGTAGTCGCTCTACCAGAATCATCCGTACTATCAGTCTACAATCATTACGGTATTTATTATCGATTGTCTTCCTTTAAAGAAAACACATTTCTGCACATGTTTCCATCCAAAGGAATAGATTTACAGTTTTTTTGAAAATATCGCGAATATGAATTCAGTTAGTAATGCTTTACAAATGAACTCGATGAATAGTCACACTTATGATTCATTTCTATGTATCTTATTCACCCAATCCAAATCTTGATGGAACGCAAACCGAAAAATATTGTATCGGAATGTTCACATGATTAGTAAAAGTAGCTTATCATTACAATATTTCTCTGAATCTCTCTTTACCTCTCTCCGTATCTGTCTGTCTGCGTCTCTTCATTTCTTTTGCTCTCTCACAATCAGTCTCTGCTTCACTGATTCTCTTTACACAATCTCTCTCTCTCTCTCTTTCTCTCTCTCTCTCTCTCTCTCTCTCTCTTCTACCGTTCCCACTAATAAGGGCGTATCCCCCATAGAAATGGTGGTCATTCTTTGGAACATCTCCCCCTCCCTCTCCTTCTCCCTCTCCTCCTTCCTCTCCCTCTCCCTCACTCGCCGAAAAACTATCTACGTTTATCGAATTCTCTTTGTAAATAATAATCTCTTGATGGGAGTGATCATTACCACTCCCCCTCTCATATCAATCACAAATGGACACGCTTCAATAGAAGAGACAGAGTGTTGCCAGTTCCTCATTCCTTATACAAATAGTTTAACACGTATCAAAGTAAGTAACCTTTCTCAGTTGTCTCATACTGGAAGTATATCGAACATGATCATTAGCGGGATCGGCAGCGTTGAGAGGATTTTGTAACCTATAGAAAAGATATTTAGTATAGCTAAAATAAAGCTGTTTATGCAGATTTTTTTGTCAGTTTGCTTACATTTCGAAAAACTTGGAGCCAAATGCCGAGTACTGTTGAGTGACTTCCATTATACGACGAGTGTAATCATCGTGTGAAGAGCCAGAAGCTACTGAAAGATCAAAGATTAAAGATCAAAGATCAGATATGAAGTCTACCGTACCTTCCACATAACCGGGTGACAGTTTAACAGTATTATTGGCTCGGGCAGAAGCGTCGATCGAGAGCAATGGCTTGTTAGGCATTCGCACGAGATTTGTGTCTATCCTGAAAAAGATCAAAGATCAAACTACATTCACATGAAAGATCAAACTATAGCTACAATCGTATAAATATTTCTCTGGGAACCTGCAAAAGAGATGTTGCATGGTATGATTTTGAGAACCCAAAAAATGAAGAAATAAAATCATGAGACACTACAACTATGTACAATGTATCGTACTTTAGCGTATCTAGACAGTGAACACAAATGTACTCCAATAGAGTACATTTCCCATAGGATGTCTATTGATATGAGGGTGTGTCAGGTACCACAATAACTATTTCTTTCACATCATATTTCTCCACCGTATTTTTTGTGTAATTTTTGGTTTCAACAAGGCATAAATAGAATAGAATAGATAGAAAATAGATAGAAGAATAGATAGAATTGAGCAATCAATCAGTGAGCGGTCCTTACTACTTTCAAAATAGACTACTATGAATGGATTTCTATAAGTCATCATTTCGTATTTAACCATTTGTATCTATCAAGAAGACACTAATCAGTTATCAAGGTTCAAAAGATCAGAGGATATTTAGTGATCATAAGATGAAAAGACGAAAGTGATGATACCAAAAGGTGACAAATAAGTTTTGAACCAATTGAACAGAATATTACTAATTTGAAAGTTTGTGTGTACTTTCAATCACTTCAAAATTTATACAAATGCTCATATAAAGGTAAAAAAACCCTAGAAATCGATTTTTACGAGGTCATTAAAATAATTTCTTATCAAGCTTGATCGCTGATTGAACTTTTTTATGGTTACTGTAGACTTCGTTATTAAGCGAAAACAATGAAATCTAATAATTCTTTGATCAAGAACTGTCGTCACACGCAAACTTTATAAAAGTACAGTTTCGCTTCACTCGCAACTTTTTATTTTCAGCTTTACCCCCGGTATAAGTCAAACGAAAAGGAAGATAAGGATGTGAAACCAGTATGGAGGTGTGGCAACAAAACACACTGGAATGGCTGTTTCTGGATATGTTAGGAAACGATTTGTTCTTCGAGCCAAATAATGAGTACAGAAACCTTCCAAACCAGTTTGAGATTTTAAAAATGGAAAGGATGGAAATCTTATTCGAAAATATATATATTATACACTAATAGAGAGCGAAATATATATTTCGCTCTCTATTAGTGTTTTTTAGCATGAAAATAGTATTTTTAATTCCGTTCCAACTTCAAGCAACTCGTATGGAATATACTTTCATTTTTTATCGTTTAGATGTTTTTTCTTCCTAAGCTTTGTATGAAACATAAGTGGATGGGTAGGGATTGTATCAAAATTGTTAATTGAGTTGAAATATGCTTTTCATTTCCCGCTTAAGCAGGTCATATCGATTATTTCTCTAATATTTCCTTTCATATGACTCTTACCTCTCCCTTGATGTTGATATGATTCTTTCTTCCGAAGACGACGATGTCGTCGTCTTCGTCTCGGTATACATAACCTACAATCGATTGATTACACTACTTTTCAAAATGGGCGGAGTCGCCCCGCCCATTTCTCAATTCCAATGACGTAGATACACATTCTTATCGATTTAATAATCACAGGAGTGGGTGGAAAATGTGGTCACATGCGAATCAGAGGTCGCGTCAAAGGGATTGATCGAGATAAGGAGAGGTAGGGACAGACAGAGGGAGAGGTAGAGATGAAAATAAGAGGGAGAGGTAGGGTTGAAAAGGAAGAGGTAGAGGTAGAAAAGAGAAAGAGGTAGAGTTGAAAAGGGAGATGTTGAGGTAGAAAGGAGAAAGATCGACGCAGTACATCGATATTTCACAATTTGTTTCCGGTAATTGAATTAGAAGAGAGGAATGAAATTGATTAGATATGAGTATTGATCGTTCTTTACCGTTCATAATAGACTACAATATACCAGACTAATCACTTTTCCAGACCAGACAGACAATAAAAAGAGTATTATCAGAGTGATAAAAGATCTAGAACATTCCTTACGATAACCATGTGATAGAATCGATTAATCAAGTTTTCAAACCATGTCCCGCCCACTTTTTAACCCTTCACCACGCTTCATTAGACTTAATCACACTCTCTTCACTTTTTCCCAGACGACCCTGGACTCTCTCATGGTAGCACTCTATCTTTCCATCACCGGAAACGGGATGTTCCACGGGAATCCGTGGGTGCCCGTGCGGGTTTCCCATTTCTTACCCAATTGGGTGTGGCACATGATGGTGATAACTTGAACACTATAGGCATGGGACCAAATGGTAACGTCGTTAAACAGGCGGAGAGATAAGACGTAGACGAGAGATTGAGAGAGTATGGTGAGATAGTATGGATAAATGAGAGAGTACAGACGATAGAGTGGAGTGAGAGAGTATGGTGAGATAGTATGGACAGTTGAGAGAGCACAGACGATAGAGTGGAATGAGAGAGTATGATAGAGTGAGAGAATTAGATATATTGATAGGAGGATGTAAAAGTGAATAAATGAAGCACAGAGTTACGAACTATGCAACCATTGATAGAAAATGATGACTACACACAATTCAAGTCAAACTTCACTAATTCTAATTATATTTTTTATAATATTTCAGTTTCATAAGTCTTTTTGAATAGTCATACAATCGATTATTCATCCATATACTTCAGTCATACGAAAGCGCGTATCAATTGAGGAGTAAATTCTTGAGTGAGATGGAAAACTTGAAGAGCATAAAGACTATTCGGAGACATCGTCTACGATTGCAAATCAGAAAGATAAGACACTACAACGAGGCTGATCAATAAAACAATTTATGATGAGGGAAAGTTGAGAGTCAAATGGGAACGATTGATAAAGATGATAGAACGGAGAGTGAATTTAAACTCGTAAAATGATCAAGGGACGAAAAAACTTTGTAATGGCAATCAATTGTAGACAATGGAATGTATTAAATGGAAAATGTTCCGATAGGCCACGCCCCTTTTTAAGTTGATACATTTTTTGTTAATATTTTATCTTTCGAGAATGCCCAAATTGCATCGTTTCTAATGACGAACGGAATCTTGTTAACGGTAGAACAAAAAAGTAAATTGAACGGGATCGAAAATCACTGTTGTGGAACAAATCGAACAACGGAAAATCGATAAAATCTGTTAAAAAAAGAAGTAGCGGAATTTGGATCACGATCGGAACGGTTAAATAGAGAAATGATGAACGAGGAAGAAGAAGAGCGCGTGATTGACACAAAAGAAATAAGACGGGGGTTAGAGAGAAAGGGGAGTGGGTAATGGAGAGGAAAGGAAAGAAGGGAGAAGGAGGGGTAGGGGCTATCTATCACCTAATCATAGTTTAATCATTCATTCTCCCCGCAAAAGGGTGTAACGACCGTGGGCTGGGAAAAAACTACTGTAAGACAATAAAGGAATACCCCAATTTGCTCTTCACTGCTGTATCTAGTCTCGCCGTCTCGAAGATAAATGGAGTGAGAGAATATGGTCAGAGGGAAGAGTTTCATTGTGGTTATTCATCAACCAATGACAATTATGAAACAATTCATTGTTCTGGATCTGTTTAATCGGAAAAAATTGAGTCAGAGGGGTCATAAACGTTGACGATTAGACAGAGAGACTTACCAGTCATCATCATAAATGATTATTTCTCTCTCTCTCAAAATCGGTAATAGAGAAGGTGCGGTGATGGTGTGTTGATAAGACGACGTTTATCATCAATGATAATTGGGAGTGGCGCCAATTAAGAGTGGGACAACACCCTATGATACCGGACGGGTTACGGTATCTGACACTACAATCAGTGATCGTGAAGTGATCTATGGCTAGCCAAACATGCCGACACTGGCTGACAAGAGATGGAAAGCGGTCACATGTAAACAAGACCAGACATCGAAGGTCAGAGGTAGCTATACCGTAGTGAACTAGGCAGAAGGGTTACGGTAGGGTTACTGTAGTCTCTCTCGTATGGATACTGTAGCCTGGAACTCTAGCCAATGTATAGTGTTGTTATATAGCGATTGCTATCTCATTAATATTTTTTCTCCGTATTGTGGCCAAACGCATGATGATAGATAGATACTATCTTCGTACACCACCCAAGATGACCACACCCTTACTGGCGTAACTCGAGCGATTACTGACGCAAGATCGGTGTCAAGGTGTGTGCTGACGCCGTTCATGTGTGAACGAGGAAGCTATATCGATAGCTCTGCAGCAACTAAAGAACGGGTTCGGACGGAGTATAGGGTGGGCACGCCCATTAGGACGAGAGAGTATGGAGAATTGAGAGAGTGACAATCACTCGATAAGGAGAGTTAGACAGAGAGAAAGAGTGAGAGAGTATGGAGAATTGAGAGAGTGGATGAGAGAGTATGGAGAATTGAGAGAGTGGATGAGAGAGTATGGAGAATTGAGAGAGACTGATAGGTACACTGATTGTTAAGAGTGCACAAAAGTGTGTATGGTTGTCGATTTAAATGAATTGTAACGAGCTTAAGGGAGAACAACATAAGGGGGGCCGTGAAGGAAGCGAAAAGATCAAAGACACCGACACTTCCGGTTTGACTTAAGAGCTACTTATCACATACTTAGCCTTAACCGGATAGTTAGTTTAAGTTGAGTTAGTCTTAAGTTAGTCAAGATCGCGCGTAGAAATATTTGGATCGATATAACAAACGTAAGGAAGGAATCGACTCGCGTGTTTTGGGTAAACGATTGATGAAAAAAGGAGATGAAGAGATGAAGAGTTGTTGCGTTCATTCTACCTCTCTATCTACTTGTATTACTGTCTCTACCTCTACCTCTACCTCTACCTCTATCTCTATCTCTACCTCTACCTCTACCTCTACCTCAACCTCTACCTCTACCTCTACCTCTACCTCTACCTCTACCTCTACCTCTCCCTCTACCTCTGCCTCTACCTCTACCTCTACCTCTCTAACTCCATTCTATCTCTTTTACTCACTCACTCTATCTTTACCTATACCCTTTCACCTCTTACATCTTCATTTTACCTATCTCTCTTCCGCTCACTCCTCCTCACCCCTCTCCCTCTGCCTCCCCTCCCTCTCTCCCTCTCCCTCTCCCCCTCACTCTTGTTCTACTTCTCCATGTTCTCTATTCCATCATCACAATTTCTTCTCATGCAAGGGTGTGGTCAAATCTTCAACCTATCATCATCCATCCATTGGAGGAATGAATTAAGATAATAAACGATTGTAGCTGATTATGGATAGATCAATCGACATAATCTGTGTGGTAAGAGTTCAACAACGTTCTTAATTGTAATAATATATCTGTCTAACGTATCGAAAAAAGTTTGATTGAACAAATAATGGACAGGATATGATCTAATTATGGACTTTAGAAATAGTTTTTTATTGATTTATTTTTTCAAATTTAACTTTTGTCTTATTAGGAATTTTTTATTGCTGCATTGTTAAGATTGATAACAATTAATGATTAGAATAAATCAAAATTACGCGATAAAACAAGTGATATCTACTAAAAGACGATAAATATATATTGAGAAATTGTAAGAGTTGTACGGACTTCAAATATGGAAGAATGATCGATGATAGATTGATGAAGGAAACAATGATTCAGTACAAGTCGAATTGGAACAAGGGGAAATAATTTGAGTTTACTAAAAGAAACGATTGTGAATCATTACAAAAAAATACAAAAAAATTATTTTGCTTTTTTGTATTTTAAAATAAGAATCTGACTACGATCCGGTTTCAAGGGCGAGATTTTCATAGTAAAAGCTCACTATATTTGTTACTTTGTTCGTTCTAAAATATTATATAATAATCTAAAAGTGAGTGAAAAAAGATGAAAGGATGGAATGAGGAGGAACGCATCACGTTAGTTTTACTCATGAAATGAATCATCGATTGAATAAACAATTCAGTATTAAAAGATTATCTTTCTTTGTTTGTTGTTGAAAAAATCTATCCGAATGCATTATTCAAGTTTTTTTAAAGGAAATTTGTTTGTAAAAATGTTCCAATTTAAATAATTTACTAATTATCGATTATTTCTTGTCTTATGGACACAGTAATCTTTGAATTAATGGGATACGATACTCATAATTCATTGATCCTTCTGTGAACAGGGGGGAAGAAGAACTATTACCTGGATAGAGATGGAGATAGAGAATAAGAATTAGAATGAATGAAAGAAAGGTAGAAAGAGAAAGACTAATTGCTAGTTGCATTGATTAGCTTCGTCTTCGTGAAAAAGATTTAGATATTAAGAAGCGGGCAAAATGATACCGATGTATACGAACAGAGGAATAAAAAATGCGCGAATGCAAATTATAAAATTTAATTGAATTTTATTTAAAATTGGATTTTTCAAAACAAGTGCTTTACTCTCAACCATTTCATTCCAGTGTCCACTTTTGCAGACGTAAGGTGAATTTTGATCATAATGCCACAACTTAACGCTGAGGACTGAAGAATTTTGCGTTAATTTTTCAGAATTTTCAGAAATATTTTATTTTATAGAAATGTCGGAAAGCACTCCAGTGTCTGATGCTCCAACAAACAATGAGGTATCATACATTCTTGAAGAAGGGGACCCATGAGTTGGCATGACTGACTCCCACCACGATAAGCATGTTGGCTATTGTTTATATTGTACCAGCCGGTCGCGCGCGCCTACGGCGCGCGTTATCGACTGCATTGTGCCTAGGGCGCTAGGTTGGGTTGTGCGTTGTTTATTGACGTTAGTAGAAAATCAGCAGTTTTTTTTGAGAATTTCTTCGTCTTTTTGAATCTATCAGAGGTGGATGAGACTTGACGATGACTTCACAGAATTTTACTCAAATCTGACCAATCGAACTTATTCTGACCCACCGACTGTAGTCTACAATACGCATAATCATATAACTCGAATAATGCTTAGTACGACAATTTTTACACAAAGCTGACCATCGGTACTTAATCTGACCCACCGAACCGGGTTACGGTAGCTAATAATCATATTCCTTATCCTGCTACCGTAATCGGCGATGTGCTTGGTTGCGTTACAGTAATATGTACCATGACGTATAACACTAATGTTAACTTACCTTGCGTTAACTTAATTTACGTTAGCATGACTTAATTTTACATTGTTTACTTAACTGTACTTAACTTATTCCTTATGGCCTAATTACTTAACTTAATCTTTGACATATAACTTTTAAGTACTTAAAAGTAATGACGACTTGACTTATTAGCTAACTTTGTATGGCTTGGACCTGACTAAGCCCCGCCCACCGAAGAACAGTTCCATCGCGCACCAAACCCGTCTGGTGTACGCCGAGCACTACATTGAAAGAGAGAGAGAGAGAGAGAGAGAGAGAGAAGGGGCGTGGCCGGTAACAAACATGATCACTTTTCTGCTTTATTTATAGTGTATTGATGGTAATTGGCGTAAGGGACAATGAGAAAATGAGAGAGTCAAGTATGCAAATCGGATGGGTACTCTCTACATGATAGTTGTACTTTCAATGCGCATAGTGAGTTTTAAACATATCGGGAATCAATATCAGATATGTCTTTCGATTCGTCTGATGAATCTCTATCATTCTATCCGAACAGTCTTATTACGAAAAAACTCGTGGGTCTCCATCTTTAATAGATATTCTATTTTTATTTATTTATTTATTTATTCTATATTCCATCAAATATATATAATAATAGGGTGTTATGCATAAGGACAGAAGAGGGATAGATGAATTTCCGTTGCAAAAGGCGAATTCGGTTTTGGCTCGGTGGCAGTTTGTATAGGATGGAGGTTTAGGGACGAATTCGAGAATCTCTAATGATGAGGTTGGAGGGGAGATTTGATAATCCTGCACAATTCTATTCATATCCATAATGACTATTACCGTAATCTCTTCGTTGTAGGAAGATTTACAGACGATTGAAGAAAGAATAGAATATATTATAAATAACAGTGAAGCTTTCAAAGAGGTGTCTTGATATATTTTTGATAACACAAATTAATTAAGTTAATGAAATATCTTGTTTTCAGAAGCTGTCTGAATGGATCAATGGAATTAATTCAATAGAAGAATATAATGCTATTATGGAGAAGATTCACGGTTCCGTATCGAATGATGTAGATAGATATATTTCATGTATTGATTGACTTGTACTGTTGATTGATTTGAGGAATTGGCTAATGATCAGAAAGGAAATGAGGAATAAATGAAGAATGGAACAATTGTAATCCCACTCTCGGTCTTCATTATAGAATAAAATTCTTGATCTTCTTCATGTGTACATACGATTCGATTCGAGGACTTTGATTGCCAACGAAATCTTCATAACATAAGTGAAAAAAACGGAAATGTGATACTTCCTTTACGTGACAGTTTCTAAACAGATACAATATTTCGTGAAACGTTTGTACTCTGGTTTCGCAAACCAGTGGCCGTATGCAAGAACAGTTTTCCAGGAAAATGTGACGTCATTAGCGTAGGCGGAGGCGTTTTCCAAAAATCCTCCGCCTACGCTAATGACGTGACATTTTCCTGGAAAACGGTTCTTGCATATGGCCACAGCTTCGATCGCTAAGTTGTGTCAAGAACGAATGGTTCATGGTTCCATATTTAATGAATATTAGGCTTATTTCCTTATCTGGGAATAATTCAGTAAGGAACAACACTATTCAACATTTTATCTTTTTCTAATCACCGGATCATCGATCTCATTGTCAGAGGTGGTTTTTCTTGCACCGATCGCTTTGACCTCCTCCTCCTTGTTCTACAACCTCCGTGATTGTCCAATTGTCCATAATACTTCAAATACACCGCCCCTTTGAGATGATGAAGAATATCCGCAACGAGTTCCATTGACAATTGAGGTATATAAGTCATACCCTACACAATCAGTATAATAGAGGTCCATTTCATTAACCACATTTGTTCCGGCTCCTACTCATTTGTATATTATTTATGCATCTGTATTTTTGGCCTGATTAATTCGCTGTCTCAGTCTATCATGTTACATTTTCCACTCACAGAAAGCCCTCAACTGATAACGTACAACCGCGGACTGTTCCTTATCTTGATGAAATTTTCTTAGGATTAAAGTCACGCCCGAGCTAATTTTAATCTCCACTCTGACAATGCTCTCTCGTAGACAAAGAAAGCGAGAGAGCGCGGCTAGAGTGTTAATTAGTACAGCGTGTGAGACATCCAACATTGCAACTTTAACAAATTGTCTGCATACTTTTTTTCAGTTTTCATTCCATTTTCAGATAACACAATGGATATCTACTATTTGGTCTTCTTACCCATGTTAACCATTGCTTGTATACCAACGAGACCATCAGAACCAGGAATACCTTTGGATGAATGTAATGACACGACTGGTATCAAATGTAATGTTCAACCACCTACTGGGACCGATAAAGTTAAGATGCCGTGCTATAATAATGGGAAAGCATATTGCAAGGTATGTATTCATCGTTATCTCTTTGGAAAATCTGAAATATATATATATATACAGTATAGGTCAAAAGTCATGGGACACTTTTTCATTATTTTATAACTTTTGATCCAGGAAAGCAATCAAGCTCATCTTTTGAGACAATGTGCAGAATTTATCAAGGAATAATACCACGATGTGTTGGTGTAATTAAATTAGTTCACTGATGCGTAGTGATGACGCAACCGAAGTACACTTCTTTTGAAAATTCCCATTTCTTTAGTGAAAAGCCCTGTTCTTCAGGAACACTGTGAGAGTGGAGACCCCTACTAGGGCTGTACAGTGAAACAATCCGGAATGGCTCCGACTCCGATTTCAAGCTGTAGCAGGGTCGCAACTTTGACCCCCAAAATTTATAACTCTGCTTCTAGATGTGCTAACAACCCGTTCTAAGTGCTGAAATGATGCTAGTGGCGAGTAATGTTTATCCCCACATTACGGTAGTCATGGCTCGACATTTGCCCTCAGGGCATAAAATAAATTTTTTTGGGGAGGTCCGATTTTGAGAGGCAGCAAACGCTCTGCTGAGGTCTACTCGGTTGTAGCGAATAAAGATCAAAATACAAAGATCAAAGATCAAAGTTCAGAAATAGTGCAAAAACTTTTGTGAACATCTCTAACATGCATTGGTACTTTGAAGCTAAGAGATTTCATCAATAGAGGGCCAGGGGCGAGAGCAGTAACAGAGAAAGCGCAAGAGCGCGCACCGAGTAAACCTCAGCATAAAGTTTGCTGCGGGTCTGAAAGGAATCGGAACTTAACCAAAATAAGGGAAACACATATATGATACATCGCAAAGCTACCTGCGGAGGAACCATAATTTTAGAAGACAAGCCCTCTGAACGGTAGGGTCTCAAAATCAGTCCTTCCGAAAAAAATTGATTTTCATGACCTGAGGGTGAACGAAGAGCTATGACTACCATAAACTGGGAATAAACATCGCTTACCATTAGCATCTTAGAATGGGTTGTTAGCACATCTAGAAGCAGAGTTATAAATTTTGGGGGTCAAAGTTGCGACACTTCTACAGCTTGAAATCGGAGTCGGAGCCATTCCGGATTGTTTGACTGTACAGCCCTAGTGGGGGTCTCCACTCTCACAGTGTTCCTGAAGAACAGGGCTTTTCACTAAAGAAATGGAAATTTTCAAAAAAGTGTACTTCGGTAGCGTCATCACTACGCATCAGTGAACTAATTTAATCACACCAACACATCATGGTATTATTCCTTGATAAATTCTGTACATTGTCTCAAAAGATGAGCTTGATTGCTTTCCTGGATCAAAAGTTATAAAATAATGAAAAAGTGTCCCATGACTTTTGACCTATACTGTATATGAGTAAATTATTTCTTCTCGGAATTAACGTCTGAGAGACGCAATATATTCAGATTTTTGCGATTGACTCATCAAGTTTCACGAAAACGTAAAAATACTAATGTCTTACAAGGGGATGGTCGCAACTGGTCCTGGCCATATGAGATGGCAATAACATGACTAGGATCAGTTTTCGATGCTGATTACGAATTCGTTTTCAGAAAGTGCCTAATCGACCTGATTTTCGAGAAAATCGGTATTTTAATTCGGAAATTCGTGTGGTTTCCTGCGCAAACCGTCCGGGTGAGCTGGTGAACTCATCTATAATCTCTCGTAGTAGTCTAGCTTTCATCACCGGATCTTTCCGATGCAATCCAGATAGTTTGTGATGTAAACTACACGAATTTTCGAATTAACAAGCCAAATTTCAATACCGACTTTCTGAAAATGGATTCGTAATCAGCATCGAAAACTGATCCTAGCCATGTTATTGCAATCTCATATGGGCAGGACCAGTTGCGACCATCCTCTTGTTAGTGGCAAGAACTTTTATGTAGTGATACGAACCTGATAGGTTCCATTCGCGCCCGGTGCAAATCAACTTTGCCGATTTTTCTTACAATAATACTGCAAGACACAGCCAATTTATAATGAACGCATTTAATTAGCCGTGAGCGAAATTTAAATAAGAATATGAAAGAAATTTGACAAATCGAAAAAGGAAAATGTCATGCTATTTTGGAACACTGATCAGAAAAAGCTTTAAGAAACACTCCGTTATTACAAAGATGTCGAATAAATATGCAATTACAAAAAGAATAATTGTTAAACAATTTTTGATTATTTACAGCCTGGCACCTACTTAGCTGATTATCGTGATGATACGTCTATTTATTGGAGTGCTGTGAGTTTAGAGATAAAACATAGTTGTGCTAAAAAAAACAGCTTCAAATTCGAGTTATTTTAAATTAAAATTTTTCATGACTATAATAGCATGTGAAAAACGATTGGACTTTCCTGGATCAATGACGAAATTTACAGCTCAAAGAGACTGAAGTCACATGTAATGGAAATAAGTGGTCGGGAACGACGTCTAATCCATTTGGAGAACAAATTGTTTGTGCTAAATGTCCATGGACTGATGGTCCAACTAAACCTACCGATAATACTAGTGAGTTTTAGAAAAAAATCGATGTGACCATCGAAGTTAGCGTCGTAAAATATTCCGTGACAAGGAAAAAATCCCTTTATATACATTTTCTCCTAGCATTTATTATACAATATGAGACATTAAAGGTATGTATATCGCATAAGTTTTTGCTTGTGACTCATTCAGAAACACCCGCCATGATCAAACACTGCATTGCTGAATGTCCAGCTTCTCAAATTATTCACATCAAATCTGGAACCATTACCGACTACGTGAGTGTTAACTATTTTACTCTTTCTCCACAAAGATTGCGGACATATTGCATTGAAAATAAACGTCTTAAATGTAGAAAATATTAGTTTGAGTATGCGTTAGGCAAGAGAGTATAGATTATATTATATTATATGATTATAAGATACATCATTATGATGTTTTACTTATCCACTAATATTTTGCTATTGTGAATTGAATTTATCTAAATTTGATTTTATCTGATTTTATCTGAATTGAATTTGTGAATTTATCAGTCGTGAATTAAAATGAGTATGCAGGAAACTACATAAAAATGTATGTAATGTTTATTTCATCTGTTTCAGCCTAGAGGTACCCAAAAGAATATAGTCTACTGGTCAGAGACAGATCAAGATTCCAATATATGGGCTGATAGGGATGCAGAAAACAGAGGAGGATATACTGAAGATATTTGGTGTGAAGATAAACCATACGATAGTTAATGAAACATGTTTCACAATATCATTTCTATTATAATATAAATTAATTTGACATTTTTAATTTGACATTTTATTCCTTTGTATTGTATTACAAAAGTAATCAATGTTTGCAATATCCCAATAGTTCATAGCGAAATTCTTACATCTATAAATATTTTTTTAAATTTTTAAAGGTGTAATTTTTAAAACTGTTGCTATGGTGAATAAACATATTATCTTGCCAATATAATCTTGACCAAAATAAAGTTCAAACTCTGTAGAAGCTACAAATACAAGAAGTGAAATCAGAAAGGAAAGATTTAAATTAATGGTATTTTAAGTAATAAACATTGACAAAAATTATTGTTTTAGTTTTATGTATGTTTTCTATTGTGGTAGATGGATATGAAAAAGGATTTGAGAAGATTGGAAGATGCTACGAATTTCATAAGGAAAAGATGAAGTGTGACAGACAGACGTGGCTTATCATCACTATAATATATTTTACAGAGTAAAGTAATCATGTTTACAGAAGATCGCTCATCTGATTGGGAGGCTACAATACAATATTGTTTTTGGTTGAGTCTGAATAGTTTTCCCAAAATTATTAAAATAATCCTTCAATAATAAAAAATTGAATTATCGCGCAATTTGAATTTGATTCGGGAATATTTAAATTTTCAAAAAATATTTAGACTCGGACAAAATTTTTAGTTATTCCTATAAATTGTTATCCTAATTTCAGTGAATTGTCATAGACTATTTTTTGTTTGTAAAAACATATCAGAGTGAGAGGAATTAAGAAACTATTTGTAGTATAAGTATAAGAGTACATTATTTATCTGTATAAAGTGACAAATTAATTTCAATATGGAGTGACAACATAATTGTTTTTTTTTTCAATTGGACAAGTTACGCGTGAAACTTTTGTTCGTGTTATGATCATATTCCAGCCTAAAAATAGAATTAAATTTATAAGATATTATGGTATCAGATGGAAATGTCAGTCCGATCAAAGTCTTGAACTCTGAGAAAGATAGAGAAGGGAAAAGAAATAGAGTGAAAGAAATGAACATTTATTTAACTAACTTATAATATATGTACTTACAATATACTGATCAGGAAGTTTGGCTGATAATATACGAAGAGTAGGTCCCCTACTCTCTGTTTGAACATTCACAATTCCATTCTCATCAATTCCAAGTATCATCGAACTATATTCCAAACTTAAATTAGTTCATTTACTTTATAAAACTTTTGTTTTATATGTTTGTAAATATAAAGTATACATATGTTTCATCGACATACGAAGAACGAAACTGAACAAAAAGAAAAACGAAAATCTCTGTATAAGGAGTAAGTGGGGCTGTTATAAATTCGTTTTTTTAAAATTAATATGTACAAAAATATGCACAAAAAATATGCACAGTTCGAAAATTCTATTTCGAATCTTTAACATCGTGGGTGGGATGAAGAAAATAGTTCTACTTACTTAGTCTTTATGATTTCAAATGAAAGATCATTCATATCCACTGATATTAAATCTTTTTCTCCAGTAAAATAAAAAATCCAATTATTGAATACAATTGATCGTCCCCAAATCTGTAAATATTCGAATATAAATTACACGAAAAAAGTATATTCATACCATTGGTAATTCTTTCTTTTCTAAATATTGATCCCCTTCAGAAACATATCGACGAATTGAAGCAGTATCATTAGTTCTATCATTATTTAAAAGAAATAAGAAGTTTCTTGAAATGAAAATTTATAATCGTTTGAAATTAAAGTAAATTCAACGAACTCATATACATGTACATAGTTTCTTAAATCATCAAGTGGTACATTAAATCTTATTCCATTAGTTAATCGATAATCTTCATTGATTGGAATAGCAAATGTGACATTACGATCTCCTCTTTCAATGAAATAATGTAATGAATCTAAGTTATGATAATCTCTGACTTCTTCATCAATCTACAAAATGTGCTGATGAATTAAATAATAAGACATTTTAAACCTTAACACAATCGGTGATAATGATCTTATTATTTTTCAGTTCAGCTTTCTGTCTGGTATATTTATTTCTGCTTGTGTTGAACTGTAGATAGAGAATCATTAGAGAATTGAATATATTAACTTACCACTTCAAAGAATAATCCACTTTTGAAAACTCCGAATACAGCGGTGCACTCTATTTGTTTATAAATACGTTTTTTTCTTAAATTTAATTTAAAAAATTGAGTTTGCATAAAGTTCATTCAATTAAATTTTCATAGCATTTATTATTTGCATGTCTTAACAAATCAATATTCCAAACTAATTTTACCCTATCCTCCGTACAAAATTCTATCATTCTCATAGAAAGTACGGGAAAAGTAGAGAGTTTCAAATTACGTTCGTCAATATTGTAAAGAAATACAAACCCTTTCATCCAAGTGAAGATTTTCTCATGCGATTCTGATTGATAAACGAACTCATCTCAATTAATCAATATTTTTCGAATCTATTTTTTGCTCAATAATGCTTAAATGAATAAAATAAGTAAGTAGATAAGTCGTACTATGTGAAATCTGGTAGATATATCCCTTTCCGTCGATCGTATATTGTTTCCTTTCAGTAAACTGCATGTGCAATCTGGATTGAAAATGAAAAAAATGATTGATGTAGCAAAATAAAATAATTATGTTGTACAAAATATGTAATATTTATTCAATTATACAATAATGGTTGAATATGTATAATCAATATTTGTACAAAACTACGAAAACAGTGTTGCAAATTATTCGAGTTTCAAACATAAAAATGAAGAATGCGATGGAAAATATAGATAAGAGATGACTAATGCAATTGACAAACATACATCGTCTTTAAAGGTATACCACAATATAACTATACACTTCTGTAGTGGAATCAACTCGATCGCAAAGACCACTCATACGGATTACACAGTATTCTGGTTCAAGCCATTTTGTTTCCATAGCGAGACAAGCGAAAGACGATTGCATTTGAGAGAGTTTCTATGTTGAGCGGTCGTTTTTGCTTTCACAGCCTATAGAACATTGTGATTAGAGGAGAGGCATGTTGCAAAGGGGAATGAATGAGTGGCCTCTCATTCGTTAGAGGTCACACAAACAAATCTACATGAGTCATTTACGCAACCCTATTTTATGTTGCAATCAAGAAAACAACATGACAATTTTAGCGGAGGTTTTCAAATCGGTTTGTGGTATCCCCTAATCTGGTCGACCAAAGACAGAAAATATTAGAGTGATACATGTAGAATTGGAGCTATTTCCTCTTATATTTGCACTGTTTATAGGATAGAAACGAGCGATGATAGGAGGGTGAGAGATAGAAATAGTGAAGGAGATAAACAATGACGCTGATCTATGCAATGAGTAAATACAAAAAATCAACATGGGAATAAAATAAGATTAAAGAACACTAATTTATGTAAATCAGCAATCTGATATAATAATATTGTACATAATTTTACTGTGTATGTAAATCGATTTATAAATCATACAAATCTGCATTCATTCTCCGCTTCATTCGTAGTTTCTTCTTTTCTTCCAAACGGTCGCTGTCTCTATTTCTTTCCATCTCTACGTTTCTTCGTGGTGGGTCTGCCATCTATCGTATCATATATCGATTTTCTCAAGTTACAGTAATCCGACGAATCGTAGTGGGATAGATAGCAGGACAAAAACTATGACGGTAGTTGATGCATCCAATAAACTTCGAGGTTGTGCAGAAAAAACTTGTGAGTAATCAATATTTTCGTGTAATGAACATAAACACATTCAAATTGCAGCCAGAACGTCGATCACAACCAGCGGCTTCTGAAGATCTTTCAGAAGCGGTAGTTATCGATTGATTTAGATTATCGATTGATTTAGATTATCTAACGATTTAGATTATCGATTGATTTAGATTATCTAACGATTTAGATTATCGATTGATTTAGATTATCGAATGATTTAAATTATCGATTGATTTAGATTATCTAACGATTTAGATTATCGATTGATTTAGATTATCGAATGATTTATATTATCGAATGATTTAGATTATCGATTGATTTAGATTATCGATTGATTTAGATTATCAATTGATATAGATTATCGAATGATTTAGAGTATCGATTGATTTTGATTATCGATTGTTTTATACATTCAGAAAATCATGATTTAGATTATCGATTGATACATTCAGCAAATCATCATTGGTAGCGCCCTGCTCATAATTGCCCTGACTATTTTCATCGTCTACTGTCATCATTGGAGAACTAGGTTAATTGATTATTACTACAGTATCCATTCCTACAGTAACCTCATCAAATCTTCTTTTGTAGGTACTTGCGTATAATGAGATATGACAGAATAGCTGAAGTTCGACAAGTGCCCTAATTGAACTACCGTAATCAAATGATGATCGATTAAAATCTGTCCAACTTTACCGCATTCTTTACCTTTCACTTACTCTTCCATAAACGATTGCCGAGCAAGGGTTTGTAAACCATACAGTTCCACCCACATGGCGGGTACGGGTCAGTTTATAAATTGCTTGGTTTATATAAAACAAGTCACCTTTGAAAATTTCGGCGCCAGAGAAAAAGGCCAAAAAAGAGTAATTTTAGCGAAATAGCGACTGCATATAACAATTACGGGACAGTTTATAGTTCTGGAATTGTGAGTTGCACAAAAATATTTGTGTAAACACATATTTATTGTAAACATAAAAAGAAGAAGAAAGATATGAAAGAGATAAAGACGACAATCAATAATGGAACCTGTATTTCTTCTTACAGTAACCGGCCAAAACGAGCAAGATTAATTGAATATTCTATGTTTTGTACTATTTTGAAATAGAAATGTAACCAGTGATACGAAATATCAACTTAATAACCGATATCTAAATAACTAGCGCGTACAATAACAATAACAATAAAATCATTGTACTTACTACAAAACAGATACACGTTTGGATCGAAGAACTAGATAAGAAAAATACAAAGAGAAATAAATATCGATTTGTACAGACAATGATTCAAGGATGGATATAATCAAAGATCAAAGATCAACTAACTCAGCAAAGGTCTTGTACTTTATTCAGTGTAAATTTGAGATTGATCGAATGAAGAGGAGTATACTGTAGATTGGGAGATTCTGAAAATGTTAACAGATTTTAAACTTTAAATTTTGATACGATATATCAGGGCCGAAACAATGGATTGTTTTTGGACTCATTAAGTCTTTTTCAAACAAATGTTTCTAAACACAGCCTACTTTCAATCCCGCCATTCCTATCTTTCGCTGTAATACAATATACAATCCATAAATTTTCAGCCCGTAGACCTCAACTTCGGAATAAGACACTACCTAATACTCACCCATATAGGGCTTTCCATTATCCTTGGTCCGTGCAATCGACCTCTTCACTACTCCTCCCTTCCTCTTCCGTTGCTTCTTCTCACGAGTCAACACAGGCATTGTCCAATCTGTGTCACTGTTATCACGAGACGAATCTAAGATTACGGTAACGTTGATTATCGATTGATGGCCTCAATTATACAGTACCTGGTGATTCATTGATTGAAGCTTGCCAAGTATTTCCCATGGTGGGTGGTTCTGAAAGAATGAGATGGAAATTTGGAAAAAATCACATTCTCAAAGCATACAATAATCATTTTTTCAATGATAAAAACCAAATCAATCGACTCCGATCGTAAACGGTGTATTACAGAAATGCCATGACTTTTAATCGAAATGACAAATTCTACCGCAATCTAAGAATGCCTTACCTCGTTCATTAGAAGTGCATACATTGTAGGAGTACTGTGAATGTCGTTTCATTCGAGGTGGTCGCATCTCGGGTGTCTCTCCAGGACGAAGAATGATTATCTCTTCCTCATCCCATGCAAGTACTGTAAATTGAGAATAGTTACGGTAGATCAAACAATCAATCAATAATGATAACTCACACGTTCCTGGTTCCTGTCCTATTACAATAATCCTCGGAGGTAGTCCCGCTTCAGGGTCCAATGTTGCATTCTTTAATACAAACAACATTAATTTCATTTCAACGTTATTGAATCTATTATTAAAAAATCGATACATTTTAAGATAGAAAAGATTAAATGAAATTGACCTCTTGTCCATTATATTCCATCTCGTAATCATCTATATCTTCCTCTTTCACTTTCTTCACATTGGACGATCGTTTACCTCCTGGAATTGATTACTGCGGAAATGAGCATGAAGCCAAAGATACAGTATCCCAGTGTAACTACCGTACCCTTTTTATTCCTAGCAGCTATCTTGCCCTCTTGTGCCTCCGTCATTCTCATGGAAGCACTAATCTTGATTGCCTCTTCAGTTCTTCTCATCGAATGTAATTGAGCCATACTCAATACCTACAATATGGAGTACTGTAGGATATTTCATATACCTGTGACACAATCGTGGTGAGTAAGAACATATTCCATACTATCATTTGTTTAACGATGCATTCAGTCAATCGTGTCCAATAAGTCTACACTCACTTGTAAGTAATATTCATTTATAATAATTTAAAATAACAACGTACAAACTGATACCCTAAAGTCGACGGCTGGTTTGATACGATTGCTGTGACCATCATTGATACTCTCCTGATATTGTACAAAAGGAGGTGTGGGAGCATAGGCAGGAATGGTTGAAGTTGAAGAGATGGAATGAGATGCAGTCGATACATCTGGAGATGATGAACATTAGAAGATCAAAGATCAAATACAAGAGGACTATCACATATCATATAATTCAATTGAGTTGTTCTCGTATGCAAAAGATATTAAATATAACGATTACTACTACCCTTGTAACTTCGTGGTTAGTCCCCACGAGTTAAACGAAAGAAGCCATATTGTGGATGACATTATTTCGAGTCTTATGCATAATAATAATAATATATTTATCGCTTCTTATATAATGAGGATATAGCATACATAGCATACACTCAACCAAACTGTGATATCATAATGTACGCAATTGGATGTTTCTGAATCATTTTAGTAATTTTAGTTATCAACTATGATAAATATAATTATTGTAATCGTTATTTATAACTCTCACCTGATCCAACCACGTTTCCATTTCCCATTGATCCACCTTGTAATATAGCTATGAGGGCATCATTGGTGAACACTTTCGACTCCGGAATCATCTCAAGGATTATTGATTGATTACAATGATTGTTGTTTAAGTCAGACCATTACCATCATTATTGATAAGTTTCTATCATTATCATATTTACTTAACGTTAATTTAACGTTAACATAATAAGGAAGATACAGAATTTTTCCAATTCATTGATCGATATTTGTTGGACTTACAGTGTGTTGTTTGGTCGTCGAATCGTAGTATACTGAAAAATAATCGATGATGGACACGGGAAGGAATGAATACTTACGGTAAGACTTCCTTTTGATCTCACTGCGACAGGAAAGAGGTAGAGCTGGATCTGGAGGTTTGGAGGTCTCCTCAAGCTTCTCTTCTTTAGTCGACGAATTATAATAGCCTGAAAGAATAATCGATAATTGAAACAATATACAACAACCTAATACGCTTACCATTAGATTCATTCTTGATCTGACTCTGAGAGGAAAGTGGAGGAGCTGGAGATGGAGAATATGTATGTTCATCTTCAGGCTATAAAGAAAGATCAATAATTCTACAGAATCTCAAAATATACTTTCAATTGTGTATTCAATTCTGTATCATCCGGCTCATCGATAAATCAATAATTAATCAATAATTGCTCAATAAATACCTCTTCCTTGATCTCAGTCTTGATATCCAAGATGGGAGCGAAAAGAGGCAATGAGATATCGCTTCTGAATTAAACAAATAATATTATAATTAAAATAATTATCCTTTCAAGAAAACGTGATTAAAACCACACTTATAACTGAATTTATCAACCAACAATCTTCTGATAATATGATTTTAACAAAAGAATATCGTACCTTGATGTGGGAGTACTATAGTCTATTGGCGGATTCATCTTAGCGAACTTTCCTTTAACTCTCTGCAAATAGAATTATTGATTAATATATAAAAGGAGGTTGATCATATTCTACAATAGTTCGTCTGACGTTTAATATGGTAAGTTAATGTATAGAAAACAGTGTATCGTGTTTATTAAATACACATATTTCTTCAATCAGAACATTAACAAATATATCGAAGAGCTGTACAATTTCATAAATGAAGGCATGATTCTCACAATCTATTCCGTGTGTTGATTCACCCTTGACAATCATGCCGATTCATAAATTAATATTATGAGAGTATAATCAAAATAAATAAATAAGTGAAATGAAGATCGTGGTTGTCTCGTGACTACGAATAACATACTAGTCGGTGGGAATTGCCATGATGGGCGAAATTAAGATAATATATCGCAAAGATTTGGTTTAGATACGAAAACTAACCGGAATTTGAACCACAGACTTCTTCCTTGGTTCTGATTTCACCCCACTGAGCGATTGAGCCGACACTGCCTATAATGATGACAATACTTATCTGTATTGATCTAAATCATAGTGTTGAATATCGATCGATAACTTACACTTGGTGCGACTGGTATCCGTCGCCATGGAGCGATACATCGTGCGAAGTACACGTTGGCATATGGTTTGGGGAGACGGAAGTCCTCTTCAGGTAATGCACGTGCTTGAGTAATCAATCGGGTGAAGAGCTCCTTCTGAAATGTTCCAATCGATAATACCAATCAATAATCTGTGATGATGCTCTATTGAGACTGTATGTAATCTACAACTACAGTTTCGACGGTCCGACCTCAAAAGAATAAACAAAAATACGAAGTTTACGTTGTTATTCATGACGAATCCATCGATACGTCATGTGTTCCATGGCCAAGTTCACCCATTCAATCAATAGTCTTCAACGATCGATAGACATACGCCCCTTATATGAGAGAATTAATTACTTACAGGGCTTATTGCCGGTTCCTTGACCAAATTGCATGAGGATGATGAAAGCGAAGACGCTAGCATCTCTTCCCTCTGAAGTCGTTCGGCAACGCGAAGTGATGACATCTGAAATATAAGTAAATGTTAATGCAATAAATACAACAATATGCTAACCGAAACATACGAAAATGTGCGAAAATATCAGAGCAACATTCGTCGTCAAAAAGGGCGGAGTCCATCTACGCAGCGCAAAAATTACAGTATACCGACCGAAAACTAATTTGAATTTAAAATGTTTATTAACTTTTATTTAGCATATAAATACATTCTTGTGATTAACATGGCCTCCTTTAGGCAAGTTGTGTGTCAATGCATAAAGAAAACCACGGATGATAGATTTATGGAACGAATTTAGGCGAAATTCAATGAGTATGACTTGCCTGTCGTTCTATGTGTTGAAATTAGTTGCTCATCTTGATCATGTAAACGATATCGAAAATCTAGAAAACTCAATTACGAAAACGGTCCTCGTTTAAATTTATAATGCTCGGCGAAAATTTTGTCGGAGGAAAGTATCGTAAACTGAAAGCCGTTACCGTCATTTAGTTCGAGCGCGAATTTTATGATTCGTATTTGGCGGCTCTGCCAGCGCTTTTGAATTTTCTATTTATTTGAGTTTTTATCGTTCAGTCAGTTCAAATTTATGTTAATTTCAGGCGCCAGATTCTTCGGGAGTTTTTGTGGACTAAGAAATGTCTGACTCGGTATGTCCATATTCGTTTTTTGTCTCTTGATGTTTCGCTCAAATCTTTCTCTACGTTCCCTCTTATAGGATGAGTTTAAAAACCTGGATGATGAAGAGATGGATCTTCTTGCTGATATCTACCCGGAGATGAAGAAGAAATTGGAGTTGTCGGCGAAAAAACGACGAGCAAAGTTTGTTTTTTCTCTATGATTACTAGTTTATCCTTGTATAGTTTGATGTTATCAATCATGATTCCTACTTTAATGTAGCAATGATCTTATCCTCTCCTTGCCTTATGTCAATATTGATCATTCTGGTCTTAATTCTTTTTAACCTATGAAATGATGTTAAATGTCGATCTCCATTCAGATCGACAACTAAACGGCCCAAGGCAGTCCCTCTGGTCCTTTTGTCTTCCGATGATGAAGATGACGTCATGATGACATCACCTCCTCGAATGAAACCTATCAGAGTCTCGTCATCTAACTCTGATGATTCATTTCATTCAGCACAAAGTCATGTAGAAGAACAAGGTTTGTATTATATTATCTTAGAATATATTACATTGATCAAGACTTTTGATTCAAAAGTAAAAGAAGTACTGTTCTATTGATGAATGTCATTGTGATATAAAATAAAGTCTAATGGTCTTTCTTCTTGTTCTTGTTAGTTATGAAAGAAATGCAATATCTTAAGGGGAAACTACATCTTGTTTATAGAATACTTGCATTTATAGCCTTCATCGATTATTTGTTTGTAGGAGATGTCTCGATGGGATTTGCTTCAGAAGCACCCGAAGAAGATGACGTCGATCATGTAAGTTTTCATCCTGTATTCTTCATTATTCGCTTGATACACTACTGTTAAATCACTTAACCTGATCAGCTAGAGCTAGACTGCTGAGATATTGAGTGAAATCAATATGTTGTCAGATTGACGAAAGTATGCGTGAGGCATCGTTCTTCATTGAAAAGCCGAGACCAAGCTGTCCTTATATCGATGATGAGGCTGAAGAGTATGTTATTCTAATTAATATAATATATGAGCAATGTTTCGTTTTATGAAAATGATTGATTGTAAAATTCTTCGAATTATCGATTGAATCATTTTATGTTTAATCGATAATTTCAGATGCAACGATGAAGAAGAAGATGATGAAGGAGAAAGAGCTGATGGAAGTGGTGAAAGTGAAGATGAAGATGAGAGGTAATCATATATCTTTCGTCCGTTCAAATGTGTTTGATAAGATATTCCATCGAGAATCAATAAATAAAGATATTTTGAGCTCTTCCACCATCTGTTTCTGGAATAAAATGATTTCAGTGTTCACAGTAGCGATGACGAGTTCATCAACGATGAAGAAGAAGATGCGAGCATCGATCAATCATTCAATCATCAAGGTTTCTCCTTTAATCAATTTGATTTATGACGATACTAGGGTTATTCTAATTACTATAGCTAATCCATATTTCTTATTTCAAGATCCTCCGCACACACCAATCAATCGTCGAGTACTCCCGAGTAGATCAACCAAGGTACTGTATCTTGTTTTATCGATTGATGTCTTACTGTATTTGAATATTCGTATATATTTTTTCAGACTCAGTTTATGCCTTCACGACGCGATGAATTGGGAAATATTTCACCCTCCAGGTATCGATTGGTTTTGCAGATGATTACCGTAATCTCGTATAAAATATAACGAATATTTCGTTTCAGGAGAGCCAACCGCTCAGCATCGGCCAAAGTTGAATCCAGTGACGAAGATGGAGAGGAGAGCTTTGAGAAATGTAAGTAAAGATTATTGATTGATCCATTGACTTAATATTGATTGATTTATTCAGATCTGCGTAAGCTTCGTGAGGAAGACGAAAAGAAGAAGCGGGAGCAGGAAGCTGTGGTATCCGATGACGATCGTGAAGACAGGTTATTGATTTATTTTATTTCAAAAGTGATTACTTTAGTATATATTCTAATATCGGTCATGTTAACAGAGTTACTGTAACCTGACATCTTCGACAAAGCTTCAGAATAGTTTATTTATTATACATGGTTAATTCATTTATAAATGGTATAAATTTCAGTTTCATTGTGAGTGATGATTCAGTTGATGTAATTGATGATGAATATGAGAATGGATCGAGTTATGAAGAAGAAGAAGAAGAGGAGGAGGAGGATATATCGTTTGTTTTATTATTATTTTCTATCACTTTACCGTAGTGGATGTATCCCATTGAATCATACAGTATCTCATTCTCAACTCTAATGGTTCTGCTACATCTCGTTGATAAAATTACAATGTTTTAGTGAAACGAAAAAACGAGAACATATGTTATAAATATCATTGATTATGTGTGTTCATTGTGAAATATGAATCTTGATGGTTTGCAGTGGATCTTTCGACTCTGATGATGATGCCAAAGAGAATAGACGAACGAAGAAAAGTAAGGAGGAACTTATTCCTAAGAAGGGCAAGAACAAAAGTATGACCTACCGTACCTACATCGGAAGGATACCGTAATCCTGTCATTTTCAGATCTCACCTCAGAGCTTGCTGATATGTTCAATAGTCCGTCGGTACGCTATACTGGTGATAAAGTAGGTGGTTTGGTCCTTCTTTATTGGTTGATAAATTGATAAACAAATTCCGTTCAGGAATCCCGCGATCCCGATCGTCACTTTATCCTTTCCCTCTCGGAGAACTATGAAGGTACGGTATTAGAAGGTGTACTGTATCTGTATTGATTGATTCATAGGAAAGCGACGACACCCGGACGCTGAAGTGTACGTGCGTAAGGGAGTGAAGGGGGAGAAGACACGGGCGGCTATTGTAGCGAGACTATTTGAGATATACAATAGGGAGGTATTTGAGGAAAAGGTAAGACATTGAATAAGTTAATTACTTGTGCTGATTTTTTTTTAAACATTCCAAGTTCTTGTACTCCATGACCTGAGATCATTGCGGTATGCTCAGATAGTACTCACTTTATTCAGCTTCCATCGACCATGCCTATTACATTCAATCCAAGATTACGAAAGACTGCCGGGTACTGTAAATTCTCTGTAAGATCAGGCAATTGCACCATCGAACTATCGCCAAAAGTACTCTCTAAAGCTGGTAGGTTTTTATTTATATTTTTTTATTCTTGCAGTATAGTGCACATTCTACTTTGGTGGAATAGTTTTCAATTAATGTGTAATGATATGAAGAAGTAGATAATTGTTTCGAGTTGATCTTTGATCTCTATTCAGAACGTATCCGTGACACACTGGCTCATGAGATGTGTCATGCAGCTGTCTTCCTCATTAATGGATTGATCAAAGAGGCGCATGGACAAATATGGAAATCATGGTGAGATGAGAATATATATTAATTGCTGATGGCGATAAAATCAAATAAATTCGAAATGATTGAGATCTTAATAGATTGATGAAACTGCTATTCAAAGGGTGTACGAGGATGTCTAGTTATTCTATTTGTTTTGATTTTGTACTCATCCTATGTTTCCATGATCTTATATAACATTTAAATGTATTATTATTAGTAGTATTTTTATTTCTATTATTATTATTATTATTATTATTATTATTATTATTATTATTATGATTATTGAGGACATATCGAATCTCCCGTCGTTTCCGTGGTCTTCCCGTTCCAGAGAGATGTCATAGTTACGAAATCGATGCCAAATTTGTCTATCAGTGTAATGACTGTGGACAATTGTGAGTTATATTTATATATTTTAAAAATAGTATTTATTATGACGGAAAAGTAATTATTATCATGGAAATCGTAGTTCCCGAATACTTGGTGAATTCATGCAACAATGTGTTTTAATAGATTGTATCCTTACCTTCAAAAGTGATATTAATATATCATTAATCCAACAAATAAGTTTTATTATGGCAGAGCATTGGTGTGTTGGCTGTTGAGGTTGAATGAAGTTTACTCAGACAGGAATGAGTTACATGATACAATTGATGATTCTCTTCTCTTCTATCTTTGAATGATAATCTTTAGTTGATTGAACTCTTGATCATTCTCCATCTATTCTATGATATTATAGAGTATAGATTATCACTTCCGTCACTAGAAACGTGATTGACGTCGAATTATTATATGTCTTAATTGTTATGATAGATATGATGAACATATTGAGGGATGTAGGGGTGATCAGAGACAGAAGGAAATTGAGGGTTATTGTAGTATTCTGTAATTATTTTGTATATCTTTTTTTAGTATTCTTCTTCCCTCCAAACTCTCGTTTTCTATTCATTCATCAATAAGAACAATGACAAACCTTCCCTCATCTCCCCTCTTGTTATCGTTTCCCCTATCATTCTATTATTCTATTGAAAGGGTATTTCCCTTTCCTCTTCATATTATATCAAATAGAATGTCTATGGGTTAATACTATATCACTTCATTTCTATAAAAGATGTAAATGAGGGTCTCTGATTTTCGTTCGACCAATCAATAGGATTTTGAGATGATGAATGATATCGAGAATGGAAGTGGAGGGGAATGACGAATCAATCGATAATCATACAATGGACTTATCTGTGTGTATTGTAGTAACATGGAAGTAACATATACGGAATTGTAGATCAAAGGAGTATTTACTAGTCTTATACCCTGTTTGTTCCATACCGTGTGTGATTGTTATTGAACGAGATATGGGTTTTCTCTCCGTAATTGGATCATGTTACAGTAAACAGATAGATACTGTAATGGAATACGTTATACACCACCCCGTCTTAGTCGTATATGTATTATTTATATTACAATATTTCATATGAGTAACGGAAGACCTTGGCTATTCGTATGTATTGTTGATTAGGATGCTGTAACTTTATTGGGAAGATTGAGTATGAACTATGATGTCTCGGACATGATTCAGTAACCTAGTATACAGTAATGGATTTGTTCATTCAGAGTGAAACGTCACACGAAGTCATTCGATACGAATAACAAGATTTGTGGACGATGCCATGGACGATTTGTTTTGATGGAGAAGGAGAATACGGTAGGATTTATTGATTTATTCATTTATCGATGATTATTGATTGATTGAACTTTTCCTGATTCAGGCTCCCAAGAAGGCAAATCCGTTCGCTCTCTTCGTCAAGGAACACTATGGAGTAGAGAAGAAGAAAAGTGGGCGGAGTCATAAGGAGGTACGGTAGATAGGGATTTATTGATTTTTTATATTTTCGATGAAACGTAGATATTGATTCATATCCATATTTCAGGTCATGCAGATTCTATCAGCTCGATTCAAAGAATCACGACAGGAAGAAAAGAAAGATGAAGATATGAAAAAGATCGAACTGAATCTCAGTATTATTAGTGTCCATGATGAAGAATGAATGATACGGTAGTTACACCATAATTGAATGCTCCCCATTCATGATTACTGTAGCCTCATCACATCATATTCTTCTCTAACTTTATATTGATCGCTTGATTGATTATTGTTATTGGGAATCAACTTATACTAGTCCATTTACATTGTTATTGTCACCATTTATGTCTCGCTACTATTCGATGAAGGGTGGTTGTGGTAATATGGTCCAGGGTAACCCTTCCATTCCTCTTTTCCAAAGATTCAATCTTTACATCCATCCAAGATATATCTATGATCTTTGATATTCATTCTGTCTCTCATTCCCCCTTCAGTAGTCACTATAGTATTTCCCCACTAAGCACGTGATATCTATCATTCTATAATCGGCTTTTGTTCTTCCCTCCCCTCCCTTCTCCTCTCTCCTCTCCTCCCCTCCCCTCCCCTTCTCGTATCTATTCTCATTCGATAGCCAAACACAATGTTCACATAGCACTCATTCCGATTTACATCTATTTCTATTTGTATTGTACGTTCCTTATCATTTGATCTATTGATATTGATATTGATTGATTGATTATCGATTGATTTTTGGCATTTCTTTGCATTCACTCTGTGATATTCGTATAATTGTTTTATCTTTGATACTAATTTTTAATGTCCCTAATTGGACGATAAATGATAGAGATTATCAATGATCATTAAAGTGTGTTAGGGGAAGAGTAGAGTAGAGAGAGGGAGAGAGAAAGAGAGGTAGAGAGAGAGGGAGAGGGAGATGGTTACTTTTCGATCTTTCCATTCCATTCTCTATCACATATCAATGCTTCGTTTTGCTTATCACTTTGTGATTACTCATACCCATCTTATCATATTAGTGGGGGATTATATTATGCCTCTAGGATCTAAGTTTTGATTAGCAAACTAAATAGTATGTTACGTTAACATGTTCGAATAAGTTTATTTATTTATTCCTTCTCATTATATTTGATGGAATAAATAAATAAATAACAGTAGACCTCGAGAGCTTCGCTGTTCGATGTAATAGCCATTTGATTCTCAATGTCTTACCCTTACTTTATTGAGTAGTGATAGCTACAGTATCATCGAAAGATCACTGTTTACTCCGTGACGTCATAGGGAATTCTATTTGCACGATTTATGATGAGGGTTTGATTCCAGGATGGTCGAAGTGGGCGTGGTCTAAATGGATGAGTAGAGGGGGTTTATCATAGAAATACATACATAGAAATGAGTCATCATTCATGGTTATGATCAATGTCTTTCTTGTGATATTTCATTGGAGGATGAGATTTTATGAGTTCTGTCGTAGTCTCAATGTGCCTCAGGGGATGAATCGTGCATGCCCTTATCGTGTTTCGTATTCTCTCCCTCTCCCTCTTCCTCTCTCTCTCCCTCTTTCCCTCCCTCTTCCTCTCTCTCTCCCTCTTTCCCTCCCTCTTCCTCTTTCTCTCCCTCTTCCTCTTTCTCTCCCTCTCCTTCTATCGATTGATTCTGTATCATGAGAAAAGTATTACATGGAATGGTTGATATAATTCAGTATCTCACCTTCATTCTCTGGTCTCTTCTCTTCTTCTTCTCAATATCGACGGTAGATCATCTACAATGAATAAGCTCTGCATCCTGATTGTCCTGTTGATGCCCACTCTCACTGAACAGAAAGCTGTGAGACAACCACGGTAAGATTCTTTATCGATCGGGTTACGGTACATTAGATCTTTGATAAACTGCTGTGTAGCTTGCTTCTTTGATACTGAACTACAGTAGAACCTAGATTAGTTTGGAATAAATTAATAATATGTTGGAATACGGTAGATGCATCGGTACTATATTGATTGATCTCGAGATTACAATTATCTTATTCCAGAGTGTTGCCTCCCGGTCCTATCCCTGATGAGTGCTGTCAAGTGTTCTGTCCACCAAAAGATATTTGTGTGTGTTGTTTTGTGGTGAGTTACCGTAATCTTACCGTATCATGGACTTACCGTAATCCTTACAGGACTACGAATACTTCAATGGTGTGTCACGAGTACGATCGAATGGCGTTCCTGATAGTCTGAAGCAGAAGCACAGTATCGCCAAGCGGGAAATGGAATCGATTGATTTTGATCAGAATATTGATTTAATTGGATAATAATATTAGTAGTTCATATCGATCGATTATCGATTGAGTACACTAATAAGCTCTCTGATCAATCAATATTACGTCTATCAACCTAATACCAGTGCCATTCCTCCTTTTATTGAAACCGGTGTCTCATTCTTATCGATACATTTTATTGTTTAGGTAACGCTTTATCAGTTACTTGTCGTATAGTAATATTTTTGAATTCGCATAATTTGAATTTGAAATCGACAGGGATACATAACACATTTATTCGCCACAAAGATAAATATTTTATCTACTTTTTGTATTTTATATTTTTTATGAACATGCGTATGCAAGAAAAGAAACATAACTAAGACAAATAAAAAAGAGTTTTAAATATAAAGCTAATTTATTTACCAATGGGCCAGTGTGGAAAGGGATTCTCCTACAAGAGAATGATATTGTTTGAGAAAAAGTAATGAAAATATAATCAGTTTGCAATCAAAGGTAAGAGTGGTGAAACTACCGTATCTTACCAATTTCCGGTTGCACTCGACCGCGTTTTCGGGAAATTTGCGTTTAAAATTTTGTATTTGTTCCCTCTATTCTTCTCACCTGCATTTAGTGTTGACGTAGTTTTGATTCAACAGGTATATTAACGATATGGAGTTTCTTATTTAAGCAATATGAAAGTCCGAAGGTGTTTCAAACCAACATACCGCTAATTTCGTACGGCGTCTTGATCGATTCAATTATTTAGCAGTTGTTTTATTTACTTTTATGCATATAAATTGTAGTATGTCGGCTCGCGATGCAATGGCGGCGATGCTCGACGAGCTGATGGGACCACAGCGAAATGCGAATGACAACAAGAATTCGTTCTCGTTCAGAGATGAGTCAGTGTGCAAGTAAGTTCAATGGTACATTTCTATTGATTAATGGTTCTTCAGTTTGTGTACTCGCATCTAAGGTAACAAAGTATGTACCCGACAATAACAATTTTTCAATGAATGTCGTCAATTCATAGTCCTGTAGTGCTTGTTGTTACACACAAAATTCAAAAATTTGCGAATGTGTCTATCCGACGGTATATTCAAGGACCATCTCTGTTTCGAAATATAAATAATAAAGTATTTTGCAGATTCGCTCTGGCTGACTTTTGCCCACACGATCTGTTCGTACATACTAAAGGTGATCTGGGACCATGTTCTCTCATTCATGATGACAAACTTCGACTAGAATATCAAGTAAGATATTAACTTTTTCATGAATCAAAACGTATTATTTATGAGAATATAATGTTGTAAAAATAGATAAAAACCATTCTATTTCAAGAGGTTATGTCGGAGGGGGGGGGTAGCATATAATATTGCATGGCAAATAAACATAATAAAATAATAGTTATTTATTAATGTTTAATATGAACATAATAGGTCATTGTAGTGCAAATCGTATCCTTGTCGAATAAATTCTATTTGCAGTCATCGAGTGACTTTACGAAGCTCGGCTATGAGAGGAGATTGCTCACGTTAGTATTATTTTTAAATTTAATTTTTAATTAATTATTAAAATATAAATAAGTAAATGAATATTTTTATAGAACATACAAATAGTTAAGTTAAGTCATTAAAATATGACTGAATTGATTAAATAATTAACTTGAACCACGTGAATAATTAACATGTCTGTTTGTCACAAGTAAATAATTAAATTATGTTCAGGTTCCTGGAGAAATTGCACGACGATATGCAGTTTCAGATCAAGAATGAGAAGAAGAGATTACAGGCTCAATATGGAGGGTCTGATAAAGAGGTTTGATTAGTAATAATTATAAATAATTATAATAATAATAGTAATAATAAATGTAGTAGTAAATGTATTATGCTTTATCGTTAGCGCTATCTAATTGAAGCTTACCATTTCACTATTTTGTCACTATCCCTTCGCTCTAATACATGGGCATTTTCAAAATTCAATTCATACCAAAATATGATTTATTTTTATTTCTTGTTCGTTTGTTTCTTCAAAATGTATTAAAAATAAATAATCAAATAAAAAGTAACCAAATGAGACTTGCGACCTGGCTAACATCCAGATTATCCTATGGATGTTCTCACTAACAATATATCCAATTTATTCATGGTAAACTCACCCGGTGCTTTGATGTATCATTTCGTTCATATGAATTTATGAAATCCCAATTACGATGATTAGTGACTTTTACACATTTCACTATTACAGAAAGAGCAAGCTGAACTCGACGCCCAAATTGTGAAGATGGAGAAGGTTTGTGATTCAGTAATTTAATTTATTTAGTTTAATTAAATAATTGATGTTTACAGGAGGCTGAGGAGGCAGGAGAAAAAGGAGATGTAGAGGAAGTGAAGAAGTGTATGGATAAGGTAATATATTATTTATTGTTCATTAAGATATGCGAAATAATACTAGCAATGATTGTGATTGTTTAGTTCTTCAGAATTCTTTGCAACTAGTTTATTATACGAATGGGGCCTTTATTGTTGATTCATGTTATTTTGTTTTACTAAAAACTTGAATTACGTGGTTGAGTTCAATTAACTATAGTTATTGACCATACATGGGCAGGGCACCTGGAGCTCGATTCCACAGGGGGCATCCGAACGAAAAATGGTTAATTTTACAGGGGGCTTTCACTTTTTTTCCCGAAAATTTCACCTAAACGTCATTTTTACTCGGGGCATTCCACAAATTTTCGAAAATCCCTAATTTTACAGGGGGCACCCCCATGTCGGCGCCCATGTATGGTTATTGACGCTTCTTCTCATAGAAAAGATTATCCTTGTCTGCAAATTTTGAAAATAAAATTCAAGAATGGGAATGATATTGTTATAGTTATTTATAGATAGAATATTGTTATTTGGACGAATCGTCTACTCATTAATTGATTATGTAATAATGGATTTATATAACTTCTAGATAGAAGTTCTTCGATTAGAGAAGAGTCGACGTGATAAGATGGGTGATCTACTACATAGAGAAATGGAAGTATGCGAGGTAATCAATCACTTTACTATTCATACTCGTTTCTTGTATTCTAGATATATTTTTTATAAGATGTTCCAATAATAATATATTATAATAATACTAATAATAATGTAATTATGATAATAATGTAACTATTTAGATTTGTGCCCGTCGTTTGATCGTGAATGATGCACCCAATCGTGTGGAGGAACATTTGACGGGAAAGATGCACGTGGGATACATTCGAATCGCTGAGACCATTACTAGACTTAGAGAGATTGTACAGAAGGCTGATGCTGCCAAGAGGTACGGGGTGGGGTTACGGTAGACAGTTTAGACTACTGTGGACTGGTATGCCTTATATTCGTTTGAGTTAATCATAAATATTGATTGATAGTATTGATTGATTACAGATCAGTATCAACTGGATTAGGTGATGGAGATAAACGTCGTGATGATCGTCATCATTCATCACGTGATCGTGATCGTGTATCTGATCATGGTCGACGTCGTTCACGTGATCGTGACCATGACCGCGACCGCGACAGGCGACGCGACCGCTCTCGCGACCACAAGCGCAGCCGCTCGCGTTCGCGAGATCGCCGTGACCATCGTGATCGCGATCGTGACCGTAGAGGCAGCAGAAGATGAATCAATCAATATAATAGGTTCGCACCTACCGTACCCCCCTCATCCTCATCTCTCCTGTCTATTCAATCGATATTAACAACTATCGTTCCCACACAACCAATCAATATATTCCTTATATCTCACCATCATCTCTCATCTATTTCATCTTTACCGTACACTGTACTACTGTATTCTCTAAGGTGTCCTACTGTAACGAGAGATCAGTCTGACTAGGGGCACACATGTGAATGAATGAATAAAGGTTCGTTTGAGAGAAATAAGCACAGATAGCGGAGAGCCTCAAAGGTTCGTCTACATTGTTTCTCACAAACAATCAATCAATAATCTGATCTGATCGTATCGATTGGTCTTCACATACTTTAATCTGCTCTGCATCCCGCCACGCATCTACAGTAATCCTTCTCCTTCGCGTCCCTCTATCTCTTGTAGCACCGAAAGGTTGTTTGCTTCATTCTATCTTTTAATCCATTATTATTATTTCCATCGGGTCCCCCCATTTTAGCACCTTTGCTCTTTTGCACTAGAAATGCACTGAAGACACAAAACAACACTTATAGATTGTGTTCCATTCGTCACATTTTTGATATTTGGCCGTATTCCATGTTATGTCCTGATAAAGTGTCGGTTTGCAAACGACTTCTCTAAGTTACTACTTTATTATATTATTACAAACATAATGAACAAAAATGGATGAAAATGCACAAAGTGAGAAAAGAGATAGAGATTTGAAAGAAAAGCGGGAATTCAGAATGGGCTGAGAATGTAATTTGCATCGATATATATTTATGTATACAGTGGAAAGGAAAGGTGGAGTGGAAATTTGGTATAGCACCAGTTGGTGATACGGTAGATCGGCCTGATCAATCGATAATTATGCGGTGTTGCCGGCGCAGATAGCGAGGAGAGTGTCACGATACACGCCTGAGGTGTCTCCCTGAAAAGGAGGATTATGGTAGATTATCGATTGGTCAGAGGTACAGTAATCCCTACCTTGATGTGCTCTTCGAGAGTCTTTCCGAATAGAGTTTTGTACTCTTCCTTGATGAGATTGAGATCAACTTCTGAACGGGCAACGATGGCACGAATGAGATCATTATCACGAGTACCAATACCCTGAAAGAGAAGATCATTCAACTTTCATTCTCATTATTTCCTATCGAATACGACGTTCACTAGTGCATATCTCTAATCATTATTTGTATCTATGAAATACATTATCATTTATCTACTCACCTTCATGGAATTGTACAACTGATGTGCGAAGAATCGTTGCTTGTTGGTGGAGGCACGAGCGATTGTCAGATAGGCGTTTCTGCAATTATCGATTGATAATGGCTACCGTACTCTATGATCTACCGTATACCTGAGATCTCCTGAGAACTCCTTCTCAATGGCCTTCTCGATCGGTTGACCAGAGAGCTTCTCGAACTCGGCGAATACCTACAATTAGTAGTTTGACTACCGTAATCTACAGTACACACCAAGAGATAGTATGAATAAGGTTACTGTAATTCATAACTACGGTATACCTTTCTGAGCTGGTACATGTTCTGGGTGGCGAGGATCTTGAGGAAATGGGATCCATCTTCACTCTTGGCGAACTTTCCTTTACCATCGGCGAAAAGACGAACGGCGTCCTACAATTACAGGAAACTTTGAAATATGACAAGAATGAAGAAAGTTGGCATTGTGTCAAGATTGAATGATACCGTACATCATGAGCCTGAGCATCATTAGTATCATGTCCTCCATCCTTTGATCCAGTGACGAGAGCAACGAGAAGATCCTTGAATTCACCCGATGTGTCACCAGCGATGATAGTCTCCAGAGGCTTTGAGTACTTCTTAATGAGGACACTAGACCGAAGTTTGATCGGGCTACATTGTAGTTTGATCGTAACAAACTACAAAGACCAAAAGATTACTACCACTCACCTTCTCGTAGTGGGCACGAATGGCACGGAGTTGGTCAGGGGTACGAGAGCAGATGATCTCAATGATGACTGCCTCATCAGTTCCCAATCCCTGAACATTGATCTTTGATCTTTTCAATTAATTTTGCCTCTGATCCTTGATCTCCCCCATGCAACTGCATGAGATCAATGAAGTGTAATTCTAACAATACAGATAATTTGATCTCCGATGTTATATCGATTAGTAAGTTTGACCCTCATTTCTGTAAATTTATCTATACAATTCCTATTATGCATATTCATAATGGCGATAGAAATGGAAAGTGATTGGCTGCGTGAAAGTGTTCATCTGACTCAACCATCCGCATCTCAAGGTTATGACTAATCATTCTTCTATATGAACGACTATTATTCATGTGGGGATGGAACGCTCTCTCTCCTTTTCTATTTCTTTGTCTACATGAATAGAATTATATAAATTTCACTTCAATTGATTGAGCACGAGGAAAAACATGAAAAATAAGACGACAATTAGCTGAAGTCGATTGTTTTCTGTTGTGGAGACAGTCATTCACTCCATTTTGCGTCTCTTCTTCTCTATTTCAATGATGCACAAAACACGAAGCAGTAAACAACTAAAGGCCAGGGGAATCCCACAAATATTATGGTCTATACAAGGTATCTTATTCATAGTTAGAAGAGAAATGCACAAAATGCTATATCGCGAGTAAAATCGTGCAAAATGTACATGAATTATGAAGACCATTTTCTGTATCTGTTCAGTGGCACCATCCCATGCCTATCAACTATTCTGGACACGTAAATCTGTGGCAAGCCATGAATATTTGAGTAGTGAGTGATAGTTATATTTAGTAGGGAGGATTATACAGGCAGTAGTAGTAAATACACATCACCACTATAGTCATCATCGTGTTTACCCATAATTGTAGTTCTAGAAGTTTTCTGTTCACTCGTAACTCTCTCGTGCCACACTTGTAAGTGTTCACAAATGACAACATTTATTCCTACATCGCGTGCGCTCTAATCTTTTACGCCTTAACCGCTAAGATCTCCTAATTAGGGCTAAGTCTGCTTAAGTCATCACTAAGTATCGCTAAGTCAGATTAAGTCACCTTCATTGCTCCGTGCAACTGTTTGAGATCGTACTCCAATGGAGTGTCCATAAGAGCAAAGATCAACTTCTCAGCATCACCAGAGAATTTCTTGTCGAGAGCATCGATGATATCCTTTCCGTAGCGGATACGGTAGGGCTCACGGAGCTGCAAAAAGATCAAAGATCAATCATACAAAGATCAAAGATCAACAGTACCTGTTGACGTTGATTGTTGTTGATGTCAACGATGAGCTTGGCTACGGTATCCTTGCTTTCTCTCAAGGCACGATCGATCTAAATCAATCAATAATATGTTTATATTAATCGATAGATCAATGAATACCTTCTCAGCATATTCACTGGCGTTGAAGCCGGGCTTCTCGTGAATGGGATAGTAGGAAGAGGTCATTCTAGATTACGGTAGATTATCGATCGATAATTGACAGAACGCGATTGTGACAAGTCGAAAGAGAGCAGAGTAAGGGGGGAGATAAAATAGAGTGGCGGCATAGTATGACAAATGAGGGGCTTCAACTCTATATTTAGGATTAGTACTGAGAGAGGACTAAATGGACATTTGATCTTTGATCTCTGAATTCTCCTCCAAACGAGTGTTTTTATTGATTGGTAAAAGTTTCACAAAGGGATTGGACGGGCGTGGTGAGCCATTTTCCTCTACAACATACAACACCAATTACTCTTCTTCTCCTTTTGAGAGCGCCCACATTCTCTCACTTTCACACACTATCTCGTCGACATCTGCTCTCTCACATTACCGTACTCTCTCGTCTTATCTCTGCTAGTCTAAACCCTACTCGGTTTGAACACTCTCTCGGGGGATGGTATTGTGGAGGTTGGATAATAGGAAGCGGGGGAGTAACGAAACACGATAAAGAGAAGAGAAAATAGATAATGGGGATCATTGATATTTATGGGGAAAATAACACTATGGGATGAATCAACAATGGAAGGCACTGGAAAGATATTTAATGGTAGAGAAGAATGATAGAATAGGGAAATGGGGGAAATGTAAAAGATGAATAATAGGGTATGTTTACAAGTTCTGTAGAGGGGAGGGAGGGATAGATCAATATAGACAGAGAGGGTATCTCTTCCCTTGGTAGATAGAGATGAGATTGAGAAGAGAGAGGGGAAGGGGGGGGGGTGGGAACGGATAGATAAGATTGAAACATATATGGTCAGTTTCAATGAAGGAAAGAACAATCGTGATTATGGTCATATCAATATCGTATATGGAATATCGCCGAAATTATCGAGTCATATCGTAGTAGGTATGGGGCATTGAGTAATAATAGAAAGAGAAACAGGGAATCACGGGGTAAATATGGGCTAGGGACTCCATTTCTACCGCTCTCCAGATAAAGTTTGTCTGATATTATTGAACATTGAAGTGGGACAAAATTGCTCCTTGTTTCTCCCTCTCCCTCTCTCTTCCCTTCTCCTCTCCCTCTCCCTCTATAGTGGACGAAAGAGGTCGGGACCGATACGAATTGAATAAGAGAAAACCACTCAAAGAAAGGAGGATGGGAGTGAGATTGAAGGGGTGAAAGGGCAGAGGGAGAGATGGAAATGGAAAGAGTTAAAGATATAAGGGAAGAAGAGGGAGAGACAGAAATTGAGGTAGAAAGAGAGATAGATATAAAGGTGGATGGAGTTCTAGAGAAAGAGATAGAATCGTTTCTCAAAGTGCCATCGAGAGTAGGTATATCGGAGAATACAAACATTAACATCATTAAATTGTGAGTCGAACTTTCTCTCTCTCAGTCTGTCTCTCTACTTCTACCGTCTCTGTTTGAGGAAGGGTTTAAGGTAACCTCTCATGGTGGACTACGAGAAGAGAGAGACAATGTTTTCCTGATACGAAAGAGTGAAAAATGTGACTTTCGAGGAAGAAAGAGATAGGTAGAGAGGGCCAAATGTGCTTACTCTTCCGAATAGAAAATATTCCGAAAGAGTAAGAATGGAAAGGGAGGGGATGAAGAAGGTTGAGATGTGTTTACTAGTAAGAGAGAAGAAGAGAGGAAGGGGAATATGGCATGCTGGCGAAAAAAGAAGAGGGAGGGGGCATCGACTCTTTTAAAACCGCTAGGAAGAAGAAAAACTCTTTCTAAAGAGAGAGATGGGGACATCTTTTCTCTTCTTCCTATTGAACTCCTTCTCTATATAAGATGTGGAACGGGATGAGTCATCAAAGGAAACCCCTTGACTCCGCCCCTTTTCTAACGAGATGAGATGATTCATATGTACAATAACAGGGTATTTCACAATGGAAAACCGTTGGGAATACTTATTCGTCATTAATTGCCGGGTTATTTTTAGAAGGACACAGTAGCAGAATGAAAGAAAAATGATGTGAATGCCAGACATATACTGTATTCATGATACGGTAATCGAATCCAGACAGGTTATTGTAGCTGGGATACGGTAACTTGGACATTATCGATTAGCATTTCTTTCAAAATAGTTCGGATTTGCACCACAATGTTATGAAAGGGTCGTAATATTGTCCATAAAACACTCGGGCACTGCACATTCACCAGATGTCCTAAACGAAGAAGTATCCCCATGGTCTCAATGGGAAAACAGTGTACGGTATTGATCGGTGCACAACGATGATACAGTATGATTATAGTTTAAATAACTTTATTGATTGATTAAACATCGATCGATACATGGTACTATAGATCACAAAGATAAATAAATTTTATTCCGAAATTGCGAAATGAAAAAGAGAAAAAAACAAAAATGTGAATGAGGGAGAAGAATGAATGGCTTAGCTCGAATTGTGGTGCATGCATGATAAGTGGTGGGTTACTGTAGACGAGGGTGAATCTGAAATGGATAAGGAATAGAAATCACAGAATCAGTAATATGCTCAGTCATAATACATAAATATTCATCGTTTTAAAAGAGATTTGACTGACACTTGAGCATATCTCATCTCTATTGAAAGTAAGAAGAGACTGAGAATGTAGTGAGGTGGTGTACTCTATATACTGTATTCGGAGACGTCGGACGGCATGTGGACGAATTGTGTGTGTAAATGAATAAAGGGCGACATTTCCCATTCCCCCGGATTACGGTAATAGCTCACACAAAAGTCTATCACGGTATGAAGATGGGGTCACAAACCTCGAGATGGTGAGACTAACCTGTGAGAGCACGGCCGGAATACCTTGAGATACTACGGTAGATCAAATGGGTATACGGTAAGAGTGGAATACGGTAGCGTAGTATAATAAAGTGAAGAACGAACACGATCAAGTCGAATAGTTTAGCGCTGAAAATCAGGGTCGGTTCATGTCCGGGAAATGGTTAAAGATGATGCGCCTACTCTACGGTCGCGGTCACGGTCCCGACGATCTCCACCACGACTGTCTCTGTGGTCACGACGATCACGAGAACGAGAACGACTACAAATCAATGATTATTGATTGATTAAGATTACGGTGTATATGATGAATTGATTGATCTATAGAGAATGATAAAACATACCGTCGTTCTCTATCTCTATCACTACGATCGCGATCTCCACGATGGTCCCGAGATGATCGACGATCTCTCAAAAGAATATCAAATTACGGTAGGTACAATGATCAATATTGATTGATGTATGATCAGAGAATGAAATAAGAAATCCATCAGATATCATTAGAAATACACGCAATTATGACATATGTGAAACAAGAATACACAGGGATTATGTTCATAGTTTCTCAAAAGAATAGATATGAAAGGTTTGTCACCTTTCATGTACACGGCTTTAGAAGAATAAAACGTTATTATTACGTTTTTGCCAGTTTGTATAAATATAAATTTGAATTTAAAAAATAAACAAACCGATCCTTGTCCCTCTGATCCTTATCATGCCTATCAGACGATGATCCCACTCGTCGACTATCTCCACTTCCTATAATTAATCATTATTTATTTAAATAATTTAAATACATTCGAGTCAGTATTCCCGTTCTGGGACCCTATTAGGGACCTAATGAGCGGTTCCAGTACCGTTCGTGTTTTGCTTACAATTGGCCACGATTAAATAATAATAGTAATGAAATAAATAAATGACTGACCAAGTGATGAAGATCCTCCTCCAATAGGAGTAGATGGTCTCTCTGCCTTCTTCATCTCTGCTGGAAGAGTTGTCAGAATATCACGGATTGTTGAATATGCTATGTGTAACTGAAAACGAATTCAATTAACATATTAATAATAATAATAATAATAATAATAATAATAATAATAATAATAAACTGCTATATAACAAAATATTGAGATTAGACTTTCGAAACTGCAATGCAAGCTATCCCTGGTGCTTTCACGTTTCTGGCGAGTATGAAAGAGTCAGAAGAGAGTAGAAACATGGTTAAATTATAATCGAAATATGTCATAGTTAAACATGCAAATGTACTCATAAAATTAGATATAGACTGAAGTATAACAAATAAAAGCTAACCTTTCCAGCAAAGTGATCATCAATACGAGATTGTGCATCGTTAACGAGCATGAAACATCCACAAGTCTGAAGAGATCAAAGATCATTCATGAATCTTCAAATATTGTTTAAAAAAAACCTGTGAAGCGCCGAAAATGTACGATATTCAATCTAACATCCCCTTGATCATATAATATCATAGTTATATCACAAAAAGTCCATTCCCCTTCTCCATAATCTCTTTCATCTATTCCGACTCTGATATTCACAATCATTCCCCATTATCCTTTCTATCTCTCATTCTCTTCTTTCGTTCTTCTTAAGTAGACATTACACCATCAAAAACATCAAAATATCTCTCGGATAATGGAATTGACGAGGTCTACACCTTTTTACTTCCTCTTCTCATTTATTTTACATTTTACATTTAAACACTTTATCGAGATCAACTAAGCGGTGGGTCACCGGATCTGTAGTGACATGATATGGTTCCACTAATCCTTGTTGCGTGCAACGTTCATAAAGCGTGGCCCGACTATTTTCACAAATTCATCCTTCCATCTCAATTCGGGTCTTCCTCTTGATCGCTTCTCATTTATATCTGGCCCATATCTACTGCAGACCAAACAAAAATCATGACAGGAGTCCAAGAAAATCATTTACCGACCCGGAGATTTCATGCAACTACAGTACTACTATACGAGTGCTAATCATAGATTTCAATTTTTTCAATCACATCTTGGAAATTAATAAAATAATCATACCTGACAGACTTTCATGGGCTTATTCAACGAATTGGCGACATCTTCTAGATGGTGGAAGCGAGTTAGAAGTTTCTGTCCTTCTTCCTGAAAGAGATCAAAGATCACTCAGATCAAAGATCAAAGATCAGTCGAATTAAATATGAACCTCGCATTGTTCCTTCTCTTCTCTTAGTTTATCAGCTTCAAGTACAAGATTCTGTGCAAGTGTTACATTTCCATCAGATCCTGCCTTCTCTGCCTCTTCCATCTTCTCATCGATCTTTCTGTAACAAATATCACACATTGCCATACCCTCGCAGTGCGAGGATTGACCCACTATATAAGGCCCATTTTAGGCCACTTGATAAAAAAATGAAGCAAAAAAATGACGATTTTTAAGCGAAAATAACGAATTTTGTGAGTCAACCCACACTATTTCGAGAATTGACCCACTATATAAAAATGAACGGCGAGGGTACCGAAAATGTATGAACAAATATACAATCATAGGTCGAATAGCTTGGTTACCGGTTTTCAAAATACGGTCAGGTTTTTCGATTTTTGTGAAATTTTGGCTCAAAATGCGGTCAGGCTTGGTACTTTGTAGCATACTTTTCGACCTATGTATATAATATTTTATTATTAAAAGAGAATTGGTAATTTGAAAACCATTCTATTTATTTATTTATTGATATGTTCAGCATGTAACAGTAAAAGTGTATAAACAGATCATAATGATTGATATTAGTAATAAGCTAATGGATTTGCCATATTTGCTAATATTTATTTTATCCAGAATCACCATGCAGTTTGTTCTTTCTCACTTATTGAATTTGTGTAACTCCCATACTTCATAGCCTCTTTTATATTTGGCTGTATAGTACAATTCTTCCTACCATGTTTCCAAACTATAAATTCTTATATAATAGTCTTACTTGATCAATTCCTCCTTCTTCTCTTCTTGTTTCTCCTTCAACTTTTGGAATGTCTCATCCTCACCACCCGCACCTTAATTTAATATCTTCATTTTAGGTTGTGTTGATTTGTTTTAAGGTTAAAATGAATTTAAAACAATAAAATGTAAAATGATTTCTCACTTTGTGTGATGAGCAATCGCTTCTCGTTCTTATCTATCTTACGACGAACATCTCGATCCAACTAAATTCATTATTAATTATTATAAAGTAAATTAAATCGTAATTATTTTATATCAATATCGTCGCTTTTATAATAAGTAAAGTGAGCAATACTCCTCGTTTCAAATTAAGTGTTTCAGTGCAACTTGTGCTTAATCTTCAGTTGAGTATTCTTATCTGAGTATAATATTTACCTCCGATACACGAGCAAGGAACCTTTCTTCGTATCCAAGACGGAATCGTCGTGGACTTTCATCGTATTGTTTCTTCAGATTCGCATCGTGTTTCTGTAATCATTATTATGTAGATGTGTGATTATTTCGAATTTTATTTCATTGTTTTGTATAGCCTTCATAGATTAGATAGATTGTAATGGTTTGTGCCCCCATTTGATGCTGTTAGAACAATCACATTCCATTAGTATAAATTATATCCAGGAGCCTTTCAATTTAAATATCTAGAAATATAGATAAATGGATAATAAATCATTCAACATACCAAACTACAATATCCCATGTCATTCTTCGTGTTCCGAAACAAATCGTGCGGACAAAAAGCGACAATAAAGTCCTTACACACCTCAGAAGAAGTGAAATCGAGTTCGACCTGAGAATTAATTAATTTAATGCTTTTATATAAATATAATTTACTACTACTCAAATAAAATATTAAATATGATTGCAGCAGTGCGAAGCCAAGTTGGCAATAGTATTACGTCAATTCAAGTGTATTTCAATTCGTTTATATTAACAAAATGGAAGTAGCAATGATCACCTTTTCACCAGCATTTGCATTTCTTGCCGAACCCATCAGCTCATCGAGCATAGCCGCCATATAGTCCGTCATGGCGCAGTCTACGAAAATCGATATTAGAATTCCGTTGTTTAAAAAATAATATCAGATATCGACAACGAACATGAATATATAATATAGTAGCTTCTGCTTTTTCGTTTAAGAAATTTAGCTCAAAATATTGATGTTTAAAAAAAATCAATGACTAATGATAAATCTAACAATTGTATACGGCGCATCGAATAGATGAATGCGCGCACGCTAATAAAGGTTACTTAACATTTCGAATATTCGCACTTTCTCCATCAATAGTCGAGGACGAAACCATATTGGAAGAAATGACAATTGAAAATAGAAAAAAAAAGAAATAAAAAATACTTTGGCGTGAATGAATTACCATCACACTAAATCATTGTCCTACTTTAATTTCAACAAAAAAATAGGTGAATTCGGAATCTTATTACGCTATTGGTTCTTTTGAACAAGAAGGGTCACAAGTGACAAATCAAAACAATGCGTCGAAATATTTTCGAATAAAATTAGGCAAAAACAGCGCATATTCCAAAAATAGGAAAAAACTCCATGTTTATTGCATATTATTGGATTAACTAATATAGATTAGATTCTGGAAATGACCCTAGCAATGAATTGATAGCGCCAAAGAGCAAAACAAAACCTTCTGAAAGTAGAAGATCCCTATTAAATTGAAAATGGTCATTGAAAAGGAAAAGACCCGAAAAATGCGTGCTAGATGTCCGCATCCGTGAAAGAGCCATTTATTGGTAAAAGTCGTCTTATTGGTAGTGTAAGGTATACGGTAGTTATTTAAATTAGAATTTTTTGTTTTTCTCCTATTTTTTATTTTCACGTGTTTTTCATCATATATCGGGGCGTTAGCTGCTCTATCTGCCGTCTGGTAGTCGATAGGCTACTGCAGTCAGGATGATGCAATTCTTATTCAGACTCCGCCCATGGTCACCTAAAGAATGACGGAATTCTAAAGGAGATAAAGCTCTAGAAAGCGCGCAACCTTCTCTTTTTTCCTGCTTCACGTAGCGCTGCACGAATTTCGTTTGTCATTTTCCTTCTCTCTTTTCTTTCGTTCGTACATCTTTTTGTTCACTCTTCCTCATGTCTGTTCTCCGCCCATTCCCGCATGCGTCTTATCATCTCTCTTATCTATCGTTATCGTTCTCTGCTCTATTCTGCCAACGAACGATACACCCTTTACAACAGTCTTCTCTCTGTGGTTTTGATGGGGCTGACAGAGGAAGAAAGGCAATCGGATCTCTCTATTCAGAGGCCAACCTCTCTCTACTTCTCTACCTCTATGTCTCTCTAGTCCAGTATCTCCTCTTACTCTACTCCATCACTTCGTCCGCCCATTTCCTTCTATTCTTTTGTGTTCATCGACACCTCTTGTACTTATCCTGCTCTTTTCTTCTTCCCATCATTGATTCTTCCTCTTTATCGTGGTTCCATTCTATTTTTGTCTTGTTATTATTCTTTCTTGGGTGCGTTTTCGTCATTTCCCTACGTATCTTATGCTCCCATGTTCTGACATACTAAATTATGCGTTCAATCATTTTCTTGTCCGCTCTACTTTTATCTTCATTGTTGTCCTTATAAGTAGTTTTAATATAAAATCGTAAATTGTCTTCAGACCCTTCTCAAACCGGGGCAAGACAGAGTCGTCAGAGATGACAGAAGCAGCGTCAGCGCCTCGTAAGTGTCCCTTTTCTAATTACTCGGTCTAACTCCTTGGAGTAGGGACAAAGAAATAGTCAGTGTGTAGTACGATAGCATCCATTCCCATGCACTATCCTTCCCATACATTCCCCCACCCTCTCAATCTATCTCTGCGTCTACTATACTCATTCCACATCTGTCCCATTTGTACTGAGCTGCTGCGCAAATAATGATGGAAAGATGAAGAAATGATTCGGCTATTCAGAAGTTAATGGATTTTACAATTATTGATTGGTTAGGAGTGGTTAAATGGTAGCTATGATCAATGAATCAGGTATCTTTGGATGTTGTTAGTGGCGCCTTGCAGAAAGAATTTATGAATCATCCGGGCTAATACTGACGACATAATGGTTTAATATCGTTTCGGACAGTAGAAAGTGCCAGGAAAAAGTGCAGCTAACCTTAACTTTTTCCCTCATCCACACTCTTCCTGGGTCACTATTTGTTATCCTACATTCGATGGATGGTGGAAAATAAGACAAACATTTGACCCGACAGAAAGCAATAGGATACTGAGTCGCTAACTAATGTTTGCTTATCCGGCGTTGCTTTCGTTCATGTTCTGTATCAGTTTAAACTGTTGGTGTTTAGTACCATCATGACCATTCATATATTGAAATATGACTGGATGAAGCTACGCATTGTTTAGAATTTAATTGACTCTTGAAAATGATTTCATAGATTTTTTTAAAGGATTGATGTTGTCACTTCATTGAATCTAGTTATCTAATTGTAAGAGATTGGTGTTCCTTCATTTTCTAAGAATTCTACTTCTTGAAAGGTTGTGAGTCTCTTTAGAAGTAGTGGAATTAGACCATCTCAATTAGGTGTTCCATTCTATGAGATGATGACGATCATGTGTGAAGGTCAGTAGTAGAGGCTGTTCCGTCCCTTCTCTTACTCTCACTCTCAAGTCAAGTTGATCATGAGACCTATGAGATTTGAAGTGGTCACGGAGAGTACGAGTGGGCAATGGGAATTGAACCGACGAAGACAGAGGAAGGGAGGGAGGCTATCAATTCCCGTCTGTTTATGACACAAGTGCTTGTTTTGACGGAACGACACTCCGAAGCCTGTAAGCGACATATCCAGGGGATTTCGATAAGTCCCGAGGTTTTACACCTGCCTTATGCTGAACGTTGACAAACGGTTTGTCTACAAACGTGACGTCACAACCGTAGGGGAGGGTCGACAAACGGTCTCCGCCTACGCTTGTGACGTTCCGTTTGTTAATGTTCATGTATACGTTCTCTGAAAATGCGGATTGTCGAAGACCTATTCTTCTGGGGGTGTTCTGAGTATTCGTACCCTGGAGGTACATACAACAGTTGTTGAAAGATGGAAGCGATATTTACTGGAAGGGAGGTGGGAAAAAAGGCGAATGAAGAAGAGTAGAGGATGATTATTAAGTGGTAGGTGCTATTCATCAAGTAAAATGGGGTACGAAGAATGCAGAATATGCACAAAAAGTATGAGATGAAGATGAATACTCCCTTCTCTCGTCTCTCTGATCTTATCACAACTGTGTAACTCGAATGTGAGGGGGTAGAAAGAAGTAGAGTTGGAAAGATCAAAGTTCTAAAGACCTGCATGAAGAAACGATTTTACTTATATCTTTTGGTTGAAAACAATTCCAAGAGGGCTTAGGGATACTCTTTTTCCATAGTGGTTTCAATTGCATAGCCATGAGTTTTACTTGAGATATTTACTATGTATGGATGGTACTGGATAAATATACTTTCTCGATATATCTATTTTGTGGTTTCTAGTTCGATGTGGGATGTGTTATGCTATAATACCAAAAAATGTGTAGGCTATTTTGTTCTAGAGGTATGCGTTGTGGGGGGGGGGGATTGATGGATGTTGCGTTCTCACATTGTTTTAGAGTGACGAGAGAAGGAACTGAGCCTGGGTGGTCATGAGGTCGATATTCGACCCACGTGGGCTATCACATTACACAAACTAATCACTACTAATCAATCATGAATTGAGAATGATTGTATAGAGATTAAATGAACAGTAGGAGAGAGATAATAGTGAATGGAATGGAATGGTGTGATTTTGAAAAGAGAAATCATGTTTGAATAGGGAAGTTACCCTTTATGTTCCTTTGACTAGACATATCGTATAGCTCATAACCATTTCGGTTTTTGTTGGAGAAATAGTACAATATGTATTGCAAGTTAATGTGTCCATTTCCATTGCACTCATCCCCATCCGTCCTTTTACCATTAAATTACCAATAGAATATCCAAATGTTATGTGATTGGCATGTGTATTCGCTGATTAATATAAATTTGGAAAAAAAATGCAAATAGATAAACCTATTACAATATAAAATTGATTTATTAGTGTTTTTATAGGCCTCTTTCCATCGACTCGTTTCTCATTGGCCATAGCATGTTTCCTCGGATGTATGACCGCGTACATGCTACGTACCTCACTCTCCATGGCCATTGTATGCATGAACAACAAACCAATCAAGAATGATACTGTCAATGCGTAAGTACTCATCTACCGTATACCCACAACTGGTTACTGTATCGTCTTTACAGATGTGCCAAGCCTGAATCACTGCTCGAAGTTGCAGCCGCACCCAAGGAACCGGTGAGTGATCGATTGATTCGTTCAAGGAAATATGAATTATGGATTATATTTGTAGACTACTTACGAATTCGATTGGTCACCACAAGAGGAGGGTGACGTCATGAGCTCCTTCTTCTATGGTTATCTTCTATCACAAGTACTAGGAGGCATGATTGCTGCTCGATATGGAGGTACGGTATCAATGAGATGGATCGATCATGAACTGACTACCGTTATTTGTTCAATCGATGATAAACATAATCAAAGATTGTACTCATTGTATCAATAATCTCTGTATATTAAGGCAAGCGTGTAATCCTCGCTGCAATGTTACTCGCAGCCATCTTCACTCTCATGAGTCCTGTTGCTGCTCGTACTCATCGTGTACTCCTCATGGGAGCAAGAGCTTTGATTGGTTTCACTCAGGTAAGCCAGTTCATATTACTAGATGAAAGATGGTTTGGCTATCTAGTAAGTAGTAGAGACGTGAATGTGCCGGGATGTTGATCGGAATCAATATCAATAATGATGAATATATTTTCATATATGATAAAGGTTATTAGATTGTAATATTTGCAGGGAGCAGTGTTCCCCGCGATGCACACAATGTGGTCTGTATGGGCACCACCTCAGGAGAGCTCTGTTCTCACATCCATCTCATATGCTGGTATGAAGAGATCGTTTTATTGAATGGAACATCAATAGCGGCAACAGTTTTTGCTTTATTTGCACTTTGTCTGATAAGATGATGGTATCAGTGGAGATGAAAAGGAAGTGTGAGAGTGATAGTGGATTAGTACCTGATTTGGAGATGATCCGAATAGGGGTTAGAGTTGTCAGCTTATGTGCTTCTGATATGAATTGATAAGGGGAAAGGGGACGAAGATGAATACTGTCATGTATACATGTAAATAGTCATTATGAATTCTGATAGCTGTGACATGTGAAGTACAGTATCGCCAGAAAGTAATCGGACACTTTTTCATTTTTTTATAACTTTTGATCCAGGAAAGCAATCAAGCTGATCTTTTCAGCCAATGTACAGAATTTATCAAGGAATATTACCATGATGTGATGGTGTAATTAACTTAGTTAATTTTTGCGTATTGATGACGCTACCGAAGTGCACTTTTTTTGAAAATTCCCATTTCTTTAGTGAAAAGCCCTGTTCTTCGGGAACACTGTGAGAGTGTAGACCCCCACTAGGGCTGTACAGTCAAACAATCTGGAATGGCTCCGACTCCGATTTCAAGCTGTGGCAGGGTTGCAACTTTGTCCTCCAAAATTTATAACTCGGCTTCTAGATGTGATAACGACCCGTACTAAGCGCCAAAATGATGCTAGTGGCGAGTGATGTTTATCACCGAAATATGGTAGTCATAGCTCGTCATTTGCCCTCAGGGCATAAAATAATTTTTTGTTGGGAGGACCGATTTTGAGACCCTACCGATCAGAGGGCGGGTCTTCTAAAAATATGGTTACTGCGCAAGCAGCTTTGTAATGTATCATATATTTATTTCCCTTATATTGGTTTAGTTCCGATTCCTTTTAGACCCATAGCTAAAGTTATGCTGAGGTCTGCTCGGTGCGCGCTCCTGTGCTTTCTCTCTTACTGCTCTCATCCCTGGGCCTCTATTGATGAAATTTCTTATTCGCAAAGCACCTATGCATGTTAGAGATGTTCACAAAAGTTTTTACACTATTGCTGAACATTGATCTTTGATCTTTGTATTTTGATCTTTACTCGCTACAACCGAGTAGACCTCAACATAACTTTTGCTACGGGTCTGAAAGGAATCAGAACCAAACCAAAATAAGGGAAATAAATATATGATACATTGCAAAGCTGCATGCGCTGAAACCATAATTTTAGAAGATCTGCCCTCTGAACGGTAGGGTCTCAAAATCGGTCCTCCCAACAAAAAATTATTTTATGCCCTGAGGGCAAATGACGAGATATGACTACCATATTTCGGGGATAAACATCAATCGCCACTAGCATCATTTTGGCGCTTAGAACGGGTCGTTATCACATCTAGAAGCCGAGTTATAAATTTTGGAGGTCAAAGTTGCAACCCTGCCACAGCTTGAAATCGGAGTCGGAGCCATTCCAGATTGTTTGACTGTACAGCCCTAGTGGGGGTCTACACTCTCACAGTGTTCCCGAAGAACAGGGCTTTTCACTAAAGAAATGGGAATTTTCAAAAAAGTGCACTTCGGTAGCGTCATCACTACGCAAAAATTAACTAAGTTAATTACACCATCACATCATGGTAATATTCCTTGATAAATTCTGTACATTGGCTGAAAAGATCAGCTTGATTGCTTTCCTGGATCAAAAGTTATAAAAAAATGAAAAAGTGTCCGATTACTTTCTGGCGATACTGTAGTTGTACCTTGTGAGATTGAGAATGATTGAATCATGATAGGTACTGTCATATAATGGGATGAATCTGATTGTGATATAGATACAGAGAACGGTCATTTGGAAGGGGTTTTGATAGAGATCAATGTTCTTCTCGATTGCCCTGATTTATCGAATTCACTCACAACCTCACATACTACTTTTTGCTTATTGTGTTATTTAAAACATATTCTTGTTTCAAAATGATCTAATTCGTACTGTATTCCATTCAGGTACTCAATTCGGTAACATCATTGTCCTTCCTCTTGGTGGTATCCTCTGTGAATATGGTCCTGATGGAGGATGGGCATCCATCTTCTATCTTCTCGGTAAGAGTTACTGTAGTGTCACTGTATTACCATAACCATTGGATGTTTGTTTGATGGTCAACGTCATCCTTCAGAATATTGTAATTAAATACGAGTGAAACTGGATTCGGATTTGAATAAAATGGCGTTGTATATATTTCCAATGTGTATATTATAGGTCTGATTGGTGTAGCATGGTGTGCAGTATGGATGTATCTGACTGCTGATCGTCCATCTACTCATCCTCGTATTTCATCTGAAGAACGATCATATATCGAAACGAGTCAGGAAGCATCACTAGGAAAACAATCTCTCAAGGTAGTAAATAGTCTATTATAAGTGTATAACCCGATATCGATTGATTCATTCAGCCTCCTCCTACTCCATGGAAGTCTCTTCTCACTTCTCGTGCCGTATGGGCTTGCTGGGTCGGACACTTTGCTGGTTGGTTTTTTTGTCCAATGTGCATACTGGTTGAAGGCAAATGTATTCTTGATACATTGCAATGGTGAAACATTAATGCGAATGTTTCATTCAATAAGTGATGCACTTCCAAAACTACCCTTATATTTATTTAAAATAATATTTATGTATATGATATTGTAGGTGATTGGGGAGCGTACACGATGCTCGTATCTCTTCCCGGTTTCCTTCGTGACGTTCTTGGTCTGGAAATTGGCGCGGTATGTGATATTTATACTCTCTAATTAATCTATTTGATGTATTTGATCAATAATAAATGAATATCTTTCAGCTTGGATTCCTATCTGCCGTTCCATACATTGCCTATTTCGTTGTAATCAATGTAGGAGGATTCCTCTCTGATTTCATTCGTGCTCGTGGTCTACTCTCGACTGTCAACATGAGAAGAGCTGCTATGGTTGTTGGTACGTACGGTAGATCATAATTACGGTATCGGGTTACGGTAGTGTGATGATCTTTGATCTCTTTCAGCCCTCGGTGGTCAGGCCTTCTTCCTCGTTCTTTCGACCTACTGTGGCTGTGGACAGGACGCTCTCGTCATTCTTTTCCTTACTGTATGTATTTATTGCATTTTATTTATCTATTGCAAATTTCCCATACGGATTGAAATATTAATCGCATAACTGCTGATGCTGTAGTGCAGAAACATGAATGTGCTTGGTTTAGAATGATTAATTTGTATGATGATGATTCATTATCATTATAGCTCGGTATGGCACTATCTGGTCTACAGTTCTCTGGATTCGTCGTTAACTACATTGATATTGCTCCACCTTTCTCTGGAACCATCATGGGTACGGTTTTTTAATGATTAAATTAACATATTTCTGTACATCTTGAGTCTTGTTTACCGAACTTTTGAAACCAGAAAACATGCCAATTCTTCGATATAATCATAATAAAGGCGGTTGTAGGTATTGGCAATACGATGTCGTGTCTCGGTGGTATCATCTCACCCAAAGTCACCGCCATGATCGTCGTTAACGTGAGTGAAGACACAGAATATAGTTCGAAATAATAATCAATATTTACAGAACACTCAAGCTGAATGGCAAGTAGTCATGTGGGTCACTGCGGCCATCCTCGTCATTGGAACTACCGTATTCTGTGTCTTCGCCAAGGGAGAGGTACGGTATCTAGAAATCGTGAACTGAGTTTAATTGGTGACTGAATACAGGTTGAGCCATGGGCCAAGCTTGGCGAGTCTGGTGCCGAGGTTGAACTGCAAGCACTAAATGAGAAGAAGGAATTGGAAGAGAAGGCTTAAGTTCATTCAATCGATCAATGTTTGCCGTAGTACCACATACACAACTACCGTATTCTGACGTACAATGTACTACTCTGTTCGGTTGATATTCATCTACCGTATCCACTGCCTGTTCTGTCTTCATCTCATTAACCAATATTATTTTGACCATGTCCCCATTACTTTATCCCACCAATCCCTTCTTCGCCTAGCGATACCGTTAACTTTCTTAACTTCCCGTAACTAAACATAGACCCCCTAAGAGCTTAGTAGTGTTTTAAGTGCAGTTCAACTCAGTTTTCGCTTTCTTTCACTTTCAATAATTTGCATGTTGTGACAAGAACGAAACATATATAACATCTGCCTTTCATACTAGATGAGCTTCCTCCCCTCTGCTGGCAGTACAAGCCACGCCCACATTTTTACAGTACAAGCTCCTCGTTTTGTGTAACATCTAGGTGCGAATTGTGCTTCCCCTAACCAATGTTTCATCTTTCTATCAGTTTTCTATATTTTGCATCTCGTATCCAGGTTTTCTCTTCGTATTTTGTTCTTCCCCATTTTCATTCATCTGATGATTTCGATGATCACGACGTTCTTGTTTGTTAATCGTTTACAAGATTTCTGAATAAAGTTGTTTTACTGAAGTAACGAAACTAAAACAAATAAACAATGAAAACTAATCTACAATACCCGTGAAAAGTTATATTTTCTCTGTCCTAACTCTACTAAACGCTTCTTGAAAAGCGTCCCTCTTCTCATTCGGCATTCGGAGAGTGTGTTCCCGAAATACCTGAAACAGATCGATAGGTCTAATCGATACCGTATTCCTTCATGCCTCACCTCCGAACTGGATTCCCTCTCGAATCCAAACTTACTCTCGAACATTCCCAGACTGCTCGTGTTATCGTAGCCAATCTGCAGAAAGATCAAAGATAAAATAGGAGTGGGTTACGGTAGGAATCGTACCTTGGCTGTGAATTGTAGATCGGATGAGAGGGAGGAGAGAGCGTAGCCAATCATCATTGTGACTGCCTGAAGAGATCAAAGATCAACAGAATAATCCGGTTTATTGATTTTATTTGATCTGATTGTGAGCCAGACTAATCCGAGTTACAGACAAATAAACAAGTTTGGCGCCAATCTCTCTTTCCATCCTTTTCTCTAAACAAATTTGACTCAAAATTGTTGACATTTTAAAACGCGTTCTCCATAAGAGCGGCGGGGGCATGGCACAAAGTTTCAAAATCATCCTAGGTGACTCATATTTGATGGTTGGAGTCACTAGGGGCGGGATACACTTCATCCAAAAAATTGACCCGAATTATCGATTTTTGATCTACCAAAAGTCGAAAAATCGAAGTGTGATTTCGAAGTCATGTTATATACCATTCGATGGAGGATCAAAAGTTATATAAGACTACCAAGTTTCAGAAGTTTTCGTAACTCCGTGTTCGAGAAATATCCAATTTTCCGAATTTTGACCTGATTTTTTTTGTTTTGATCTCATGGCTTACTATGTTACTATTATTTCCAGGGACTGGATTTTTGATATGTTATGTAAAAATGGATGGGCTATCCGAATATCACGCTTGTTTGGACCAACTCGGTGCCATTCATAGTGATATCGCGAGTCATAGTGGTGAATTTTAGCGCCCGAACACCGACGCAGGTTCGAATCCGGGCACAGACATAATTTTTTGCAACTTTTTATTCGCCCCAAATTTAACTTTAAATTATATTGTCATCTGTTTTATCGTGTTCTTACCATTTTATTGTGCAAAATAACCATCAACATTATCAGAAATACTAAAAAATCGTATAACTGGTATAGTATCGGCAAAAAGTCAAGGGACGGGCGAAAATAACGGTTTATCGACAGTGCCACTTCTTTAAAATACGATATTTGCTATTTTCTGATAAAAGAAGATAAATCTACACTTTAACTCTTCAAATCGCGGTTCTCGTAAATTGTTTGAAAAATTGTTGACAAAGATCAAAGATCAAAGTACAAAGATCAGAGACCAAAGTTCAGCAATAGAGTAAAAACTTTTACGAATATTTTCAACATATATCGGAGCTATGAGAACAAGAGAATTCATAAGGAGAGGCGTAGGGACGAGAGCACTGCAAGCGAGAGAAAAAATCTTACAAAAATCTTGTTAGTACAGATATCGGCAAAAAATGAAGGGACGAATTTTCATTTTTTAACGAATTTTGATTCAGGAAAGCAATCAAGCTGATCTTTTGAATCAACGTAAGCAGCTCATCAAAGAATACAACCATTATGTGTTGGTTAGATTTGTTCGCTGTTGAGTAATGATGACACAATCAAAGTACACTTTTTAAACATGTATCGTTTGATAGTGAAAAATGCTGTTCTTCTGAAACATGGTGAGAGTGGAGGCCTCCACTAGGGTTGCAAAGGTAAACAAATCGGAATGTCTCTGACTCCGATTTCAAGCTCTAGCGGGGCTGCAATTTTTTTGCAACAAAATTTGAAACTCTTCTTCGAGATGCGCTAACGAACTGTTCTAAGTACCAGCATGATACTAGAAGCTAGTGATGTTTATATTCAGGTTATGGTAGTCATAGCTCTTCATTAGCCCTCAGCACATAAAAAATTTTGGAAGGTATTATATCACCCTATCTTAGAAAGTCGACATATGAGCGGTATCGATGAAAAATGAATTTTTCTGTTTTATGTGTGATAATTACAGGCTCCATGAGTGAAGTACACTGCTACTTGGAAATTGCTTCCAATTGAAAATTCGCTTCAGGGGGTGACCACACAACGATTTGGCGCTTTTTCCTAAAAGGTTTATTTCGAATCCAGTCGATTCGTGAGTGGGTGCAATGGACTCCTTGGCTAATTCTAAGAAACTATTGCTAAGGAGAGTTTTTCGATCAAAGGTCAACGAAGGCTGAAATCCGAAATTTTCAAAAATAATTTCACATTAAATTAATTTTCACTATTTTCCTATGGCGAATGAAAATTTTTTATTTGCTCAATCGCTTCTACATATCATAACACATCTTCAGTTTAAAAAGTGTAATTAATAAAAAATTAGAAGTTTGTGTACGAATCAATTTTGTTCATTGGACTTAATTGTGGTGAGCATTGGCGACGTTCCCTAAAAAGTTTATTTCGAATCCTATCGATTCGGGAGTGGGCGCATTCGAATCCTTGTCTAATTCTAAGAAACTATTGCTTAGGAGAATTTTTCGATTAACGGTCAACGAACGCTGGAATTGGGAATTTTCGAAAAAAAATGTTTACATTAAATTAATTCTCACTATTTTCCCATGGCGAACGTAAACTTTTTATTTGCTCAATCGCTGCTACATATCATAACACATCTTCAGTTAAAAAAGATTAATTTATAAAAAAAAATCGAAAATTCCCAATTCCACCGTTCGTTGACCGTTAATCGAAAAACTCTCCTAAGCAATAGTTCCTTAGAATTAGACAAGGATTCGAATGCGCCCACTCCCGAATCGATAGGATTCGAAATAAACTTTTTAGGGAACGTCGCCAATGCTCACCACAATTAAGTCCAATGAACAAAATTGATTCGTACACAAACTTATAATTTTTTATAAATTACACTTTTTAAACTGAAGATGTGTTATGATATGTAGAAGCGATTGAGCAAATAAAAAATTTTCATTCGCCATAGGAAAATAGTGAAAATTAATTTAATGTGAAATTATTTTCGAAAATTTCTGATTTCAGCCTTCGTTGACCTTTGATCGAAAAACTCTCCTTAGCAATAGTTTCTTAGAATTAGCCAAGGAGTCCATTGCACCCACTCCCAAATCGACTGGATTCGAAATAAACCTTTTAGGAAAAGGCGCCAAATCGTTGTGTGGTCACCCCCTGAAGCGAATTTTCAATTGGAAGCAATTTCCAAGTACCAGTGTACTTCACTCATGGAGCCTGTAATTATCACACATAAAACAGAAAAATTCATTTTTCATCGATACCAAAAAATATTTCAGTTGTTGAATTCTCTCAGATAGTGTTTTTTATAAACTATGGTTCTTCCGGAGAAAGTTTTGCAAATTATCAAATATTGATTTCGCTTAGTTTGATTTGGTTATGATTACTTTCAGACTCGCAGCAAACGAAAAAAAAACTTTATTTTCGACCCGTCCCATGACTTTTTGCCGATACTATACCAGTTATACGATTTTTTAGTATTTCTGATAATGTTGATTCAAGGTAAAAGCGCCAGCCACTCAAGCCAACCAATTAAGGCTAACAAGAGAAAACCGACAGAACAGTTCCGAATCACAGTTACTCACAAGGAGTACCGCGTTCAAGAACTCAGATTCAACTACGAGCTTTTTAACCGCAGCAATGACGATATACACTTTGAGAGCTGGAATTACCGCGGCTGCTGGCACCAGACTTGCCCTCTCATAGATCCTCGTTAAAGGGTTTAAATTGTACCCATTCCGATAACAGGCCTCAAAGAGATCTGTTGATGGTTATTTTGCACAACAAAATGGTAAGAACACGATAAAACAGATGAAAATATAATTTAAAGTTAAATTTGGGCCGAATAAAAAGTTGCAAAAAATCATGTCTGTGCCCGGATTCGAACCTGCGTCGGTGTTCGGGCGCTAGAATTCACCACTATGACTCGCGATATCACTATGAATGGCACCGAGTTGGTCCAAACAAGCGTGATATTCGGATAGCCCATCCATTTTTACATAACATATCAAAAATTCAGTCCCTGGAAATAATAGTAACATAATAAGCCATGAGATCAAAACAAAACAATTAAGTCAAAATTCGGAAAATCGGATATTTCTCGAACACGGAGTTATGAAAACTTCTGGATCTTGGTATTCTTATATAACTTTTGATCCTCTATCGAATGGTATATAACATGACTTCGAAATCACACTTCCATTTTTCGACTTTTGGTAGATCAAAAATCGATAATTCGGGTCAATTTTTTGGCTGAAGTGTATCCCGCCCCTAGTGACTCCAACCATCAAATATGAGTCACCTAGGATGATTTTGAAACATTGTGCCATGCCCTCGCCACCTCCCCTCCGCAGTAAGGGAGAATGCGTTTTAACACACAACATTACCAAAAGATATATTCAATGTAGAGGAAACATCTTCCACCACACTGTGCTTTTGATAAATCATTTCAAAAGATCAAAGATCAAAGATCAAATACCTCCTTTCCCATTCCCTTCCCTCTCGCCGATTCCTCAGCAATCATCACTTCTAATTCCGCTCCTTCATCGTAGATAAACAGATTGACGTCACCGATCATAGCGGGAATCTGAATGAGAATAAGTGATCAAACATCAAAGATCAAACTACAAAGTTAACACACTTCCCCAAGTTCCTCGTACATTTGCCGATTGAGCACGATAAAAGTGAGTTTATCATCATCATCTCTCCATGTCTTCTGCATTTCATATTCTTCTTCTATTGTCAATGGCTCTGATGCAGTCAATCTGATAATCATTGTCTTTCATATTCACAAATAGATCTTTCATCGCATTCATAACATCTACGTTCTTTGACCGACAAGAAAACAAAGAATAGGCTCCTGATCTCTGCCACTTGAGATAATCGAACACACAACTTTAATAGAATATTTTGTCTGGAAGACAGTAAAGATCAAAGATCAAAGTACATACTCTCTAATCTTCTCATCACTCATCCATTCATGATATCGTGGAACGTGTCTGCTCTCATAGGGAACGAGTACGATCTTCTCACCAATGAGACGAATCGATTCATTCAATCGCATACTGGAAGCATACAGGGTTGATTGACATCATACCAACAACACATATCTTTGTATTGTTCTCATTTCATGTGATTTTTGTTAAGACCCCTCTTTCTATAACTGTTCCAACTACTCGGTCGTCAAAGAGCAAGTACTACATAACATATACACACATGATGACATCCTCTCGAAGATATTGTCAATTCTAGGACACAGATCGACATAAGCGCGCAATGAAACATGGATGCCACTTCTGTCGGCGTTCTCATCTTTTACCTACATTTTGTTACCTTTCAAAAAATCGCTCTCACATATTTCTTCCATGATATACTGCATATCAATCGATAATTCATTCTTGGTTCAATCAACCAATATGCATCTCATCAACAAAGTGTACACACAATAAGATTGAATTCTTCATTTTTCTCATTTCGAGTAATTTCAAACATTCAATTTCTCTCTGAACAACAGTAGAGAGATAGAAAGTGACAACAGAGTTGAGATGAATTGATTGATAAAAGGGGATTGGGGAACGAAGCATTGCCTACTCTATAAACAATATCGATGGAAGGAAGCTACATAAGGTTTCACTCGGATCATGATTAGATAAGAAGGGGATTGGATACTGTATACATCGGCGTGTATATTCAAGTCATATCGATTGATAGGATAAGGGATACGGTAGAAAGTGGGCGGAGTTAGTGTGTGTGGGCAAAGCGACCAGATTCTAAGAGAACAAGAAAGAAAGTGATAATGAATGGGATAAAGGGGGCGGAGTCAATAATAGAATGACAACACGAATACGAACACTAGCACCATGAGCGAGTATAGTATAAGCAATCAATCAATCGATAATTGAGGAAGGGAATCTACAGTATACCTTGTTCATGATAGGATATATGGAACGACTGAGGCATTGAAAAAGGGGCGGGGCCAAAGTGAAATCAAGAAGATGATGATGGTATATCTCATTGTAGTAGGTCTCAGAGGCAGATAAATGGATAGAAGATGAAAGTTGAGAAGATCATACACAGAGATTATGTACACACTCCTGAATGGAATGTCTAGATGAAGAGGGATACGGTAGATGTGGGCGGAGTTAGTTACAAAATGAATATGAAGATATCAACTGAAATATGTGAAAGTGGAAGAAGAAGAAAGAGAAAGAAATCTTTGGAAGTATTGTAGAAGAAATGAATGAAAAGGCTCAAGGGAGACAAAAACATATTGATCGAAAAGAAAGAGGATACAGTATACCGATTTGATGGGACCATATTAGGGTAGACGGGAAGAGAAAACACTAAAACACACAGGCTAACAGACACACACAAATATATTATATTATCGATTAGATTAGAAGCATTTCACAGTTTGAGAAGAAGAATGACGACGAGTATGATATTATATTAGGAGATTGACGAATGAATGAATGAACATGTGAATTGGAAGGGAAGGAATCGAATGAACCAATACAAATGTGACTAGAATTGACGAATAGAAGACTGACAAGACTAGAGACAGAAACACTGGTAGATGGGATCGGAGTTGAGAATGAGGAGGAGGAGACTATGAAGTGATGTGACGTCATCAATCAAGCATTGCCTACAGAAGTCATACGACGAGTAGAATCAGTGTAATCACGAGAGGACATCGAACCGAGGATAACCTTAACAGCCATTATTATTTATATTGTAATCACAAGTTAAGTATAACACGCTATCTGAGAAAGTCGACATATGTGTGGTATCGACGAAAAATGGATTTTTCTGTTATATGTATGACAATTACAGGTTCCATGAGTGTAGTTCGCTGGGACTTGGAAATTCCTTCCAATTGAAAATTCGCTTCAGGAGGTGACCACACAACGATTTGGCGCCTTTTCCTAAAAGGTTTATTTCGAATCCAATCGAATCGGGAGTCGGTGCAATGGACTCCTTGGCGAATTCTAAGAAACTATTGCTGAGGAAAGTTTTTTGATTAAAGATCAACGAAGGCTGGAATTCGGGAATTTTCAGAAAAAAATTCACATTAAATTAATTCTCACTATTTTCCCATGGCCCAGGTAAATTTTTTATTTGCTCAATAGTTTCTGCATATTATATTACAGCTTTAGTTTAAAATTTATAATTTTTAAAAAGTGGGAAATCTGTAAACGAATCAATTTTGTTCGTTGGACTTAATTGTGGTGAGGATTTGCGAGGTTTCCTAAAAAGTTTATTTCGAATCCTATCGATTCGGGAGTGGGCACATTCAAATTCTTGTCTAATTCTAAGAAACTATTGCTGAGGAGAGTTTTTCGATTAACGGTCAACGAACGCTGGAATTGGGAATTTTCGAATAAAATGTGTACAATAAATTAATTCTCACTATTTTCCATGGCGAATGTAATCTTTTTATTTGCTCAATCGCTTCTACATAGTGAGAATTATGGAAAATAGTGAGAATTAATTTATTGTACACATTATATTCGAAAATTCCCAATTCCAGCGTTCGTTGACCGGTTATGGAAAAACTCTCCTCAGCAATAGTTTCTTAGAATTAGACAAGAATTTGAATGTGCCCACTCCCAAATCGATAGGATTCGAAATAAACTTTTTAGGAAACCTCGCCAATCCTCACCACAATTAAGTCCAACGAACAAAATTGATTCGTTTACAGATTTCCCACTTTTTAAAAATTATCAATTTTAAATTAAAGGTGTAATATAATATGCAGAAACTATTAAGCAAATAAAAAATTTACCTGGGCCATGGGAAAATAGTGAGAATTAATTTAATGTGAATTTTTTTTGAAAATTCCCGAATTCCAGCCTTCGTTGATCTTTGATCAAAAAACTTTCCTCAGCAATAGTTTCTTAGAATTCGCCAAGGAGTCCATTGCACCCACTCACGAATCGATTGGATTCGAAATAAACTTTTTTGGAAAAGTCGCCAAATCGTTGTGTGGTCACCTCCTGAAGCGAATTTTCAATTGGAAGGAATTTCCAATTACCAGTGAACTACACTCATCGTGCCTGTAATTATCATACATAAAACAGAAAAATCCATTTTTCGTCGATACCAAAAAAAAATTCAGATGTTGAATTTTCTCAGATAGTGTGATGTATAATCAAAATAATGATCAATGTCACAAGTATTAATACTCTCCCAAAACACGAAAACACCAGGTCTGATTCGAGGTTTGTTTCGCATTCTTCGTGTCATAAATACATACCTGTGGTTCATGCATCCGTCCGGTTGCAGATGACAAGGAGGCCGAGTTGTTATCGTCACCTCCACTGGCCAATCCATAGTCAGCTGGCAGACCAGCGGCCACCAACACTGCCGCACACTCTTTCGCATCACCGTTCCTGGCGTGCCACAGGGCAGATCGACCACACTCGTCCAGTGCGCGCACATCAGCATTGTTCTGAAAGAATACCGTATATTTATCAGATATCGATTGATTACAAAAGGGAACTACAGTAATCCAAGAAGTTACCGTACCCATAGAAGGAGCTGCACAATGTCAACTCTTCCAGACGAGCAGGCGAGATGGAGAACGGTACGACGATCAGTTGAGGATACGGTAGTATTCACATCGGTATTGGAGGCTCTGAAGATATAGAGAACGTTAATCAAGAAATGCATAATGACAGTCAAGTATTGGACATTGTGGAAATTAGACAGTGAGAGATGACAAAGAGAACAAAAAACGTACCGTGCAAGGAGGGCACAGACACTCGGTACATCAGCCGCGAGAACGGCACTTATCAATTGGGCGCCAATGGGTGTTCGATCGTTGGCCGCTGGCGCCAACCACTTCTTATCCACATATTTGGAACGAATGAAGGCCTCGCGTTCTTCCGGAGATGCGTCAGCACGTGGTCTCTGTTCCTGAAGGGAATACGATTATTATCACCGATACAATCATACTTCTTCGTTACACCATCATTTTGTCATGAACTAAAGGGAATTGGATGACCAAACATACCGTAGTCAGGGAAGCCTCCCACAATCGAGCTGCGGCTCTGTTGCCAATTGATCGCATCACTGACAGATACTCCACTGGCCACTCATCAAACTTGAGTGATCGAACCTACAATAACCAATCGATAATTGATTTATTCAGTTATAGTACCCTACTCCTGCGAACTGTACCGTAATCTCATAGCATTACAGTAATCTCAAGATACGAATAAGCTACCGTACCCTAGAAATATGGCTTCCGAGGTTACGGTGGATGCCAGAGCAGTCCATGCAGATGAGTGTTCCTATGTTGAGTGAAGCCCATTCTGGTCGCGTCGCCGCGCAGTCCGCACACGAATCGTTGCCCGCGATCGATAAGATAGCCGTCACCTGAAAATCAATCGATATTATCATCAATGATTACGGTATGTATAATCAATCAATCAATACATCTCAAAACTACCGTACCTCAGCTCTGGCCCCTAGCACTCGTGCCTGATTGGACGGTTGACTCGTCTGCTTCTGCAGGGCTGCATCGATCTGTCCCTCGATCGCCTGATCATTATTAATCGTTTTTTTCACTATAGATTATCCAACGATCAACATGATTTCGTATCCAATTAGAGATAATGATGAAACATGGAATAACGAAGTTGAGTACTCACCTTAACCCATTCTTCTCGTTCTTCTACCGAAGCCGCACAAAACTCCCATCGCTTCTGATCGCACGTCACAATCTGCAATACAGTGATCTCATAATCATCACATTTACAGTATCCCCTGAAGCTCCGCCCCTTTTCTGATAATCTCCACAATCTCTTACCTCAAAGCATTCTTCATCATCATCATTTCCCTTTCCTCCACCAATCTTCCTCGAGTATCCTCTTCTCTTCTTCGATGTAGCCACAGTCTGTGGGGTCATAGGAATGGAGGCAGCGAGAGATGAAAGGGCAGGGGCAGGATTGGATGAACCAATGACTCCATCATCCGAACCACCTCCGGATGTTCCTGAAACGAACAGATAGTGTAATCTACCGTACACTCAATCAATAACAACAGCATATAAAGATGGTTAATCAATCAGTAAAATGTATGCAAAACTACCGTACCCTCTCCACTCGCGACAGGACCATGCACTCCTGTGGTTGATGATTCTCTGGGTGTTCGTTGTTCACTACCATCTCCTTCTTTCTCCACTAGAGTCATCGAGACCGCTTGTGAGTTACGCATTCTCTGTCTGAACAAAATAATTGATAAGTGACAATATTACATAAATATATTGAAGATATAAGGAAGGAAAGATAAATAAATCGATAGAACAAAACAGACTACAGTACCTTCCAGGTAGTCTGACAGCTGCGAGACCCAAGAATACTTCTTTTCCTGATCCATTATCCATGTATTCTTTAAGACTCTGATGATACGTCAACTTTCCATCATTTGTCAGAGTCACAAACTTCTTCTTCCACTCTCCACGATTCAATGCTGATTTGCCTAAATAGATTTAGCGATAAGTCAACGTTAAGGTAGATGACTTAATTCTTAAGTCCAGATTTAAGTTCATAAATAGAAGACATTCTCTCATACCTCCACTCCTCTTATACAATTGTCCCTGCATGATTGGGATGGCTCGCCCTTGGCCAACATCTCTCGTCACTTTTCCCTCATCTGGCCCTCCAGTGGCCGATGAGGAGGAATGATGATTGTGACCTGTATGTGATGATGATCCGTGCTCCTTCGATGGTCGTTGCTGAAAGAAATCGATAATCATATCCCTCAATCAATAATCCCTGATTATACAGTAACCCAAGGTATATCGCCAAAATCATACAGTAACCCTCTGCACGTACAAAGATGTTCGATATGCGTCTATTTTTCCTCTGTGTGGTTGGAGTGGACGAGGGTGTTGGTAGATGAGAGGTTGATGCCGAGGCTCCGCCCACATCCATGGTGGTGGCTCCGCCCATTGATGATACAGATGAGGACACGCCCACTCCCGATGATGACATGGGATAATGATGATTGTTGTCTAATAGAGCAGCCGATGATCGAGTATACAATTGGCCTATAATCATTTCATTTAATTATCATAAATACTAAAAAATATGTTGCAACATTTGAAAACAAATAGTAACTCAATTAGGTTTTCACTAATGCGTTAGTGTGCTTAGTAGTCCTTAAGTCCTTAAGTAAGTGAACACGTACCGTTAGAGACCGAGGAGATACTCTTCTGACTAGAGGAAGGGGATATGCCCCGAGGGTCGAGTTGAGAGGCACGGGAAGCGAAGGAGGACGATGGGGCAGTGGAGTAGGCTGAGGGAGCACGAGCTGTAATGGAGATAATCGATCATGTTCGAAAATCAATCAATAATAAATCATTAGCTAAAGTATACCAAAATATTCAGATTCAGACTTTGGAAAAAACCAACAAAAACAAGACGCTTTGCTTCTTGTTCATTCTTTTTACAGACAAAGAGATAGAAGATGAAAGAAGAAAGAAGAAGTGAATATAAGAGAATAAAAGGAGGACGACGGATTATTCTTTATTCGAGTCAAGTGGAGAGACGAGAGTGGAGAGGGAGAGGGAGAGAGGAAGGGGGAGAGGGAGAGGGAGGTGAAAAAGTCAGAAGTGGTAGCCAATTAGAGGAATTTTCTTCCCTCTTCTTTCTCTCGTTCTCTTGGTCTTTCTTTCTCTCTCTACAGAACAGAGGGGAGTATAAGTGACTCTCACAAAAGTGTCATACCGTCCCTCTCCTTCTCCCTCTCTCCCTCTACCTCTCCCTTTCCTCCCTCTCCCTCTCATTCTCTCTCCCCCTAACTATCTCCCTCTCTCTCTCTAAATTCATGAAAGCTTTCTTAAACCAGTTGCGGTTCGTTACTTTTGCTCTTCTACCACCATCGCCTCTGGTCGACCTACCGCTCCCTTCTACTTCATAGAGAACGAGAGGGAGAGGGAGAGGGAGAGGGAGAGGGAGAGGGAGAGGGAGAAGGAGAGGGAGAGGGAGAGGGAGAGGGAGAGGGAGAGGAAGAGGGAGAGGAAGAGGGAGAATGGGAAACACCTCCCATTCATTACTCTCTCTCTATCTATCAGTATAACTTTCTTTCGAGTGCTTTTCGATTTAGGGGTGGGGAGGGGATGATTCACAATAAGAAGAAGGAAAGAAGGGAGGGGAAGAGGGAGGAGGAAATCAAAGGAATCAAAGGAAGATAGGATATGAATACATAAGGAGATAGAGAAGATATGACGGACAAGGGGATATGAAGAGATTGAAATTAAGAAGATGAAGAATAAGTATATTAAAACATAATAGATGAAACAGAAAGAGAAGAAACTATAGAGATGATATATCACATGCTCGTTAAATAACAACCACATGTTATAGCTCGAGATGGCACTCGAAGAAAATACTACGAGATGAGACAGTAATGAATGTCATCTCTCCCTCTCCCTTTCCGTCTACCTCTCCCTCTCCTAATCATCTGTTAGCGATATGTCTCACTCGTGCGTGTCATCACAATCATTCTACACAACACAACAATCACACCTCCTACAGTACTCTGTGCGCAATCTCGAAAAGCCGCTAACCAGCACAAGTGCGGAGTGGGCAAGTCGCTAACCAGAGTAAGTCCACTAATTGATGACTCCCCGCAAAGGACAAGTACAATACTCCTTCATACACACATAGAGATACTTGAGATTGTATGGGAAGGAGGGACAAATTGAGTGAATGAAAAGGAGGAAAGAGAAGGTTAAAGGCCATAGGGCATATTTGAAGACAACGAGAAGAGAACAAAGTCAATACTCACAATTCATCGAGTTCGCATAGGCTACAGCATGTTTACTGGACCGTGATTGCTGATCGGGCATTGGTACGGCGGAGACCGAACGTTGATGATGGGCAGATGGACCGGAACCGGATCCGTATCCGTAGTTTCCACCGGTACCACGAGCCGACGATACCGAGGTCGTGCCCGATGGACCGTACAGTGAAGACATGCGAGGGTCCTGAAGAGAGATTGGAATGAATTGAGGATTAAGGTAGAAAAGGAAATAAAATCAGTTCATGATAGAGATTCGTCGTTTACTTACCGTAGCATACTTCTCAGTCGGTGTCGGCGTTCGTAGACCACCCAGTGACAGTCGCCGAGAGTGGAACATCTTCAGACAGGCTGAAATATCAAAGATCAGAATACCGTAACTTCTCGCCCTAAGATCTAACTTATCTTAAACTCAATTACCTTTCCTAATAGTAATAACATCACCGACAGTGTTAAGGCCAATATCCGAACGTCTACCCATGGTAATGGCGTTAGAATAGATAAGAGTTATACGGTAGAAGAAGGATATGGGATACGGTAGGCAGAGATACCGTAGTACGGAGATGCAGAGAGAGATAGACAGTGACAATATCACAATGACAATGACTTGAATGATAGTGTGAGGGAAGAGTGGATTGAAGTTGGAGTCGATGTTTCCCTTACTCTTACCAATTCCCACTATCACTCACTCATTACAGGATACTATCCAGATATGATGAGCCACGGGGGAAATGGAGAGGGAGACGAGGAGTCTCAAGAGGGAGAGAATGAATGAATAAGGAGAGGGAGAGGGAGAGAATGAATGAATAAGGATAGGGAGAGATAGGTGAGAGGTCCAACTATCTAATCAACCTCCAGCCTCTCTCTCTCGTTAGATCTGGTAGGATGTGAAGTTACCCATTCTCTCCCTCTCCCTCTCCCTCTCCCTCTCCCTCTCCCTCTCCTTATCTGCCAACTGTTCATCGTTCTAATACCATTCATATCCTCTTCAATCATTGCAATCCATCCACTCACAGAAAACACTCATTGTACATCTTCCGTAATAGATCATCTCTCTCCCTCTCCCTCTTTCTCTCCCTCTCCCTCTTCCTCCTCTTCTCCCTCTCCTTATTCCTCTCCCTCTTGGTCTCTCCTCCTCCTCCTCCTCGATTAGTGTGTAATGAATATTGCTCATCACTCTATACATATACATCGAGATAGAGATCAAACTAGATACAGATAATAGATACGTGTTCCGAACATCAATCTCCACCACTTCTTCCACATTTCAATGCTTACATGAAACTCCTACTCACCTAGTCCACAATCTCTCCATATCAATATTCAATCTGTCACACGACAAGATCAAGTAAATGACTTTCTCTCTCAATATAACATTTCAAGGAACCAATAATCACCTGGTCCATAATCTCCCCTCAATCATTGTATCATTATCCACTCTTATCTCATCATACACTTATCAATCTTCAAAAGATACCTCGACCTCTTCCTCCTCCCTCTCCTTCTCCTTCTCCATCTCCCTCTCCCTCTCCCCCTTCTCCCTCTCCTTCTTGATCACTCAAAACTCTTCCCATATCTTCTCTATCATCTACATCTCCTTCTTCTCACGGAACTGCCATAGATAGAATGGATTGATGATCCATTGTCAGAGTAGACGAGAGATCATGGGAAATGGAGAGAGTACAGACACACTCCTAACAGTCCCACTACGGTAACCTTCTAACGGCTGGCTCTGTCCATAAATCACTTTGTCACCCCATGCACATTTAATCGAAAAATCCCCGTTCCCATTAATTAACGTCGGCGACCGTGAAATGAAATCGACTCGTGAGAGAGCCGGCAAATAGGAATACCATGCTTACCATCTTTGAAGACCTTCTCCACATTGGTTCCGTATCCGGCATGTGTCTCAAAGTAGGCACATCGACCAAACTTGTGTGCCATCCGCTTGCCCGCCTCCTCTGTGACCATGCGCGGCGATGATTCCGATACTGTTTCCTGCAAAATACAGTAATTGATAAAGGACTACCGTAACTCATCGAGACAGCTAATCGTGCAACAACTACAGTATCCCTCCCTTAGCTCATTAGCCGTATTACGTAACCATCATTATCATTCATGAATAACAATATTGTTTCTTCAACCGTTGCCTCATTCACAATTATTACTACTGCAACATTGCAGATGGCGATACAATGGACTCAATACAGTAATCAAACTTATGCTATTGCATCAATCGATAATTGATCGATAATGAAACTACAGTAACCTCCTTTGAATATCAGCAAGACAATGAAACTATAGCTTATGTACACTTCTCTTACGCGATTCAGTTTGCAATCTCTAGCTACTATGAGTCTTACAATATTCCAATATCTCATAATTACGTCATTCTCATAACGATCAATTGGTCAACAATACCCTACATCCCTATCAATCTACACTCACAATCTCTCTAATTACCACATTCCCATTACCTCTACCTGTCTCACACCCTCTCACTTTTCCATACTCTCTCGTCTACTCCAAATCAATCGATATTGTTCCCCTAGGCAACGCCATCTCTCACACCAGATGCTCTAGCCAATATTAGCTACTTATTACCTCTAATGATCCGTCACCAACCAATCATCTACACCTATCCATCCTTTATCCATTGGCCATCTTCGATTACGCTACAGTACCCATCTTAGAGATACAGTATCCCTAACATGACTACCGTATACAATCACCAGTTACCGTACCTTGGTCCCGACGAGAATAACAGGCATATCGACGAGCGATCGATAATCACACATGAGATTGTACAGATACTCGAGTCGCGTGAATGTCTCCCAGCTGTCAACCTGCACATCAATCAATCAATATATCATACCGTAATACTAGAGCCCAAATCTACCGTAACTCGGGCAGGTAACGTACCGCAAAGACGAAAAGAACGGCGTCTGCCCAGAGGGTGAATTGGGCGTCAGGAGGGGCTACTCCTTCGTCTCGTATGAGGAGAAGATGTGATTGACCCTCAAGAACTACTTCCTTCTTGAAACGACCACCTGAATCAGGGAAGAATTAATGGATTACGGTATCGATACAATATATAGTTAGTAATCGATCGATGTATCACGGTAGTTAACAAGAGATAGTAACTAAAGTAGTAGTACACCCAAGTACTCGATAGATCAATGTGATTGATACTAGATAACTACTTTCTCTCGACAAGAGAGAGAGAGTAAAACTGTAACTAAGAGTATTGATTGATTGATCGATAAGAAAGACATGAAGATGAATGGATAAGATCTCGATTATAAGGTAGAATCAACTCAAACCCCATTAACAGAGGTCAGATCAGACTGAGAAGGTTTAGAAGTCAACTGTACACTGTGTAGTTAAGTTTAGAGACAGTCGAGAGAGACAAGACTTCAGAAGAGACCGTGCTAGAGGACAGAGATGCAGACCGTAACGAGAGAGTGTGTGAATCGAGGAGAGCACTCTCCCTGCAGGACTGACTGTAGCTGAACAGACGCGCAACATTACATCGACTCTATGGGAAAGAGACGAGAGCGCCAGACTGTCAGACACAATACTGGCAAGGAACGTAACTGATCGGCCCCTAGGGCAACATGGTACCAGCTGACCGAGAAGGTCAGAGACGCAGAGGGAAAATGGCTCAATCAACAGCTTACTCCTATGGAGACCAATTCAAAAGATGACTAGACTCTGGTATCTCTGTCGCTCTCTCTCACGCATCTCATAAACATACAGAACATGTCTCATCAAACAGCTATATCATTAACGAACGAAGGAGGCTATGTCTGGTATGTCTACCTCTCCCTCTACCTTTCCCTCCCTTTCTCTCTCCCTCTACCTTTCTTCAGTTAACCTTTCAAACATGACCCTTACATAAGTCTTAATCCGTACCGGAAGTTGTCCATGATCAAGAGAGGGGCTAAATGGAAGGATGATCAAAGTAAACACAGTAATGCAAAAACTCTCATAACGAGTTATCCCAGATCAATGGGGGTATGCAACCGTTTATGGTTCTCGATAGAGAATCTAATCAGGAGACATCCCAAACTCCTTTCTCTCCCTCTCCTTCTCCTTCTCCTTCTCCCCTGCAACCATTCACACCTAGTCAAGAGATGATAGAAGAATTGAATAGAACAATGGAATTGAATGGAAGATCAGTGGACACCTGAGAATAGAATGGAATCCTCCTCCTTCGTGAGAGACAACTACTATAAATGGAAGGAGAGGGAGAGGGAGAGGGAGAGGGAGAGGGAGAGGGAGAGGGGAGAGAATAGACAGCTCTAAGATTTGCATAACACCATTAGAAGACAATGACAAGGTAAAGGGTCATGATCAAGCATCTGGATCAAGTTACATCTCTCCCCCTCTCTCTCTCTCTCCCTCCTCTCTAAACACATATATAACGAGTTCTGTAATACTCATATTTGTTCTATCTGTAGACTATCCCCATACCCACCACCACACTACCGTATCCTACAGTACCCCCTTCCCCCTCCAGGACCGATCACGCCTATCAAGGGGGGAGGGAGTGATTTGACATCACCACCTGCCTGATTCACGTTTCACTCTTCCTTCTTCTTCTTCATCTCTTATTCAGTAATCATTCAACCATCTGTCTCCTATCCTCTTCCCTCTTCCTTATTCTCTATTCATTGTCTTATTCTAATTAACCCAAAATTTTAAGATCAATCAATAATTCATGAAACGGTGATTATATAATACATGGGCAATAATGGGTTAACGAAAGGTTATGGATAACGTATGAACTATATCATGACAGACACTAGCATGAACTAGTCAAATATCTACAAAACAAAATTAATCAATAAGTGCGAAACCACCGTAACCAACCAATCAATAAACGGATAGAATATGTAATTAATAAATCAATAAATAGTTAGTAATTACAGTATACCTTCAGGTGATTCTTCTGGTTGGAATGATCCCGTGAGATATCGATGGACCAGTGGAGTTTTACCCGATAATGGACACCCGATGATACCCTGTAATGAAGAGAAGAGATTAAGATGAGATCAAAGATCATTCGATAATAGAGATCGGAGAATTATTGATTGATTCATTCGGAAAAATACGGTGAATTTTATCGCTCTAGCGTACAACCACTCAATTTTCAAAAGTTAGTGCGGCACGAAACTACTGGGTGCTATCGATACAAACAGGGCGTCGAGATAATGAATTTTCATTTTTAACACTCCTATATTACGGATTCGGAAATGATCAAATCATGCATAGTATGCGTTCATAATGTAAGATTTGAATCAAATATATGAATATAAATATGTGGTGTGTGTAGTTGACAAAAGAAGAAGAGGAAGAGGAAGAAGGAGATAGAAATCTCCGAATGGAATCACAATCTAGTAATAATAGAGAAGATGGAATAGAATAAGAAAGTGACATGTGTGAAGGGCGAATAGAAACTGAATGAAATGAGAAGATGAAGAGAGACAATGAGGAAAATGGAGAGTACAGAGATGGAGAGATAGAGAGAGTAGAGTACATACTGTACTTATGAAAGGAGATGATCATGACAAAGGAGAGAAGAGATATAAAGGGAAGAGGAAGAGAAGAATGTATTCGTTCCGTATATGTTTGAATATCAAACAAGAACACATACAATGAACATCTAGGAACATATATGGATATAGACGATGAAAGAATGAACAAAGAGGAGATTCAAGAGAGATATAGTCAAGGAATGGATGAGATTATTAGATTATCGTACACTCTCTCCCTCTCCCTCTTGATTCTCTCCCTCTCCTTATTGGATATGTCCTCTCTCTCATTATCCTTTGTCCTCAACGCCTAACACCTTCTTCGTCGTTCTTCTCTATTCATCATTCGAATATTCTCTCTCTCTCTCTCTTTATGTCCCTTTGATCCTCGTATATACATAATACGGCGGGGCAAGAACATAGATCCTAAGACATGAGAAGAGGGAGAGGGAGAGATGGTAAAGGTAGAGGGAGAGGGAGAGAGTCCCTAAATAGGTTAATCCATGCTTCTCTCTCTGATATGAGTCCTATTGTTCACGATAGAATGATCATAGCTCGTATCTTTTACTTTGATCAAATCAAGAGAGAAAGGGAAAGGGAGAGTGAGACTATTACTCTATTGGAATATAGATAATATACAAGGAAAGGAAGAGGGAGAACAAGGGGAATAGAGGTAGAGGTAGAAGGAGAGGCAGAGGGAGAGATGTAAAGATGAGATATCAACGTAAAGGGTAGAGTCAGATAGGGGAATGAAACCTCTGCACACATACAACAAAGGAACAGCGAAATGATTACCATTCCACTCTCTCTTTCTGAGTCAAACCAATGATTGGGAGACTCATTAGACATTATGGACCATACCTCTCCCTCTCCCTTTCATGGACGATAGAAGAGGGAGAGGGAGAGGGAGAGGGAGAGGGAGAGGAAATGAGCGCATACGGAGTAAATGGAATGAGGAGGCGTCCCTTTGACTGATTCAGAGGAGTGAATGGAAGAAGATGAAGAAGAGAATGGAGGAAGGAAGGAAATAGAGGAGAGATCAAAGATCAAAAGAAGAAGAAGAAGACAACTAATGGGTATACATAGGTGATGGTGTAAGAGGAAAAGAAATAGAAGAGGAAGAATAGAAGACAGTATACTACATGCACCGACAGGACTTCGTGAATAACGGATTGTACCTTAACCTTTACCGTTATGGTAGTGGATGAAGGTAGTCTTAAAGACAATCATCATCAATACATATTTAGACCAATAAAGGAAAGGATAAAAGAGAGACGATAGAACAGACGATGATGGGTTGATGATGATAGAGGAAGAAGAAGAGGAACAGATGGAGATGAGATCATATACTATATTTACTCTACCTCTACCTCTCCCTCTCTCTATTACTACTATGGAGAGATTGCGTAGACTTCTCCACTCTCACTTTGAAGAAGGACCGATGCGGTGATATGATGACAGAGAAGAATAAGAGTCAAGGTCCTGAGGGAGGAGAAGGAGAGGGAGAAGGAGAAGGAGAGGGAGAGAGAGGGTAGAGGGAGAGGGAGAGTGAAGTGGCGTAACTACTTCTATACAGATATGAGGATGGATGGGGTGCAAGTGTGTTCTACTCTCTCCCTCTCCCTCTCTCTATCAGTGAATCAGTGAGGACAAATCATGATGGATGAGACATATTTAGGTGAATGGAGGAGGATGGAGAGATGATATGAAGAGATACCATATATAGCCATGACAGATTGATTCCAGATCAATTGATAATCATTTATTGATTAACAATCCGTGCAATATTCACAAGGACAACGTTACAAGGAGGGCATAGTGAAATATATCGATTAGCACGAAGGAATACTGCGAATACAAATACCTACAGTAACCCTTGAATCACTTTATGACAAGCATTACCCAAAGCGTATCCCATTCAATATTGTCATTCACTTTCACAAACTACTATAACAAGGTACTAATGCACTCAAAGATTCATTGATCATAATCACGATTCTCTCTGGTCATGCTCTAACACTATACCATATATGTCGAGATGAATACAGTATGGCCAACAAGGCTACAGTACAGTACTACAAATAGAACTTCTTCCGCTTCTTTCTCTTCCTAACACCCTCTTATGTAGTGTACTTGTATACTATCGTCTACTCAACTCAAGTCTTCCTCCTTTTCATCGTCTCACACTCTCTACATAGATCTCAACATCACCATTCATCTGATCATTTCAAATTTTGAAAATCCTCTGTACTTCACTGGACCATGACATCATAACGACAGAATGGAGACAGGAAATGGTGTTAAAACACAACCATAATCATCATGAATATGAAAGAGAACGCGACACCTCCCTCTCCTCAGACAGACCAATTATGAATGACGCCGAATTAAATGAGAAGAAGAAGAAGAAGAAGATAGAAGGTGAAGATACATTTACAAAAAGGTGAAGAGGGGAGAAGAAAACAAGAGAGCTATGAATAGAAATGAATGGAAATATCAAACGAAGACAATATGAGTAATTAGTTGATTCAATAGAAGGATTCAGATCGAATTGGCATGCATAAGGTTACAATAGATTCTCAACGAGAAACCAATAAAGGTGAGATCAAAGATGAAGGATCACAAAGATAACGAAAAGAGCTTCTACTGACCGTTCAAGAGGCACAAGCACATGGGAGAACACGAGAACTTGAATTGCTAGCTAGAGAGAGTGAGAGGGGAGAGAGATATGGAGGTAAAATATCATATTCCAGTGCACCGTCAAAGTGACCACAGAGCAAACCAATGAACAAGCTACGTACAAGAGATCAATAGTTGAAGGAAACAAAGATGAAGAGTCTAAAGATTAAAAACCACAACAAATCAATCATAGCCAATGGATAAGAAGCTCATCTTCATCATTCATCTTCACACTGAAGAGATTGAATGGGGATTGTGAGGGAAGAGAAGCACGAATATAATAAGGAGAGGGAGAGGGGAATAAGGAGAGGGAGAGAGGAATAAGGAGAGGGAGAATAAGGAGAGGGAGAGAGGAATAAGGAGAGGGAGAGGGGGAATAAGGAGAGGGAGAGATTCATCCTTCTAGTGAGTGTGAGCTGTTGATGAACGATGATGATGTAGTCAAGAGTGGATCGCACACTGGGGAGAGACTCTCCCTCTCTCTCTCTCTCTTCATCGAAAGAAAGGAGAGGGAGAGAATAGAAAGGGAGAGGGAGAGGGATGAGCTCGAGCTCAAGAAGGTGTGACATCTCTTCGAGAGAGTATGAAGTAGGTCTTATTTATTTTCATTCAAGAATATGGTTTGTTTATTAGTTGAGATGAAGAAAGAAACATAAAGAATGGAAAGAACGCCAACACAAGTACATATTGAATGAATGAATGAATCATGATCACAACACGGATTATCTCTCTCCCTCTCCTTTTTTATCTCTTATTCTCTCCCTCTCCCTCTCCTTATTCTCTCCCTCTCCCTCCTGGGTACATCGATTGATCTATCCGATCAGTAGTGTATCTACTCTGATCTCTTCACTGACCCTCTTAACTCCAATCAACATCATCATCATCTACTATTTCCATTCATGGATTGAAGGAGAGGGAGAGAAATAAGGAGAGGGAGAAGGAGAAGGGAGGGAGCTGGAACAGGAGGACCCGTCGTATTACGGTTACAGACTGTGGATAAGAAGAAGAAGGGGCGGTGCTTCTCCTTTGAAGAATGGAACAGAAACATCAACGATATATAGTGAGAATGAACAGTTGTATATGAAGAAGAGAAGATGAAGAAGAATGAATGAATAGAGAGAAGATTAATGGATGATAGGACCCACAGGGAAGAATATAAGGAATATAGAGACAGATTTAAAGAATATATTGGAAGATAGAAGGACAACTACGAACTATCTTAGAAATGAAGGAGACACAAAAAATGACTTTCGAGGTGTCCTCCTGTGAGTTCATTCAGTGAAGAGAGGGTGAAGGAGAGAGAGAGTGGGATACGAAGAGGGAGGAAGATCAAGTAAGTTGACTCCATCTCTGTGTCTCAATGTGAACTGTCATGAGATGAAGGTACAATTCATCACTCTACTAGGAAAGGAGAACCCGCAAGGACATGGAGGGAGAGGGAGAGAGGTAGAAGGAGAGGGGAAGAGGGAGAGGTATAGAGGGAGGTAGAGGGAGAGATGCACAAACCTACTCCCCCACAAAAGTAGGTAATATATGGATAGAAAGATGGAGAAGTAGGCATGGGAAAGTTGGAAAGGAAGAAAGGTAAAGAGGTCGAGGATACGTATATTCAAATTATAATGGACGACTGAACCACCGTACTCTCTCTCTCTCTCTTAAAGATCAAAGATCAACTTTAACAAACGAGAAGCAGATAGAATACCCAGATACACTTCAGAGTATCTCAATATCACCAACTCCATTATAACTCCAAATCAATAATCATAATAAACTCCGCCCCCAATTACTCCATATCCTCGTCTCAATTCTCTCAATGAATCTCATATCAATTGAATCCATCTATAATCATTCCATAATGATAGAGGGGATTGAGAGATCATCATCCAGTCTTAGAGAGGATTCCATATGCACATAATCATGTGCCATTCGTCACACTTAGATGATAGAGATGGAGAGGGGAGAGGGAGAGGGAGAGGGAGGGAGGGGGGGAGGAAGAAGGGATAACGAGATAAGGAGAGGGAGAGGAGATATGACAGATGGGATTGAGATTCAAGTATGAGAGAATGCTGAAGTGATCATGAGAGAGATTACGAATTGATAATTGGTCCATGGTAGGAGTGAATCGAATAGAAGAAAGATACAGAAGGGGAACATTGATAAATATATTATCTCAATATTAGCAACTTCAATCGATAATGTTATAGTGTTCAATTGGAACAAATCTATCAATAGTCTTCTTAAAGATCAAAGATCAATCATACAAAAGCCGGAACAATGTACATATGTAATGTATATATAGATATATGTGAATAGATTGAATGGAATGGATAAAGGGAGAGGATATTGCGGATATATAGACATGGATCATCTTCATATCCCCCCTCCCTCTGCCTCCCTCTGCATCTCTATCCCTCTCCCTCTCTCTCCCTCTCATATCACTTCATCTACACCAGCATAGTAAACACATTTCAATACAAGATCAAGTCCCCTGGACCGGATATGAATACCGTAATAATCATAATAATAATATTGTTATAAAACTCGATGGACATGCAACGATTAAAAAAAAGAAGAGAGAAGAGGTGGGATAAAGACGATCAAAAATACATAATGCACTCGTCAGTTCACGGTTTCATCGCCTCAACAATACCACAGAATAGGTTTGATAGTGATTAAAATTATCGAAATCACTTCAAATATATGATAGAGTTATGAAGGTAATCATGTCATTCTTTCTAATAAGGGGAGATGAAGAAGTCGTTACAATGAATGAATGAATGAATGGATAGAACATGTCATCAGAGTCATAATGACCATCTCTATCCTTCCTCTAACCATTGGCTTCTTATACTCATCCTTTACGTAATATCTGGTAGAGATTTAGAGATAGAGGGAGAAGAAGAGGGAGAGAGAGAGAGAACAAGGGATGAGAGAGATGATCCATAATAAGTAAATAAGTACTACTAGTATAAGCCTCTCATCGATCTATATCGACAGACTCATTCCTACAGAGAATGAAGGAGAGGGAGAGATCCAAGAAGGAGAGGGAGAGATCGTAGAAGGAGAGGGAGACAGATTGGCCGAGGTTGCGCAATGGGTTCTTAGACGAAGATGGACAAGTCATGTGAAGAAGGAAGAAGGATTGAATACCTTTTTCTTCCACTACTTTTCAATACAAAAAAATCATATTTATCTCTTAAGTATCGCTTCGAGTTTATCTTCTTTTCCTCAATATAAAAAAAAGCAATAAGCATATTATTAGAAAAGGAAGTAATCATAAACATTCAACAATCTCTCTTCACACCACATACTATTTCTCTTCTTCTCTGATTGGAAAGAATTTAGAGGATTAAGAAGACTGTTATTTTCAACATCCTAAAAATCGCCCTTAGGGAGACACAGAGGTAATATAGAATAATAATAATATATATCATGCTAAATTTATACGAACAAGCTCTCTAATTATGAAGATAAGAAGTAATGGAGTGGGAGGAGGGAAGGGGGGAATGAGAGATTATAGAGGTAGAGAGGTAGAAAGAGTACGGAGAGAGATTGGAACATGTGATTCTCATTATCATCATATCCGTCATTCATCCATCCTTCTCTCTGACTACCAATCAATTAAATGGATCCAAGAGGGGGAGATGACATAATGAGTGATAGCCTAAAGAGGTAGAGGGAGGGGGAGACGGAGGAAGATACAAACTCCAAACAGGTGTTCTTCCACTCATAATCTATATATGATCTTACTAAAGAAGACTTCCCGATCAAAAGAAGGACTCCAACTGAGAACATTAGTCAATCATTAAAAGGAGACAGATGGGCATATGTCATCGATATCTACAGTACTCATCAGGGATCAGGGAATAGAAGGGGGAAGGAAATGTAGAAGAGAAAATTACCGTATACCGATCGATCAGGGTAGTACGGTAGCGTAACTGAGAGTGACCGACCGAGTAAACCAGTTATTGTTGACAAAACAAGAGAAAGGGAGGGGAAGGAACCGTACATACAAACATATTATACATGATATATTTGCATGATCTATTTGTGAGGGTTTGCCCCATTGCATTGTTGTGCATTCTTATTCAAACTGTCTACTTCTCCCTCTCCCTCTCACTCTCCCTCTCCCTCTCCCTCTGCATTCTCTCGGGGGGTGAGAACATTCAATGTAATTCGATAGTTGACCATTCGTTGTCCTCTCTTCACAGTGATATAAAGTGAATGAGAACAGACTGATATACTAAACAGACAATGGGGAGATAGACAGATAGATCAGTACGATCAAATATATAGAGGGGTCAATGAAATTGAATAAGGTGTGAGATCAACAAATCAATAGACAAACAGAATTATCTTCACTTCAAACTAAAATAATATAAAAGAAGGGGTAGAAATATCCACTTTATTGCATACTAGCGTTATTTTCTTCTTCTCGTCTTTCAACTCTTTTCTTTTGAACATGAAAATATCCATTATAATAATAACTATCGTACATCGAAAAATTATTGGATCATGAATCGCCAGAAGCACTCTGAGCCACTCTGGTGATTCAACGGCGATTATGACCGAATGAGGCATTTTGGTGCTTATTCTTTCTTTTCGTTGTTTTTCTTTTCCTCTAATCTAGTTAGTCCGCGAGAATCATGATAAAATATTGCGTTTTCACAAACCTAAGCTGAAACATGATTCAAGGGATACACAAAACTGGAGGCGAAACCGGGAAATATTCCGATACACTACCTCGGAATTTGAGATCATCGGAACGATTTATTCATTTACGAATCAGCATGATTTTATGAAAACGCAATAAATTATCATGATTCTCGCGGACTAACTAGATTAGAAGAAAAGAAAAACAATGAAAAGAAAGAATAAGCACCAAAATGCCTCATTCGGTCATAATTGCCGTTGAATCACCAGAGTGGCTCAGAGTGCTTCTGGCGATTCATGATCCAATAATTTTTCGACGTACGATACATTCTTCAAAGTACAGATAACAAAGTAGAGATCAGCTAAAGGAATGGATCTCATTCAAATTAACAGAAATACCAATGTTTGGATGAGAGGAGGAGTGAACAATATGATTGAATGATCACTCCAAATAGTAAATGAGATGGAGAGGGTGGGGGGGAGGGAGGGGGAGGAGATTGATTATATCATCATTTACATATTGTAATGGAATCAATGTTATCATTCAATCAGAGATGGATGGCACTCTCTAAATCGATATCAGTCACCATAATCTGGACATACCGTAACTCGCACCTATCGTAATTTGACTACCGTAAGACTGACTACAGTAACCTGAGCCACATCTGGAGAGGTTTTCAGTCATTTCCTCTTTATGTGTGTGGGTTTAACGGACGAAATGAAGATTTATGAAGTTATGTCATACTAACTTATTCCCCCTCCCCTCCTCTAACTTCCTCCTCTACTTCTTTCTTTCACTACTCTTTTATCCATTAATCTCAACTAAAAGTATAAAGAAAAGGGGACCAGATGGAAGAAAAGAGGTAAAGAAAACAGTGTACAAAATACAAATCAAATTGAAACTGGAACATTTGAAAGTTGGAAGACGTTTGAAAGAATATTCATAGCTCTTAATTGAGTTTTTTTCAAAATAAATAAAACAGTAATCGGCACTACTCCAGAATCCCAGATCGAGGGCGGAGCCTTTTAACAGATTCAGAGAATCAAAATGCTCAGGTACAACTTAGTTTGCCGATTCGGAGGGCTAAATTATAGATACACAGTGACTGATCTTTGATCTCATTCGACCATGGCTCCGCCCCCTTTCAACCTGGGCTTCTGGAATATTGCCCAATCTAAAGAACAAATGAAATAAATCACAACATTTCTTTTCGATTCTCAAAAAAGGGCAATGTAAAAGGCGAAGACGATGGTTAAGTTAGAAATAAATAAAGAAAGGGAGATATAAAAATGTGTTGTGTTGTAAATTTTTTAAGAATAAACTGAATCGAATTGAAATGAATCGGGTGTTTCTGCCCTGAGAATGAGGAATGGAGAAATGAATGAATGAATGATACAAATGGAATGAATGGGGTTAAATGTCATAGACAAATGTCATATATATTCAACGTCGTCTGACTATACCATAGGTAGGAGAAGATAAAAGAGATATAGAGATATCGAGACATTTTGGAGGACAGACAGACAGACAAAGTGGGCGGAGTTACCCCCAAATGTCATATGGAATAGTGTAATAGTGCATGAGTGCGGCATGCTTCTTTAGAGATGAATGAACTAAATGGTACTGTGTAAAGTGTATGCAAAAGTGTATGAGTATGAACTATTCATCTTCTTTTTACTTAGTTTATTCAGAAAGAGGAGAGGAGACATGCAAAAGATCAATTATTAAGTATTATGAACGAACGACGCATTCATGTTTCACATTTAAAACATATAGTCTCTCGCGATATTAAAAGTATTAAAAATCAGATAATTCGACCCCAAAAAATCAAATAAATTTCCAGAATCAATCAATAAATTATCCTCAAATCACCAAATCTATCAATAATCTGCACTCACCAAATGCAACTCCGACACGTTCCTGCTTAGCGTCCACTCATGGCTGTTCACGAAAGCATCTGTAATCAAATAAATCAATTAATAATTTAAAATCAATAAATATTTTCATCCAACCAATCAATACATCTACAGTAACCCGCACTCTCTCATTCTGCCTAACCTACTGTACCTCGTTTACTGATTCTTCTCCTAGATGGATCGATATCCTCAGGGAGTGATAGTATCTTCACACATTCAGGTCGGGGAGTCTCCCACATCCTCACAACTTCTCTCGCTTTCTTCCTTCGAGGCTCTTCAGCCATCCTTCGACTCCATCGATTATTATAATTATTGTTATTATTATTATTCTCCTTCTCCATCTCCATATCTATTCGACTTCTTCCTACCGTACTCCCTCCAAGTACAGTATCCACAGATGGTGTTCTCATATACCGTTCTCTTGATGATCTTCTCCTTCTTCTTCGTCTCTCATCTAACCATGTAACTTCTCTTCTCTTTTCCATAATCCTTTCTTGTTCTTCTTCTTCTTTCCTTCTACAGTACTCTCTATCTCTTCTTCTTTCTTCATCATCATATCGATTAGTCTCATTCCTCGTCACACTCATCATTCTCCTCTGATCTCCCTTTCTGGGTGGTTGTAGTGTGAGAGACGTCGCTCGTGGTGACACAACTACACAACTACTGGCTCTCTTTGCTTCTTTCCTTTCTCTTCTTCTTGATCTTCCTCCTAATAACAATAGATCAAGAAGGACATCTCTTACTCGTGAACTCCTCGTCTTAGTTACCGTAGGTCGTTTCACACTATCGATACCGTAGTCCATACCGTATCCCATACTCGTGTCTCCCTCAAACAACCTCCCAGGTGTCCTTCCTCGTTCTTGTCTCCCACCCATCATCATCTCGTGTACAGTAGCATTGGCTCTACCGTAATCACCGCATCCTGGACCGAAGGTCGATCGATCATAATATTCAGAGGCTGTAGTTGAATTGAGCATTGATGGTAGAGTACGGTCATATGAATCATCATCATCAGATCCTTCTGAATCCACTCCATGACTATGTCCATGATCAATATAATCAATATTATATTGGCGTGAATGAGGATAGACCACGCCCACTCCTCCTCGACCTCCTCCATAGTCTGATTTAGATCGAGAGACTTTATGAGAAGATGGTCGGATAGGCATCGTTATCGTCGTTGACTACACGACGGTAGTCTAGATGGAAGGAACAATCGTAGTGTCGTGTCTCCTTCCTATATTGTAGTCTACTTCTGGAATATAGGCAGATTATAGAACAAAGATCAAAGATCAAGATAGAATGGCAGAGAGGAGAAGGGCAAAAAATATATGACAGAGATGAAATACAATATCACAATTGGGCAGAGAGAGACATAGAATATGCAATGGGGAAAGTGAGAAGACTCTAAGGGAGAGAAGGAGAGGGAGAGAGAGGGTGAAGGGATATGCAGAAGATCTAAGATAGACTCGACAAGAGACGAAGAATATAAGAAGATCTGACAAAAAGAATGTTGCATATGCTGTGTGTTGCTTACATGTGTTAGAGGAATGAAAGGAGATGAAGGGAAAGGTGACATATCAAAAGAAATAAGAATATGCAAAGAGAAACAGTCTACCATCCATCATTATGCTTCATGTAGAATACTATACTATGAAAGATCAAAGATCAGTAATCGATAATCATAACTTGAAATTTACTAGGATATCTACAGCAGATAAGAACAGAGAAAAGATGTAATATATTTAACATAAATAAAATGGAATATAGCATAATTGATACAGTGAGAAGGACAATATAATGAGACATTCTTTCTTTCTCTCTATCATTGTATCCACTCATGGAGAGCTTCACCTTCTACGCAACTTCGCAACCTCCACTCCTCCTTTGTAGTGTGCAGGGCTCCCCTTTCAGGTGTCATTATCCCTCTTCATCTATCTCTCCCTCTCCTTATTCCCCCTCTCCCTCTCCTTATTCCCCTCTCTCCCTCTCCCTCTCCTTATTCCCTCTCTCCCTCTCCCTCTCCTTATTCCCCCCTCTTCCTCTCCCTCTTCATCTAAACCACTAAACTTAGAGGTGGAGGGGCAACAACAAAGGGGATGAGGACTCGCTCGATACACTCAAAGTATCCTCTCGTTTTCCTTGAACTATTACGTATATCTCACACTATTCACTATATAATGCATCATGATCAAAAGAAAAGAAAGGGAGCACGCTTATATTTTTTATCGATAAGATAATTTCTGTAAGAAAAAAATCTATCGTTAGAATATCATTAGGATATTTCCTATAAAAATATAACTATCAATAACTTCTTCATTAACAAATGACAAATACTTCACTATCCCATATCCATTTCTTATCAACTCTATAACCATAATCAAATATACAAAAAAACGATCTTTTCCATCTTTTCATCCTCTCACTCTTCAACCCCTCACATTCATGTATCAGCCCTCTCATACAACATCGGTAAACCCCTCTAATATGATAACCATCAAGTTTGTAATCCCGAAACTTAAAATATGTCACTGACTTGAAGTTTACTTTAAGTCTACTTCAAATGAAAGTGATAAGTTCACTTCAAGTTTTGAAATAAAAAAAAACAGAGTACTTCGATACAGTCTTCATTTCAATTGATAACATTAAT